>CM070507.1:56697395-56894857 GCA_036346375.1 Guadua angustifolia
CTTTTCTAATTGTTTTCTATCCGATTAGAAGTAAGAGTCGGATGTTTGTACTCCTATATAAGCATGAGCTGTGCACTCGTTTGATAATCAAGAAATCAGAAAACAGTGCATCAATTTGAAGCGCCACAAATTGAATGATTTTCTTCCTTGCTAGCAACAGAGAAAAAAATCTATCATGAATATAGTCAAACTTCAACCATTGTTAGAATAGCATAAAGAGTATTTTACCACTTTGGCAATTGCATTTTAGGAGGCCTGTTTTAATTTTGGCGTGGCAACCATGCAAACATAAAGAATTCAGTAGCAAATATGTAAATCGTCCTTTTTAATCTTATGTGATCCAAAAATAAAATAAAATTAGAAAAAATAGCACGTTACACAATCACTATTACAAAACACCACATCACTATCGGTTCCAAACTGGCATCACTGCCGGATATTGTAACCGGCAGTGCGTGGTCGGCAGAGATAGTCGGATATAGTCTGTATCACTGCCGATTTGTATGCGAACCGACAGTGACAGTGTAAATCCAAAAATCACTCAATAAAATCAAAAAATAAATTTATTTGCACCTAGACCAACCTGTATTTACTATTGCATTATATTGGAACCGGCAGTGCGTGGTCGGCAGAGATAGTCGGAATATAGTCTGTATTACTGCCGATTTGTATGCGAACCGGCAGTGATAATGTAAATCCAAAAATCACTCAATAAAATCAAAAAATAAATTTATTTGCACCTAGATCAACCTGTATTTACTACTGCGTGCGGTTGTTAGGATTCGAACCTATGATCTGCTGCTTCACGTGAACTCCCCTTACCATCTCACCTAACACATACTTCTCAACTACTATAAGATATATTTTCCTTTTATCCCTTCATATTCAAAAGTTTCAATGATTCTTTGGACATATAAATGACTTCAAATAAAAAGTTGTCAACTATAAAGTTGTAGATCTCATCGAGCGCTATAATTTTCATATAAATTTTGTCTCCATCCGACTCCGTATATAAAAGTTATGATTTTTCAAAAATATTATCACTACCTGTTCGGATTCCGAACCGGCAGTGATACTTCCTCCATTATCACTGCCGGTTCTTAAGAAGAATTGACAGTAATAGTATCATTGCCGGGTTTTTTTAGAACCGACAGTGATAAGTTACTATCATTGCCGGTTCTTCTTTGATCGAGCATTTATGCCGATTTAGCTTATGAACAGACAGTGAAAGTGTTATCACTGCCGGTTCTAGCCGAACCGATAGTGATAGGCCGGTAAGAAAGATGTTTTTTTTAGTGGTGAATCTACAATTGTTATTAAGGCCCTGTTTGGGAGAGCTCCAGATCTCAGCTCCAACTCAGAGCTGAAACTTATAGACTAAAATAAAGTGAATTAAGTTTATATTTTAGTCTAAAATGTAAACAAGATGATCTACCTAAGCACTCTTAATGTACCTGACTCCGGCTCCACAAATTTCGAGCTAGAAATACCATGTTCCACCAACTCCACAGATTTTGGTGGAGCTGGAGCTGTCCCAAACACCCCCTAATTATATAGAGGATGATGCACATGCTTGAGTGTTGCTACTAAGGGTGTGTTTGGCAAGGATTCAGCTTCTTCAGATTCGTGAATCTGGTGAAGCTGAAAATTCTAGCTTCTCCAGATTCGTGAAACTGAAGCTGTGAGTACATTAAGAGTGTTTAGATAGATCATCTTGTTTACATTTTAGACCAAAAATATAAACTTAATTCACTTTATTTTAGCCTACAAGTTTCAGATTTCAAAAGAAGCTGAAATCTGGAGTTCTACCAAACAGGCCCTAATTTAACGCCTCAAGGTTGATCACATAGTACCAGCATAAGCTCAAGTCTAGTTATACTGACCTGTAATTTGGTATAACAGAAACATGTATAATATTTAATGCGATGGCGCAAAGTGCATGTACCCATGTACCAAACCTTTTAAACTCTCACGAACTGTGCTTGTGGGGGTCTGCTTCAAAAGATAGTGTGCACATAGCATTTTCAGTTTTGGGGCCCACATGACAGTAGGTTCCAACAATCTCTAACAACTGGGGAGTGTGGTCAGGCCAGTGGCTGGAGCCGCAGCTGCTTTAATGCCACTGGAAGTGAAGTCCACTTTGCTGAGAGTGTGAAGCACTCCACTCCACTACTGCTGCTGCTGTAGCTCCTCTCACTCACTCACACACACACCTTCCTCTCCTTAATTAGTGGGTGACTCTACTACTCAACACGAGCACACCCACCACTCTTAGTACAACACACACCATCACACACACTTTTGTTTTCTTTTTTGGGATCACATCATACACACGGAGAGATAAGACTTCTCTTGTAAAATAATGAAATGAAAGTTCCAGCTCTATGTCATTAGTAGATAAGTACATATCTTACTGAAAGTTGCACGGACTCTTTGGTCAGGGCTATGTAAGAAAGCAACATGAATTAATTGCTTTCGTGTGTAGCAAAAAAAAAAAAAAAAGGAAGAAGAGAGGGAGAGATAAGATCAAATTGAGGATTGTATCTTATGAGTATTGACGTGCGGCCAAGTTTTCCAAACGTAATGGTTGTTGACAAGCTAGAGATGCAAGACTAGCCCTAATTAAGTAAATGATCAACTGCTGCAGAATATAATGACAGTAGGCTAGGTGAATTGTATATACCTTGCATGTGCATAATTCTGAGATGAGGGCCGGAGTGATGAAGTGTCTGTGCATAAAGAAAACTTGGGCACTGCCAAGCTCCATGTGCCATTTCTCTCTCAAACACCTGCATTTACTCCCAGAGATGCACCTGATCAATGATGAGTTAGGCTTTACTTTGAGGCTTAATTAGGCCTCTCCAGGTTAAATTGGGAGATTTCATTGTGGTTTTTTTTAATCAGTGATGAGCTAGAGGGATATGTATATCTCTGCGCGCGAGCTGTTAATGGGAGTGTGCAACTATTCAAAGTAGTAGGTACCAATCAACTAGTCATATATCTCTCAGAAACATAATTAGTCATGCATGTCACACACTGTTTAGCTTTGTTTATTTGGGACATCTCTTAATTAGAACGAAGCTACTGTTAAAAAATCTTGTCTGGGTTATCCTACACATTCTGTACTGTAAGCTAATCAAACTTGATCTCTACTGTGTAACAAATTCTAGACTTGGTGTATTGATTAATTTACACCACCAACTATGTTTTTTCGAACATTTGTAAAGCTATTCATGATATATCATAGTTCTTCTCTAATAATTCTTAAATTGTTGTAAGGATGGAAAATGCATAAGAGCATGCTCCAATGCTGAAAAAGAAGAGAAATCAAAATCACTCAATTATGATGGTTGTAAAACTACGCGTGTAGTAGATCAAAATTGGTTTATACCAAAACCAATACTTCCAATGAACAATGATCACTTGTTAACCATGATGTGTAGCATTGAAGAACCTAATGGAGATATGTTCGGTAACGAAAAGGAAGGCCTACTTAAAATTTTGAAGATCGCATGCCAAAGTGTGTTGTGTTCACAAGTTTTGTTAGTTTTCAATGCAGTTGGAGCATAGCATAGCATAAGGTGGTACGATTGAGGCGTGGTACATGTGGTTGGGAAGGTCCGGGGGAAGTGATGTAGACCAAACCCATTATTAGTTCTTTTATATGAAAGACCAATTCTACTAAGTTAATAAATCAATGAAGCGGTTGAGACAGATAATACTCAGTAATTTTGAGATCTTACTCGGAGTTGTAGCAAATTTTGTAGCCAATCCTAGCTGATCTCTTGTAAGGAAAAAAAAGAGTAAATTTCCCAAAGCTATAGATTTTTGTACAAACTATCGAAAAACTATAGATTTTAGGAGAACTTACATCACAAAACTACATATTTTAGAATTGACTATTTCTTGTAATGGGTTTGATAATATAGGCCTATATGACAGCTTCACATGTGAGTGAAACAAGAAATGGAGACACGTGATGCTACCATATGGGCATACGCTATCAGACTTGTTATAAGAAATGGTTAATCCAAAACATGCAGTTTTGTGATACAAATTCTCCTAAAATATGTAGTTTTGTGAAATATAAGCTAAAATATGTAGTTTTATGATGGTTTGTATAAAAAAATGTATTTTTATGAAATTTACTCTAAAAAAATCAGTACTTTCAAAGTTCCCAACTAGATTCTGATGAACAACCAGTTTGGGATGCATATAAGCATAGAAGAATACATTACAAGCATAGCTATTTTGGTACGTCACATAGGCATATTTGTGGCAGTATTAGACTATTTTTCTTCATCACAAATATATATTGTTTTGGATATCGATATAGTCTCCAAAACACAGCTTTGATCACTAACTTCTATTATAATATGTTTATAAATCCCAATAACATTATAATATTACGAAAGTACTTTTCTAGACAAATCTACACATATGATTTTTATGTATCCAATTTAAATATTTAGAAAGATATTGACGGTAAAAATTTTAAAAATTTGGCTCAATCTATATCTAAAACGATAACTATTTATTACTTGAAGGAGTAGTTACAGGGGCGAAAATATCGGTAAAAGAATACTAATTGCCTCACTAAACTTTATCAAAATTTAGTCAACAAATTGGCTACCAATATTTTAGCCAAAGATTGAAAACAAAATGAACTAGAGAACTAAGGGAGAAAGGAATATTGCTAAAATTTGATCGCAAATCAAATACTTACCAAATTTAGCAAATGTTATCAGAATTTAGTAAGATAAACATTGATAGCTATTGTTAGAAAACCAAACAGCCTGTGAAGAAAAGGGTGCAGGACCCATATACTATATTACAGGTGTGTGTGTGTGATTGTTGGAGTTGGGGGCCTCTCACTCTGGGCTGCAGTACGTGTTAGTTACCTTGTTGCCTCGTTGTCCGCTCGCTCACTACCCCACCGCACGAGCTCGCTAGCTCACCCGGATCCTCTGCGCCTCCACCCCCTCCAACCACATTCGTAATCTCTCAACTAATCGCCCTTTTAAGCGATGATAAGATGCCCATCTTTCTTGTCTCAAGACACATTCCCGTGCACACTAAAGCCTGCCGTTAAGTTCATGAGAAATCTAAAAAATATTCATCTTTATATGTTGACCACCAAATTTTGAGCACGTACTATTCAGTGATCATTATGTGTACAAAACACTCATGCTGTATTTAGAATATCGGAGATGCATTTAGGAATCATACGAACCGTAAAGTCAAATTTCCAAAAGAATTCTTGCATGTGTTCTAAACATGCCTCAGCTTGAGTACATGCGATTTCTGTAATTTATACCCTATTCGGTTACAAAATAGTTATCGTTTTGATATAGGTGTGGCCAAACTTTAGAAAATTTGATTATTAGTATCTTTTTAAATATTTAAATTGGATATATGGAAATCATGTGTGCAGATTTGTCTCGAAAAGTACTTTTATAATATTATAATTCTATTAGGTTTTATAAATATATTATAATAAAATTAGTGATCCAAGTTGCATTTTAGAGACCACGTCGATGTCTAAAACGACAACTGTTTGTGACTGGATGGATTATATGTTAATTATGTGAGTTAGTGTGACAATTTGTGATGAGTGTGACAATTTGTGATGTTGTGGTACTAGCTGCTAGTTAGGACACTGTAGAGGATCCTAATGGTGATCACCTAATGTGGCATTGAAGGAGTTGTGTTGGGTGTGGCTGCAACTTGGAAAGGAACCTTGCCCAATGGAGGCAGGGATGGAGTCCTTTCTTGGTGGTAGAGCAATCACCAAACCAAACCCAAGCTGACTCCAAAAAGATTAGATGATGATGCAGAGAGAGATCACATAACAGCACACACCTAGAGAGAGAGGGACAGATAAGAGAGAGAGAGAGGGAGAGATCACTCCCTTTACGTGAGCACAATGCCTAGTACCCACCTTTTCCAGCTATTTCTCTCTCTTGCTTGCTTGCCACTTACACTCGTTTGCACTCATGTGACCATGTCAGCTCGGCTCGGCTCAGCTCACTACCGATGATCACGCAGTGGCAATGCTTTCCTGTATTAATTCTGATCAAATCTTGCAAATAATTCCAACTTAATTGTGATCAAAAGAATTGCACACACTAGTAAGAGGAAAATGGGACGGACGGACACTGATTAAGTGTCAATGAATGAATTAATAGAATTAATCACACGGGGTCAAATTTCAAACATTTGTAGCAATAATTCACAATTTCACATCACCCATTCCAAATTTCCAATCATTTGAACAAAAATGGAATAAAAAATAGTAAAAGAAAAAAGAAAAGAAAATTTTAGATTACAGGAAGAGGAAGGCGTGTATGTATGGAACGAGAAACAGAGAACCTAATTGGTGTTTAGTCTCTGTTGCTAGTAATGACAGTCAACCAAGGCCGACGCCGACGATGGGAAGAGCAGAGGCGACCTCTCCTTGACAGCGAAGCTGAATGCAGCTGGCGATGTCGCCGACGTCTCGCCGTCTTCGCATGGTGCTGGCATGTTGAGATCCAGCTCCAGGAGGCTCTTCTCCTTCCTCGGCCCGTCGTCCAGCGCGGAGACCGACGCCGACGTCGGCACCAGAGGCCGGTGCCGTCGCATGTGGCCGCCCAGTGCCTGCCCGGAGTTGAACTCGGCGCCGCATATGGAGCACTCGTGCACCCTCGGCTGCTTCGAGCTGCTCATGATGGTGATGGTGGTGGCGTTCGTGTCCACTGCTTCTTGCTTTGGTATTACCGGGATTGCTAGTACTGTTGGATCGGTGGTTGCCTGCGCTGGTGGCGGCGGCTTCTCCTCGGTGGTGGCCTTTTCCGCGACTGCTGGCTTCTTGTCCTCGGATGGCGTCGTCGGTGGCAGCGGCGGCACAAGGCGAGGCTTCTTGTGGCTGGTGCGGTGGCCGCCAAGCGCCTGGAAGGACGGGAAGCACTTGTTGCACGTCTTGCACTCGTACACGAACTCCCCGGCTGCGCCGTCGACCGGGCGCCGGCTGCGGAACTTGGCCTCCTTCTCCGCCACCGCCACCGCCGAGTCAGCATCCCGAGCCGGCGACTCTGGACGGGCGCCGTGGCCGCCGCGGGCGAGGAGCATGAGGCAGAGCGCCATATCCTCCTCCTCCTCGGTGACGCACCCGGACGCGGCCTCGTCGGCGCCGGACCGCGACGTGGATCCCTCCGTCGCGGCGGACGACGACCCGGCGGCGGCGATCACCGCGCCGCGCCGCCGCTTGCTGCGCTTCCCCCTGACGACGACCGCCGCCAGGGCGAGCGCCGGCGCCGTCGCGTCGGGCGGCGTGCCGGCCTCTTCTTGGACGCCGCCCATGCCTGTCCCTGCGCGTGTGCGTGGTAAACAAGAAGGGGAGGAGAATACAAGGTGGAGTGCGTGGAAGTGGGAAGGAAGGTTGGTGATGCTGCCTGCCTGCGTGTGTGTGTGAGCGCTGCCGCTGCTGATAATAAAGTGGATGTCAACAAGGCCAGACGGAGAAGGTCTGGAGGTTGATGGAGAAGGTTTGGAGGTTGATATGTGGCTGCCTGGCAATAAAACTAGTTAGTGGTTGGGCCATGGCGTCTGCTAATATATTTTGGGATCTAAGAAATTAAAATTGGAGGAGAGTCAAAACCAGGGTTTCGAATTTCGTTTCATTTTTTTTCTGCATCCTCTGAAATCATTGAAATTCGATTATTTTAGAAATTTCAGGATGAAATGGTTGGAAATGATTGATTTTTTGACAAAATTTAACCGACATTTGAATTTTTGGACAAAATTTGATCAAAAATCGAATTTTTTGACAAAGTCAACTGTGACAAGTGTAGTTCGGGACCCACCGAAAGAACTGAATTTTGACGAAATTGGAAGCCTTGGTCAAAACTCAAGCAGAATGGGAATCTGGTCCGTCCATTATCTGTCCAACCGATAACGTGAAACTTTCTATCACTACATTTCGCTGCGAGTTTACACCTGAAATTTTGTTGAATTCGTCGCTCTATGAGACTACTATTTTAGGATTAACATACGTGCTTGTGAGGTACTAACAAGTTGAAGTTTGCAATTGTGTGATGGTTATGTTTGTAAATGGGTGTAAGGCAACTAGGGTGGTTGGGTTTATGTTATCTTGAAAATTACTTTTGTTGGGGGCAATCTTCAGCATGACCTACATAGTAGTGGCTAATAAACATGTCAGGACCACTGAAGCTGAGTGGTTAGGGAGATCGGCACATTAGTGCCTAATGGAGTCTACAGTGGACATATTTAATCACCATTACAATGCACTCTCCCTCTGTAAATTGCTGAGAACTGCTCAATCAAAAAGTCCAATTAGTAGTTAGTAGAGACTGGCACCACATCCAAGGAAGGATATGTAAGCATTGACCGATATTTACAGCAGTGTGTCACCGATGGTTTTGGTTCCCGTGGTAACATGGACATGTCATGCTCAGCCAACAGCACAGTGCCACTCTGTCACTGACAGATGGAGATTGCAATGAATAGGCACGTATTGGATAGATATTTATGCCATCGAGTCCTTTTCCATATTTCCTTCATGATTCCTAGGAGATTTCGTTTTGCAAGTGTAACAGGAAGACACATCGATTGTGTATAGTTTTTTTTCCTGTTACTGTACGCACACAACTCATGTGTGCCGCACACACCTCACACGCATCGCACACACACATGCGTGTCCTTTACATACGCTAAGGAAATTTTTTAGAGGCTCCAGAGCCTCTAGAGTATAGGTACACTCTATTCTATTAAATATATACACGTGTGTGCAACTATTTTTATTAGTGGTGAGCACGCGCCTTCCACAAGAGTGGAACTCGGGCAGGCTGGCGAGCGGGCAACGTGCTCAAAGCCAAATGAGCTATGCTCAGCTCTCAGTTGAGTATAGTTGGTGCATGCCAAATACGGATTACCATAGAAATTTTAGTTTCAAGTGCTAGCTTATATTGGTGCATGGCAATTGTAAAAATAGGGCTAAGTTTGTTTGATTCGTACGGACAAATTCACTAGGGGTGCGTTATGATAGCACTAGGTGGCGGACAAAACTATGATCAAAACCGCATAGTTTATTTGCTAGATATGTTAATTTGGCAGTAGTCTCAGATGTAAGTGTGCTAGTTCATATTATAAACTTTAAGCGTCACTTTCAAGCTTGTTTGGAACATACGAATTTTAACAAAATCTTTGGTACGGATTTCACTTAAATAGTTTAATTCCTACAGCAATATGAGAAAATTGTTTGATTCTAGATAGAGCTTTATATATCTAGCCACAAACCAAGAAATAGCCTAGGCTACTGCGGCAAGGATATTTCGGTTTGTTGAAGCATTATCTCCCATCCAAATTTATAGTGCATAAAAGTATAGAAATGCTAGAAAACACTAAAACATTCGAACGGTATAGCATCCTCTTACACGATGACTTAAGGGGGTGGCGTTGTTGCCGCTGAGGGGTTCACCTTGTCGCCCAATTGTAGAGGGAGGCTAGGGAGGCCGTGGCCCGACAGTGGATGGTGATGGGCATCGGCTGAGGGAGGCACGAAGAGGTAGCGACACATTGAATATGAGGTTGGGCAGGGTGGGGTGGCAATGAGGGGGAGATGACTGCCTCTGGGGGAGGAGGGATATGGGAGGAGAAGGAGCACAGAACTACGGCCAGCGTCGAAGAAGAAGGGAGGAGGGTGACAGGCACGGAGAAGAGAGAGGGAGGTGAGGGAATTGTCAAGAGAGCAACAGTGCTGGTGGAAGCTGACACCATGCTGGTAGAGCTATTCCATTATAACAGGATAGTGTGGACTAGCAGCTTTCATAAAAGTAGGGGAAATTGATGTCTTGTTTTTCATTTTTATTTTAACCAGGATGTCTTGGTTTTTGGCATAATTTAAGTATACACGTCTATCTACTCATCAGGGTTTTTTGTTTCGGTTTGCTACAAATATCATCTCCCACTGAAACAGCTGAAATTTCGGAACTTCGGCGAAATTTCGGCCAAATTCAAACAAAAAACAGCAAAATTCAAACAAAAAACAACAAAATCCGAAATTTTGCCCTTCCGCTCTGGACCGAAATCACGGAAATTTCTGAAATTTTGTCGAAATAAAAATCCCTGCTACTCACTAGTACAGACGATCGTCGTACTGTTTTGAAAAAAAAGTTACCTAGATAAAGCACGGTGAAAAATGTTTGCAAACCAAAACCTCCCTACTACTGCAGGCTGCAGGCCAAAGATCGACTACAAAACTTGAATTATTAATTTGTCACTGTCAAGTGTAAGGCCCTTTTCCTATTGCAATAAAATGTGATCCTTCACATCCAAATTGCACTAAAGAGAAATGGACAGAACTAGCGCTCGGACGTCCGATACTGTTCATTCTATCAGACGCCTCTTCCAACATTCTTTTTCAACGCTTGAAACATTTTTTTCTGACATGAGCAACATTTTTTTCAACGCTTGCAACATCCGTTTATTGTGCCGCATTTCACTGTTTGTCGAAGAAAAATGTTGCACGTGTTAGCAAAAAATGTTGCACGTGTTAGCAAAAAATGTTACACACGGAGGAAAAAAATGTTGCAATGCGTCTGAAAAATTCAGATGTTCGAACTGTAGCAATTCCGAAGAGAAATGGAAGTTCAGATATCATCATCTAAACAACATTTATGTGATTGTTTCAAGCATATATATGTAAGGATGTGTGAAGTGGTTGAAGAAATTATTTCATCCTTGAACAGCTACCATGAAATTAGCTTGTCACTACGTACACTGTTTGGCTAGCATGAAATTAGCATATCAGTACACTGTTTTGGCATAAAGATGAGGAGACAAAAGGTGGAAAGTATGTCTTGGTGGAGACTTGAAGTGAAAACGAAGTGATTTCAATCCTCAAAAGAGAGTTCTCTATCGAAAAATAGGACTTCTCTTTCTACCCCTTTTATTCCAACTCCTGTCTTAATTTCCGAAATCAAGTAAAGCTTAAACATCAAAACGTGGAAGAAAATATTTGCCTTTACTTCCTTTTCACTTTCTCTCTTGCTACTTTATGTTTTTTTCCGTATACTTTGCATTGGTACACTGTATTTAATTACTTATAGATTTACCAGGGGCAAAACAAATCATACAAAGTTTCTGGGAAATAACCAAACTGTAATCTGTGTCACCTGCTACCGAAATAATAGTGTGATTTCCATGTGAATTGCTATGGTATATATGGATGTTTCTTCCAGTAAATTCTAATTTCCACCTTTACCACCTCACTACCCTCTCACTTCCCATTTTTTTTTTACTTTCTAAATTATTTACATCAAAGTAGCCTTTTAAAGTTCTGACCAAATTCACATTTGATATGTCGTAAGAGATCTCTACACCTAATAATTAAGCTGCTTCCTTTTACTGTAGGTCAAGTGTTAAGTACAACTGTCTCCATAACTCCATACTCCACCCGGTCCCTATAATTATAGAATCATTTACACTCAACACTCAACCATGTTAACGAAAAATGAGTGATATATCTTTGATACCGTTAGCACTTAAAATAGTTGCTCAGGTCAGAGGTTGGATGGCTTGCTTGCGTCCCACTTGTATTAAAAACAGGCGGCTACGGCTGTTGCCTTCCCTGTAAGTTGCATCTATATATACTTTAGTGTGTGGTGTGGTGTGGTGTGGTGTGTTGGTGTGTACTAGTAGGCTAGTAGTGGAGATAGTGTAAGCAACTGCTTCACTCACCAAATGTCTCTCTCTCTTCCACCCCTGAGATGGAGTTTTGGCATCATCTTATTTGTATAATTTTGTCCCCTATAAAGGCCTTCAGAAGAGATATTCTCTGTAATAAAAAAAGCTTTTTTTGGTAGAGTGCTAATATATGTGTAATAGTAAGACATGGCTCCCACCTTTCATGTCATAGAGAAATTGTCAGCAAAATATATAATTTGTGTCCAAACAAATAAAAGAAAGAGAGAGATCCATGCATGTTAGTCTTGTGCCCATTGAAGTAGTAGCTTCTTCTTCGCAACTAATGTGCCGTAGATAAGCAAATTAAGTTCAGTGTGAAACAAAATTCCATGGCCAATGGCCAACCATCTACTCTGCATTTGTTCTCGATCATTCTTCCCATCCTGTCTTGCTTTTGCCATGTATTCCCAATTCCGTCATCAGGACTATGTAATCGCCCAAGATGCACACCATAACAATGCAATATATCATCTACATACAACAATGCAATATATCATCTACATACGAACTTACGAAGTCTTGCTCAGGTCTATATTTTTTTTAGATAATAGAATAATATATTAACTTTTCGGTTTACACAACTAATCGTTTATTACAAAGTTACAACCAAAATGTTATCATCAAGAGACTCATAAAGAAAGACTTAGCGACAATCAAATGAAGAAAAGGGTTTGAACAAGTCATAAAAAGACTAACAAAAAACTCTCAATCCGTACACAATCTTGTTCTAAACATCCATTCATGGCCGATGAAAAGTTCCCAGACCACAACATGTAAAGAGCTGCATGCCACTAACACTATCTCTCAAGCCTCCTGACGTTGCAGCACAGACCATGAGCACAATCAATTGATGCACAAATAGATAACCAGCAAAGGATTAGATATCTTTTTCTTATCAAAGACAACATCATTTCAACATAGCCAAATAACCCAACATAAAGCGACAACCCCAACTAAATATTGAGCCTTTATTTCCTTTCCCAACCCCAATAGCCAAGATCCAAACATATGGGCTATACTATGAGGAGGTGACAAATTAGAAGCTGCTTGTATAACACTCCATGTGAAACGAGTAAACTGACGGTCAAAAAAGAGATGTTGTATAGTTTCTTCATTGTTACAAAAATAATATTGTTTGCTGCCAGTCCAATTTCTTTTACTTAGGTTATCCTTTGTCAGAATCACCCTCGACGTAAGTACCATAGAAATTTTTTTATTTTTAATGGTACTTTAATCTACCAAAGTTGTCTATTTGTAATTGAGATATTTAGATACATTAAAACTGCATACATCGATTGAACAGAAAAACTATCCATTTTGATGAAGATTCCATTGAAAAGTATCCCGTTCTAATGACAAATGTATAGCAGCAATTCTTGTAAGAAGCTCTTGCAAGACATGTAAATTTGGTCCTGTAATGGTCCTACGAAAAAACATATTAAAAGTTTAAGAACTCATTACTTCAGTCACCGTGGCCTGTTTTTCCTAACAATGGTATAAAGTCGGGGGTATTGTGTACTAAGGGGTTGTTTCCAAGCCAGGTATCCTACTAAAATCGTATTTGAAATCCATCCTGAAGATTGAAAGACCCAAATCTAAAGAAGTGATGTTTTACCTTTATTAGACTTGCCCAAAAATGAGAGTCTCCTGGCCTCCCTTCCACTTGAGAAAGGGTTTTACTTCCCAAAACTTCGTGATAAGGATTTGCTGCCAAACGCCATCCTCATTTAAAAGTTTGAAGAGTCATTTGCAAAACAAACAAATATTTTTTTATATTAAGATCATGAATACCCAGCCCATCTTGATCCTTAGGTTGACAGCTCAGGTCTATATAGCTGGTTGATGTATGGGAGGTGCTTTTATGCATCATCATTTGAAAGTTGCATAAATATTAGAGTATAAATGAAAAGTGAATGGTAATTTCTTACTCTTTCTCTTCATCAAGAACTGTGCGATTTGTATTAGGAGGGTGATGCATAGAAACACTATGTGTGTAATGGGTTACGTCGCCTAATTAAAAAATTTCAAGACAACAGAACCTTCTATCTAAACTACAGTATCCTTAGAACTTTCAGAAAATTAACACTATGTTAGCAGCCATCTGACTCCCAAATTAAGAATCCAGGAAGAAGAAGAATAGTAGTTGCCCAGGCTGCAGCTGAGTTGGGCTAAGTAGTTGGATGCGCCAATTGACCCATCCTGACTTTGAGTGCGACCTAAAACCGGTTCTAAGAACTTTGATCGATTTCTTCTTAAATGACAATAAATAAATAAATTAAAAACTTATGAAACAAATGTAACATCGTACAGAGATAAATATAACAATTAACGTGGAAAACATTAAGATTTGTCACCATCAAATGACAAATCATCGTGCCGCAGTGGCAAATCATCAATTCCCCTGCATTGGCAGCAAGACAACAATAAACACGCTATACTACTGACAGTGTATACTGACTGCATATAGTACTCGGTGAAGTAAAAATAAGGAGCTGATTCTAAACATTGACACCATCAATTAACTCTCTATCGGATCCTGAGCAGCATCGATTAGCAGGTGTGGAACAAACACAGCTAGGAGCACATTATAAAATTGGCAACATCAATTATCATCCATTGACTTGTTCACAGGATGAGAGAGTCTCTGATATAAATCATAAACAATTAGACCGACAAGAACTCTTCATCAGATCAAGGGAACAAGGCGAGATGGTACTGCAGTTAAGTGTCACTTCGGGTGTTTGACTTGGGCAATGTGTGGTGCATTACTACTAGTTAATTGTGCCCGGAATTAGTGCTGGCTATCGAGCTTAATAAGCTATTATCAAGCTTATTTGCTTATTTTGAAATTGACATAGTCGGACACAAAATCATTTTATTTACCATTTAAATGATCATTTCAAATCAAGCTAGTGAGTCACTGTTGAGCCAAACCTTATTAACCTTTTTTTCGCTAAATGTACTCATTTCAACCCATCAACTACTACAATTGAAACAATTTTGATTCGAGCTTAAGGAGCTTTTTTTGCCAGCCCTGCTTGGCATGTCTCCATTCCAACCAACCCAACCCCATGTTCGTCTCCATGATTGGATTAAATCCAAATCGAACTAATCAACCATAACTAATGGGGATCGACAGCTTAGAACAGCTTGTCGCTAGATCGGCAAATTTGGCATGTGGGCCATAGCATGTTAACATATCAGAATGCAAATTGTGTTCCTTCTTAGGAGAGCCACTCGAGGTTCAGAAAAACCGTGGATTACCGGCCTGTTCATCCCTGAAGCCTCCCCTTTTGGTCCCATCTTCCACTGAAAATAGATATATTATGAGAGGTACTTTTATGCTTTTCTTTTTGATAGTTGTATAAATATTAAAGCTTAAATAAAGGGTAGATGGTAATTACCTACCCCTTCGCTTGCTGTAAAATTTTTGCAACTTGTGTTGAGAAGGAAAGTATTGAAGCACTGCTCATATATTATATATTGCTTATAATACATTTTCCATACCTTAAAACCTAAAAAAACACAGTTCCAAAATGCAGCCTACATCGGGCAGTTCTTTTTTTAAAAAAAAAAAACCAGAAACCAGCCTGAAAATCGTGAAAAACGAGAACCACCCTGGTACTGACATTTCACCTCTGCTTTGGCAGACGACTCTGAGAAGAACTATCCCCCTATAACAGTGGACTAGACATGCAAGCTAAGCCATCTGCCCTAGGTATGATTTCACCCAATTTAAGGTATTCAGCACATGGGATGGAAGTTTATACTACCACCTAGGAATTCCTAGCTACGACTTTGCCGCAATTTAAACTGATTTTTAAAAGGAATATTATGGAAAAACTTATTTTGTTTTAACGGCCAATTAAGGAAAGCTGTCTATGAGAGTGACGCCGGATAACAGATGATTCATGCAGCCACGTAAACCATACAGGCAGTTCAATGACGCTGAACAAGAAACTGGAAAGAAATAAGCAGTCCTTAGCACTGAATAACGAATAGCTCATGAAAATTCAAGTCATCCACAATTTTGTTTTGGAGAGGAATGCCATCCAGAATATTACAATCTGGGATTGGGCCCTGGTCCTCCAGTTTTTAGTGACATCAATGAATAGAATTGAGAGAGTCCTAGATCAAGCAATGACAACCCCTGCCTATGTTTCTAGCGTCGAATTGTTCACAGGAAGCTTTTGGTTGGAAAATAACCTTTGAAATGACCAGATTCAGTGCCAACTCATCCTACTCAAGTCGGCCAATGTTTTCTATGAATCAAATTCACTTCGGATCGTGGCTTTCGTTTTTGAAGCCGTTGAGAATTATGCTGTTTAATGGTTGACAATCTACAGTTCATAAGTGATACAGCTGGTCTAGCTATGTTATATCTGGGAAAACAGGGATTGGGTTACTGCGTTGATCTGCTCGCTATGGTAGTACCAGCGTACTGTTTCCAATGGATCATCGATTGAGTTATCCTTTCCCTTTGCTATACCTTACCTAGAGTGCATCTTGAAGCATTAGCCACCAATGTAATTGTGGTTGAGGAAATTTGTGGACAAGTTATTATCAGTGTCTTATGCAGCAATATGTTTGCATGTGGCCATTTACTCTTGATGCAAAGCTTGAATGCTTCGGTGCATTATGACTTATGGCAGCATATCCTGTATGATTTAGCTTATAATTCTTCAGAAATGATTGTCTTTTTTGTATAACCTAGTTGCCAACTTGCTGCTTTGTGGTGGAGCCTGCCGGTGCTAGCGCAAATGTGTGTGCAACTACTGAAGCGTCACCTGTTGGCACACTTGTACAAATGTAGCTGCATCGAGTGCCCATGTAGTAGTTTAAGCAACGAAAACATCTGAACCTGAAGGATCTCAAGTTGAACTTGAATGTGAGATCACCGGAGAAAATGAGCCTCCAGCAAGAGGCAAAAGAAGTGCTTTTCTAAGGTATGGGAGCACGACACTAAGGATATTGTGATAAAAATAGATCCAAATGGTGTAATTACGAAGGAACTTTGGGTGAGATGTAATAAATGTCCTTACGAAGTCCGATGTAGGACAACAGGAGGCATATTGTGCTTTATACTATTAGAGAAACAATCATTCTATAACTCTAGGACAACAAATCATCAAAGTACAAAAAGGTGAACATCCTGCTGTAAAACCTCTCATAAAGAGACCAAGAGAAGGTATGTTGTCATCCCACTTCATACAGGCTTTGCAAGGCAAGAATAGAAGTTCTTCTAACTCTAGCATTCTACAAAAAAAAAAAGAAAGAAGACGACAAAATAAGGACTACAAGTCTCGTTGCTAACATAAGAAGGTATTGATAAGCACACACACCTTTTAACTAAATGTCTGTTACCTTATTATTCAGTGTCCACGCAAGATACTTTAGACATATATCTTGTAAGAAAAGTGATGGATATGAGACATGGATTACCTCTAAATGGCATAAAATAATTTGGAACATAGCAATAAAAAATAAAAAATGTGCATTTAAATGCAAGTGCAAGTGATTTGTAATAGAAAATCTCACCCACTAAATATTTACCGCATGAATTCCTTTTTACATTCCAATTTTTGCATTTTATGGATTTACTATGCATTTTATATTTTTGTGAATTTTTGGAATTTATTTAAATTATTTGGAATTTATTGAATTAAGCCTTTGGTAAAATTATTAAACATTTGAAAATTTTAAATAAAGTACTTTTGAAAATATTTTATTTGAGTCTTAAATTCCCTAAAATATTTTCTTGAATTTTTTGGAATTTTTTAGAGTATTTTTGCTATTTTATTCGGCTATGTTTATTTTCTAGAATTATTTTAATTAAGAAATATTTTAAAACCAAGTGAACAGTGTTAGGCCGAACCCTATTGGGCTCGACCCAAGCCAGCTCAACCCGCACAAACCCTAGCCGCACCGCTTCTGAGCCATCGGATCTTGATCGCGTGGTCGAGATTGCACCATGTAGCCGAGTGTTACCAGCCGTCGGATCGCCGCCTCATGGATGCTTCGGATTGTGCCGCATCATCACTGTCGTATCGTAACTAAATCCACCGCTGCCATCATTTCCGTTTTGGATTTTATGCTCTACACGGAAGTCAAGGGTCCTATTTAATGCGTCACCACGCGCATTGAACTCCTCACCTCGCGCCGCACACCTTGCCCAGAGCACGCAAGCCGAGACATCACTGTTTGCTTGCTCGAGCTTGCTGAAGTTCGCATAGCCACTGCCCTTCGGTTTTAGTCGAGTTCCACCATCGTCGACCCCCATCCACTGTGTCCATGGCTGGATTCGAGATCCCCGCATCAAGCCACATCGATCCTGTCTAGCCGTGTCATCACAAGAGCCGTGGGAGACCATCGCCATGGTCGCCATCCATGTCTCCAGCGAGAACCCGCCACCTTGCACCACCGCACCATTGCCAAGCTTCATCATGAGTTGCAACCTTTCGATCCATAGCCAAAGCACCAGATTTCGCCACGCGTGCACTGTTGCCTCGCCTACCAGTAACTATGGCTGTCTGATTTGGAACGAGTGGTCTAGATCATGACGAGCGTCATGCACTCGGCTAGCCACGTCGCTGTCCTGTGTCTCGAAGATCTTAGCCATTGAATCTAGAGTGTTTGGTTTAGATCGCGCCACGTAGCCAAGGTCTTTGGTTGCCAGGTGTTCCCACCGCTTTTTTACCCCCTCGTGCAACCGCAGCCGTTAGATTTAGGTTGTGCGCACAAGATTGTGCTACGCGTCGGCTGCCGGGTGCCGCTGTGTGGGCGGTGCCACCCCCAATTGTGTGCCGCTGTGTGTCACACATAGTAGTTGAGGTGTCATGGACCGGGTCTACCATGGACTGAGCTGGTTCCATGGACTGGGTCTGTGCGCTGGAGACATGTGTCAATGTGTGATTGGTCCACATGGTCGATGACGTCATAATTTGATTTTATCTTGGTAAAATAATTTGGCCGAAACCAAAATTATCTGTGACGTTAGGATGACATCATTATTCTGCTTTTTAGTAAAAAATAATTTAGTTAATTGGGATTTATTCTTTTTCTTTTATTTTAATTTTTAGGAAACCCATTCTCCCTCGTACGAATTCTGATTGAGGTGATTCTGGTTTTTAAAAATTTGTAAAATTGAGATCTATTTAATGGTAAATTTTATTTAATTTTTGGATTTGAGTTTCTCTCTCTATTTTTGGTATTTATTGCTTTATTTAATCATTTTGTATAGACGTTGAAGTACCCGAGGTGTTCGTGAGTAAGGAGCCAACTCAGTAGAAAGGTCTAGAGCAGGATCAAGAATTGTTGATGGTAAATTCATTACACAACAGCACCTTTGTTGCAACAGACAATCTGTTGGCAAAAGCTACATGCAGTGTCACATAGTCTGTCGGCAATACATTTGGCGACAGACATCCCTCTGTAGGTTAAAGTCCAGTCGGCGAAGACTTTTGCCGACCGACTAGGTATTACCGACAGACTAGCTGACTCCACATATAGCCTTATTGCCGACAGACATAATTTTGCCGTCAGACATAGTTATTACCGACAGATATATAATTACCGACAGACATATAATTACCGACAGATTGTGTTTTGGCAATCCACACTTTTACCGACAGATAGTTCGATGGGATGCTTTATCCCGATTTAAAAAAAATAAAATTCAATAATTAGCTTGATCACTATTAGGACAATCATGGTACTTTTATACTTCCATTCACAAAAATATAGTAGCCTCAACCATGATGACCTTATGCAACATTATAACCAGGACAACAAAATAGAGTAGCTTGAACAGCACATTCAACATTACATTCATTAGCAGTATATTTAGGGCCACAATAAAAACATTTAAGACATCAAAATAGAGTAGCCACATCCATAGTGATAGCTTGCAACAGTACAGTCATTGGCAGTATATTTAGGGCCACGATAAAAACATCAAAATAGCTAGCCATCTTTGTCCAAAAATTTAAATAAGTATGTGAATTGATATAACCCAAAATGATCACTTGTAATACATCAAACTTAATTCTTAAAACAAATAACATCTTTGAAAGATTTCTTCCAACTTGCCATGGTCTTCCAACTTGCTATGGTCTTCCAACTTTATCTGCAAAAAGGAAATATGATCTTTAATCATAGGACACCAAAGTATAATATTTTATTTAGAATTATGCAAGCTTGAAGGTCAGAAGTATTGTCTTCAGTTGCTCAGAACCTTCTAATTACTAAGTACCATCAAAAGCTAAGGAGCTAAATGCTAGTTTTTCCAAGAAGGTCTATCAGCCCGTGCAACGTGATAGAAAAACCAGAACAATACAACAATGAAGGCAAACCTATAGTAACCAAGATACTTCTATTCATGTCGACGACAAGCAAATCAGTAATGTTAAGGCTGCCTTATTCTACTGAAATTACAGTATAACTATGTTTATTTCAATAAATATTTCACAATTTAATAGCACACAAGTCAATGTTAAAGGGATCTCCCTGTTCCAAAATCATGTACCAAAATGAACAGCAATTGTGCATTTTGTACCAACCAGGACCTTGTGCATTGTTAAAGGCATTACTTGCAGATTACCTTGTGCAATGGATGAGCCTTAATTTGTGGGAACTTGAACTCCATGTAGTTTGGATTCATGCACTTAATCTCTTCCCTTGTTGGAGTACCCAAAACCTGCAAGGCACAATGTATGACTGAGCATGTCATTGTCGAGAATACAGATCGCAAGAGAAAACAGTTTAAGATGTCATAAAAAATTTCAGCTTGATAATCTCAACCAGCTGATCAACTCCACTTTCCCCATATGAGTACTCCATATCATCAGAAACAGTTCACATTTCTAGAGAAGTTTAGGACACTTTTCATAACTTATTAACCAAGAACGCTTATTGAAGCAATAGGCAATTGAACTCTGAACTGAAAATTTTACAGAACCAGATAGTGCATATCAAAACCATGTCAGAAAATATTGAGCATGGACCCTTGCAAACTTACTAAACCTATTTTGCGGTAGCAAAACTGAAAAGCCTAGGCTCATGGCAGATATTCATGATGCACGACAGATAAGCAATATACCTTGAAGTCAGCATCCAACTTTCGTGTCTACAATTCAATAATCTCTCATTTTGAAGACCCTGCTGCGCAATTTTAGTAAACAGTGAGCATCTTAAGTAGTCAACGCAGTTGAATTAATACAGGAAACATGAAGTTTGTATGGCTACACTGTATTCCAATAACACATCTTTCCTAATGAAGTAAGATCGCCCAAAAGGAAATTATATAGCAAAGTGATAATTCAAACTGAACAATGCTACTGACAGCACCTTCCATGTCAGGCTTCTTCAGTAAAATGCAATCCTTGGTGAAAAACTCCTCAACATGCCCTACAGCTTAAATAGAAGGCATATCAACCTTCTCATCATGAAGAAAATGCTCAGACTGCAACACTTCATCCTCTGTAGCAGGAACAAGTGTTCCATCACCTTCAACATTTTTCCAAAAAAAAACAAAGGTGAGTGTTTCTCAACGGACCAAAGTAAGCAATTGGAAACATCATCATGAGTTTTGCATCATAAAACAACAGCAAATAAGGCATATAACTAAGAAAGTAAGAATCTACCCAAACTAGTTGGTAAACCATAGGATCAGAACTTCCATTCTTTTCAAAGTCATTCTCTTCATTCTTATTCTCCAGAACATCTTGCGAACCACCCACTTCCATGGATCTGTACAAACTTCATCCAACGCTAGTATTAATCAAAGCCTACCATGATGAAATTCTACAATCAAATGGAATCAATACAAGGAGCATGCCCGGGTGGCCCGACGAAAATAGTGTAGATTCCTATAGTGATACCATTGTATGAGTTTTGCAAGACACTATCTGCCCATAAGCAAATATACATACATTATAACTATAGAAAATTCAATGTGGAATTTGAAACTTGCCTAGTCAAAGAATCTTGCAAGAACTCCCCATCCAAGCTCACACGATCCACAAGCTCATTGAAAATAGGAGCCAGTTCGCATGCCTGCTTCCAAAAAGATGTTGGAAAACGTGTTGGAAGTAGTGAAAATGGAGCATGAACCAGACCAACACCAGGGACTGTCCCAGATCTCTGCAAGGGGTCAATATTATGTTAATTTGCTAATTCTACAAGAATGCTAGTTTACAACTACTGTTGTTTGTCGTTTATCACATCAAAATCTGCCACAGGATTTAATGATTCTCAATTCTTGGCTCGACAGTTAACAACATGGAAAATGACTGAACAAATACACGAAGTGCATGGCGGGACAATGCAAATCGCGAATTTTTCAAGAAATGTAATTTCAATACTATACGTGTATTATTTGCACAACTACATTAGATGGAAACCAAGGCGTCAATGTGCATATACTTCAGTTCCATGCCAAGTGCAAATCCCTCAACAGATGCCAAACGTCCACCAACTGACGTAGAGGCAACACCAAAAAGTCTAAAAAAATTATGTATTTGGTCATTGAGTACCATCATAATACAAGATAATGCGCAGGTAAAATGCTGATGAGCAGTGTACTGGTATTCCATTGCTCAATAAAACCTGGGAAGGTGTTCTGTCTTTAAGCTTTTGGGTGATATACTAATTGCTTGTGCCATAAGTTAATCGAAGCCACAAGCCCACAAATCACTCCTGTCTTCTGTTTGTAACTAAAAAACATCGAAGCATTGAGCATTGAAACATCGAAACATTCAATCTTTTCCCATTTCCACACCGAGGCGCGAGGGAACATCGAAAGATCAAAACGTCAAACCAGAGATAACAACTCTAAGAAATGGAAGGCGCCTAAAGATCCAAAATTTTGCCCCAACCACCACCAAGATTGCATCACATTTCCCAGAACTTTGGCCTCGCTAAACGAATCGTTCAGAATAGGGGCAGCCATTTCGATCAGCAAGCCAGCAAGGGAGCGGCCGTACCGGGTTGGAGCGGTCTTCGACGAGGAGCCCGTGCACGGCGCACCACACGGCGGCCTCCTCCACCATCTCCTCCACCGCCACCGCCCTAGCCCTATGCCTCGCCGGCTCCGCCGGTGCCACATCATGGGGAGCTTCGGTTACATCAAAGCAAAATATGACTGAAAAACTACTTAAATTTACAAGATTAGAGCTAACACAGACTTACCCTGCAACGGCGTGGGGACGGCGGCGCGGCACGGGGATGGCGCGGCGGCGAGGGGACGGCGCTGGGATGGCGCGGGGACGGCTCGGGGACGCCGCGGGGACCGGCGGCGAGGCTGGAGGCGACGCGACCGGGGGCGCACGGGCGGGAGAGGCGGCGGCGTCGCACGGGGAAGGACGGTGAGGGAGCAGGGCGGCACGGGGGAGCCGTCGAGGGAGCAGGGCGGCGCAGCGGGGGAGCAGGACGGCGCTGGCCGAATCGGGAGAGGAGGAGCCGGATCCCATTTTGGAGAGGAAGAGAGATAAGGGGAGAGAAATAGAGGAGGAAGCCCCTCCAGAACTAGCGTCGGCGCGGCGCTCAGGCCTGGCGAGCGAGGATGAGACGGCGCCAAGGGAACGCAGGCGGCGCGTAGAGGAAGGGGAACGATCGGTGGAGGCAGGAGAAGTGGCGGCGGCGCGAGAGAGCAGGAAGAGCGGCGTGGAGAAGACCGAGTGCGGCGGCGCTGTGAGCGAGAGGAGAGATTTGGGAGATTGCGCGGCTTGGTTTAACCTAGCTCGACAAGGCCGGTCTGCGAAATTCATTTGCGCGCGCGTGAACATATATTTTGCCGCTTTGCTGTAAACAGCTTCGCCGACAGATAGACTAATGAGAAATATATATACCGATAGACATATTATTTTTAAAATTATATATTTTTACCTAGGAAGAAGTGAGTAAGGGATAAATAGATGGAGAAAGAAGAAGGGGAGGCATTCACTTAGCTCGGTGGTGGGGTCGACACCGAAGGAGACCGCCAGGGTGGTGGATCTGGCGGCACTGAGAAGACGGTGGCCGACTCGGTGGAGAGGCGCAGCGGCGGTGCTCAAGCCGAGGCAGGAGGCGCAGCTGCAGGCGGCCGCATGGACTGGGGAGGCGGCAGAGGGCGGTGTGTGTCGAGAAGGCCGAGAAGAAGCGGCGGTGCAAGAAGGAGGGAGAGCAGCGGCGGCACTCGAGAGAGGAGATGAGTACGAGAGAGAGAGCGGAGCATGCGAGGTGGCGGCTGGAAATGGGGAATGGGAGTCAAGTGAAGAGAGAGAGAGAGAGACCGGTAGAGTTAGGTTAAGGGGGATGGTTGGGTTGGGTGCATTGGCCATCGATTAAGACTAAGCTAATGCCTTACGGTGAAAAAATAGAAAGAAAAGAAAATAATAATAATAATATATACAAGAAAAATAATATATATAAAAGAATTATCGATAAATAAATAAGAAAATATAATTAGCGCGCCTATTTTTGCCTATACACAGTATATGAGTTTTCTTGACAGATAGACTTTTTGTCGATGAGATATCTTGATAGAAAAATTTATCATTGCCGACAGATAGTTTGTCCTACATATCAAAACAATTTCCAATGCACCATCGACCCTAAAAGTATTATTGCCGATTAGTTAGTCCGTCACCAAGTTTTAGCGACAGATAGTTGGTCGATAATTATGTATTATTGCCGATCGATGTCCGACGCTAATTTGGTGTCATGGTGTAGTGATTGTGCTTTGATCATGTTGAGCCTATGTTTTAAAAGTTATATTGTTTTAAACTATTGCATGCTAATTCAATATATAATTGTTTCAATTAATTCGAGATTAGTTATTCAATCTAATTGAACTTATATCAACCTTGTCATTTATATGCTATGGTTCATTTGTCACCCTAGTATGATTCTTTATTAGTTTGTAACTATTAATTGCCAATGTGGGATAGTTAGAATGTAAATAGTTTGCTTAGCGATGCAATGAGTTATTGATACAAAATTAATCTTGCTTAATAGAATATGAAATATGTTTATGTAAAGGTGTGTTAGGTATTGTCACACAATGTTGTTGATAGCACATGGTGCATGGTAATCAACTAGAGTAGTAAAATGATTTAGATCAAAGTAAGTGGCAAGAGTTGTGATTTATGGTGGGCCAATGTGGTATTTGGGTGGTCACATTGTTATTTTGATAAATGAAAATTGATGGTATAGATATTGGTTATTGTGAGTTTCTAGGAAGTATTGTCTTGGTCAATTAAGAACTGAACCTTGTAAGCATTTGAACTGAGTTAACCATACAACCACATGTCTGGTATGAACAGACCTAGCTGATTAATTTGTATGTCTAGATTTTGGTACTGTCATGGTGGTGTGGGTTTTGGGTACATGGGTAGACTCACATATCGTAAGGGGTCCCCTAAGTGTGGTAACCAATCCCATAGTGTTGAAACCTCAGCAGGCAATATTGGATTTTGACAGAGCATTGCAAAGGCTTTGTTATGATTACTCGCCTATGTGGTGAGATGATTATATCTTGTGAGTAAATTGTATAATATCTACAAAGTGTCAAACCTATTTGAATAGCCGTGCTCACAGTATTGAGTAATGCTCGAGAATTACAGCCAAGGGTTAGATTTTAATAAAATGAATATGGAAATAGAAACAATATTCCTATGGAAGTATGAAAATTGATTTAAGGTTGTGAGTCAGGTTATTTGAGAAAAACTGAGAAATTTATTATTGTTATTATTTGTTTTACTATCATTTCAATGTATTTATGCTATTCATTTGTAAATGTTGTTTTATTGCAAAATAACGGATTCAGCCATTCATATGGAATAAGCCAAGCATGTAGTATAATAGATCTGCATTCTGTGCACAACTTGTTGAGTGCTTTATGTACTTACCCCTTGCAACAACAAATCACTAGTTGGAGACAAGGCTACACCAGTTTATGAGGAGGTATACCAGGAGGAGACGATCAACTAGGGTGTGAATCTTGTTAGTTGCCTGTGGCAAATTGAAGAGTTACTACGAATAATTTATTTTTGCTGCAGTTTATTTATTTCTTAGTATAAGCCCTATGTGGCGTATTCATGTAAATTTGACCTTAAGGTCATTCACCAGGTTATATTTAAATAGATGAAGTCTTTTATTATGTTTCTGATGTGTATGATTGTGATATTCATCTATATTGAGACTGTGTGTACTAGCATGATTCTAGACTAGTGCAGAATATATAGAGGGTCTGGATTTACATATTCAGGTCCTAACATTCCTCCAAGTAATGTTTTTATGAGCAAGAGAGAGCCTTTTGTTGAGAGATTCAACTAGTGGTCCATCACTCTGCTTCCTCTTCTCTGTATTCAACTGCGTTTGAGTGATCTCACGTTGTACATTGAGAGTCTTAGCAACAGATATGAAGGACGTCACAAGCTGGAGCCCAATCAATCAAGCTACTTGACAATAAACCCTAGGCCATTCTGACACTCAGTGACCAGTTATCCCAAAAAGAAACAAGATTTTCTTTGAAGTTCTTAAGGTCCTTCTGTTATTATCTTCCACCAGACCCTATTCTGAAGTTAAGGTTCATGAAACCCATCAAAAAGAGAGCAAACATGAGCATACATGTACGTTCAAAATTATGAGCATACATATACGTTCAAAATTAGAACAACCTATAGGATATTTTTTTTGACTAGATCAATAAGGGAGACTACAACATTATCCACATCTGCCTTATCAAGGTAGTCTACATATATTAAGAGGCTAGTATTACCTCAAATAGCATTGATAATATCTAAAACATGACAGATTTCGGCTTTGATTCATAATCATCGACCAATTTTTTGACAGCATGGCTGATCAGCCTGCCATTATGTTTGATAATATTTGCAAGTTGCAAGCTTGTAAGTGTCCCACCATGGCGGAGACTGCACACTTACGCTCGGATTGGGGTAGCGTGAGCCCCTCATCCTTCGCATTGCCCTCCTCCAGGGGCGGACCTACAGTTATGCCGTTGGGGTCAGGTGACACCGACGCCCCTGTATTAATCTCTTATACCCCCCGTTAAACTCTGTTGATGACCCCGGCGGTAGATTAGCCTAGACCCCAGCCCAAGTGCTTATCCAGTCTGACCAGTCATCCGAAAACAAGCCGTATGTCAGCGATGACCCCGGCGACCAATTTTCCTGAATCCGCCCCTGCCTCTTCCTCGAACTCATCACTGGCTGCATGGTCATCCTCCCATGGCCACGGCGGGCAGCCACGCTTCTGCAAGTAAAAAAAGGCACCCCAAAAATCAGGAAAAAAATGACAGAATTTAGGAGCTCAAGAACTGGGTGGAGATACCAGGTTTACCAGGCGGTGCATGGAGGCTAGCGTCTCCTCCATTCGAGTGGATCTAGTAGTACGAGGAGAGCAAACCCTAGAGATTCTGGGTCTGCATGTGTGTTTGGGAGGGAAATGAGAAAAGAAGTGGGCGGGCCGAGTGGCGTGGTAGAGACTCGTTGTGAGCACGAGGGCGGGGAGGGTGCCAGAGATGTGGAGGGGGCACTGAGACAAGGTGGCTTTGGCCGCGGTGGCATAGGGAGGAGTTAAGAGGCGGGATGTGTGTGGGGAGAGGTGAGAGAGCAAGAGGAGGAGAATGGTGACTCGGTGAGAGTCATCACACAGGGAGAAGTATGGTTGCCAACCCTAGAATATATATACTAAAGTTATTGTTATCACTGGCAGTTGGTGTCTAAAACCGTCAGTGATGACTAGTCACCAACCCTTCTATCCAAAAATTGTTAGTGATGAGTATGATAGTCATACTGATGGTTATTAGCTAGAAGGGTTAGTGATGAGGATCTAACAGTTTTTGGCTAGAAGAGTCTATGATGATGATCTCATCACTAACCCTTCTATCCAAAAACTACTAGTGATAGAAGGGTCAATGATGAGGTGTTATCACAGATGGTTTTTCAAAACTGTCAGTGATAAGGCGTTTAATATAAGTCTTTTTATAGTAGTGTCATGCCACGTTCTTGCGACATTGTAAATGTGGATCTCAAATCAAAATAAATGTTATATGTGTGTCACCGTGCATTGGATAAATGATAATTTACAGATTCATAAAAGAATTGCTAAATTCATTCATGTTAAAGGCAGCCACACTGCAACTAATCTTGCTGTTGAGTTTGTTAAGAATGTGATGCACTAGAACCTTAAAAATAAGTTATTTTCTCTTAGTATGGACAATGCATCATCGCATCATCTAATGGTAAGTGTGTTGCAGAAGTTCTTGTAAATCTTAACAAGAATGTTCCCTTAGTTTGTGAGAGAGCCTTTTGTCATGTGAGGTGCTTATGTCACATTTTAAACCTTGTTGCTCAAGATGGCTTGAAAGCAGTTGTATCTTTAGTCCAGAATATTAGAACTTTTGTTGCAATTGTGAAGAATTCTCTATTATAATGGGAACAATTTCATAAGTGTGTATCGAAATGTGACTTGGATGTCAAAGAGGATCACTCATTAGATGTTTCAACTAGGTAGAACTCCACTTTTCAGATGTGGAAGCAAGCTATTTACTATAGGAAGGCTTTTTGAAAGGCTACTTGAGATAAATGAGAGTAATTGCAATAATTATGCTCGATGAGATGAGGAATGGGATAATGCAATGGCACTACATAGGTGTTTGAGACTTCATGAGGCTATCTTGCTTTTCTCTAGTACTATGTATCCCATGGCAAATATGTTTTGGTAGAAATTTTGTGAGATTAAGTTAGTTATTGTAGAATAGTGTCACAGTTCTGGTATAAATATTCATACTTTAGCAATAACAATGCAAGCTAAATATGATAAGCATTGGGAGTAGTCCAGCATAGCACTTGATGTGGCATGCTTTTTTGATCCAAGGTAAAAGAAAAAAGTTGATATAGTATTTTGTAAAGAAGATCTATGGTGAGGAGTGTAACATCCCAAAATTAGCCTTATAATATTATTTCATTATTATTTATGCATTTTTTATTTTTCTGAATTTATTTGATTTTTCCGGAATTTATTTGAAATTATTTTCAATTAGGTATATTGGTCAATTGAGAAAACTAATTAATTATAGATAAAAATATTTTATTTGAGCTTAAAATATCTCAAATTATTTTTGAGAATTTTCTTGGATTTTTTTCGATATTTTTATAGCTTAAAACTAATTAAACTAATTTTTGGATTTATTTAAATAAAAAATCCGGGGACATTTGAGTGAATAGTACTGGGCCAAGCCAGAACTGTGCAGGGTGAGACAGCCTATTTAGCCAGTTTAGCCCATTTCTAGAAGCGATAATTGGATCTAAATCCGATGCGCGAGATGAACTCAGAACCCTAATGCATGTCGTCCGTTGGATTGAGTTGACGTGGCTGCACAAGATTTCGCCACGTCTCGCGTGTTCCTGGTTGTTGGATCATCGCTGAATGGATGGCTCGGATTGGTTTCACCGCTGCTGCCGTCTTCGGTAAGGACATAGAGTCTGTGTCAAGGTAGCCATGGAATCCGGCTTGTGCACGTGTCCCTAGGCCTTTATAAGGCAGTAGGACCTTGCCCTAGCGTTCATCATCGAGTGCCGCACCTTTTGGTCCAAGTTGTGGAGCCCGAGACATAGAGGATGTGCTATGAGAGTTTGCAGGAGTAGAGAACGGAAGCTGTTGTGGTTTTTGCTCAAGAACAATGTTGATTCGTCGTCTTCCGCCAAGTTTGAGGTTGGTTCAAGATCGCCGAAGAGCCATGGAACGGGTCCACGGTGGACTAGATCCAAACCATGGACTAGGTCTATGGACCGAGGTGACGTGGTGGCACGCAATTAGTCCAAGTTGGCCGTGACATCATGCTAACGCAATAATGCGGTTTTTCAATAGAAAAATAATTTGGGTTATTATTTGATTTTTAATTTCTTATTTTTAGAATTTTTGAATCTTCTTCAAGCCCATTCTCGCTCATACGAGCTCTGATTGAGGTTATTCAAATTTCTAAAAGTTTTATTTGATTTTTAGAGTTTATGTGCTCTCTATTTTTGGTATTTATTTGCTTTTCCCTTTCAATTCGCATAGACGTTGAGTTGTGTGATGCAGAGGAGGATTCATCAACTCAAGTGCATTTTCCAGAATAAGACCAATACCTTTACCAAGGCAAGTTGTGCTTTGATCATGTTAAACCCATGTTTACAAAATTGCTACTTTGTTTTTACATTATTGCATATTATTTCACGAGTACAATTATTTCAATTAAATTGTGGCTTAGTTAATCTACCTTTTGGTCTATACCCTACCTTGTCATTTGTATGCCATAATCTATTGTCACCCTAGATTGGTTTACTATAGTTGGTTAATATTAAAATCAACATGGGAGGGTTAGATTGCTTAGTATGCTTAGCCATATCACGTCATCACATGTACTTGAATCATTAAAGCTTAATCTTGACAAATGGAATATGGAACAATACTATGAACATGAACTTGTGTGTCAGGTATTGTCACATGATGAGATTAAGTTGTTGTGGCGAGGGATGTCACACAACAATGTTGAATTGTTGATGGCACGTGGTGCTTGGTAATCAACTGGGGTGGTTATGATTTAGATTGGGGCAAGGGGCAGTATGCCAATGTCGACCATCAAGGTAGAGGCTATATGGAAGTCTCGCCCTAGTCACTCTAAGGACTTAACCTTGCAAGACTTTGACCTGAATCAATCATGCAACCACATGTCTGGTTTGGGACAGTCTAGTTGACTAATTTACAATATCTTAGCTTTAGTACTGCTTGTGGTGGTGTGGGTCCAGATTCACGGATAAAACTCACATGGTGCAAGAGGGGGGCCTTGTTGTGGTAATCAGTCCCTTCAGTGTTGAAACCTTAGCGGGCAATATTGGGTTATGGCAAGGCATTTGTAAAGGCTTTGTTATAATCACTCGTCTGTGTGGTGTATGGTTGTATCATATGGGTAAAGTACATAACCTCTGCAGAGTGTGAATCTATTCGAATGGCCATGCTCGTGGTATTAAGCATAGCTCGGGAATTACAGTCAAGGGTTAGACTTTTACAAAATAAAACTTGGGATGGATGATAGGTTGCCATGGGAGGTTGGAAACTTGTCTTAGGATTGGAAAACTTAGTTTACTTGGAAAATACTGAAATTATTATTTATCATTATTTGTTTTACTGTCTTTGTAATCTATTTATTGTACTTGTTCATAAATGATGCTTTATTGCAAAATAGCCATAATGGCCTTATACTTTGGAATAAGCATTGCATATAGTTAAATAGAATTTCATTCTGTGCACAACTTGTTGAGTGCTCTCAAGTACTCACCCTTGCCACCAACTATAATCAATAGTTGAGGAGTCTACACCTTTGTTGGAGGAGGAGTTCTAGGAGGATACGGGTAATTAGGGTTTGTGCCTTGTTAGTTTCCTGTGGTAAACTGAGGGGTCATCTATGTCTTCTATTTTCCGCTGCATTTGCTTTAGTCTTTATTTCAAGTCTAGCCCTGCATAGCTTAATAATGTAAGTTGGTCATAAAATCATATACTTTGTTATCATCAATAAATAGAGTCTTTATATTAATATTATCATTATGTATGATGTGATATTTACCAATATTGAGCTGTGTGCTCTAGCGTTGATCAGGAACTAGTGCGATAGATATAGAGGGTCCAAATTGGTAAATTCAGATCCTGACAAGGAGAGGGAATGCTCTAGAACTTCATGCATTCATAAGTGGTGTGAACCAATTGTTCTAAGCATATATGTCTAGCACACAACTTGTAAAGCCTGCCATTGTAGGATCTAGTGTGGCTTCTCACCCACTTAATGATAACTTGGGTGTTTTTGAAATTGAAGAGTTTTTGCATGAAACTGTTGTGACCAGATATAGTGAGAAATTTGAATTGGACATATACATAAAGGAACCAAATGTTTGATGGATTGAAAGTGCAGATGGGCCATGTGATATATTCTCATGGTGGAGGACAAAACAAGGGACTTTTCTTATTCTTTCACAACTAGCTCATGATGTGTTAGTGATCCCAGTGTCAGCTATTGCTTCAAAGTTAGCATTTAGTGCGGGCGGCCGTATTATTGATATATTTCATAGTCGACTAGATCATGAGGTAGTTGAAGAACTAATTTGTACCAATGACTGGACAGCATCATCTAACAGAGGTATAAATATGTTATCTAGTTCATATGTCATACAATTTCATATTTTTCTTTACTAACATCAACTGTCATTGCCAAATTTTAGGTTCTAAGGAGAAGATTGCAACGGTGATTGATGAGTTGAACATGGAGTATAAGGTCACGAGGTGTGATTCACCTACAAACACGACTTCATATGTTTGCTAATTCACCTATAGGGTGCTTCTAATTCTTGATCAATTTGCTTCAGAAAGCATTCTTCTTCATGAATTTGCTTGAGAAAGTGTAATGATTTTGTTGCACTATATTTCATATTTGTTGTCATTTATGTCTTTTGCTGTACCATATAGCCACAAAAGGTTATTGATGCTACTAATTTGCTATGCTATATACTTGAAACAAATAATAGATTCAAAGTGGTTGAGGCTGGTTAATTAAAAATCTGATTGTTGGCACTTTGGTTAATTCAAATGAATATTTTTTTATTAATGTTAAACTTGTCGTGCACTCTTGTTGTTAAGACATCGACGTGTACCTTTCGTTTTTGTAGGATGAGACTATGGTTGAGGTTGATGTTGATTGAGTGCTTGAGTGTCGAGGACAAGGAGCCATGGTCATGAACTTGTGGTCTCATTGAGCATTGAGATGCCGCAAGCCTACCTTGAAAACTTCGGTCTTTAAAGTCTTCTACAACATTGTGCCACTGCTGAGTCTTGCGTGTGTATGACGTAATTTTAATATTGTCTATTTGTCTTATTATCTCTTTCATCAAGATATGGAGTCATAGTCGTATTATTGTGATACTATTTATGTATCATTCTACTTTTCATTACTTCTTGCTATGTGTACCTTTGAAATTGAATGTACTTTTGCAACTTTGTTGGACTACCTGATAAAATAACTTGTTAAATTCTGATAATTTTGTTACATGTTGAACTCATACTATTGATTAATTATTGCTATATGTGTGCTATATACGCTATCTATTTTCTCAATATCTGACAAAAAACTTGTATTGTATCGATTATGCTCTATATTCATTTCGAATTCATGACCGATATTATCCGCACTGTATACGTATTCGGGACTAACCTTGGATGGCTAGGGATTGTAGTGGTCCTAAGCATCCTACCTTTTTCTGTCTTGAGCTGTGGAGGCATAACAAAAGTTGTGTAAAACTATGTCTCTTATCTTGTTGGTTCGATTTGCATTGCTCTTGTCATGCCGCCAGATGCTATGTTCAAATCCTTTTACTTTTTTCGTTTTTAAGTCTGAACCTATTGGGATGTATGCTGGTAATCAGTTTCAATATATGAAGCTGAAGAAATGGTTTGCTTCTTCAGGAAAAAAATCTTTTGTTTATCGAAATGACACACAGTACCTGATCTTCACGACATAGGATTAAGGATAAATTTGGATTCGTGAACCCTGATGAACACGGTGACAAGATGATACGGGGTGCCCAATCTTCACAACGTAGGATCAAGGATAACTTTGGATCCATCAACCCTGACGAACATGATGGCGCCAACCACTGTCTCAATACAACAACATGTGACAAATGAATTCATCCAAGAACACGCTTGTGATCCACTTCTACTCGACCATGCAAGAAGTAGATGCACAGTTCCTGCAATCACATGAAGAAATTACAAGAACAACGAAAAGTATTTCTAAGAAAATCACTGAATTCTCAAAAAATAGTGTGTAGTATAAACATGAGAATAAGTAATATTAGTTGTCTCAAAAAATAACGTGGTCTTTTTTTTTTTATAATAGAGAGCAATACAACTAAATAAAAAAGACTAAGGAGGTGTGCAACCTGGCCTAGGGCGGCCAAGGTGGGTCCCACCCTCTTGGACTCTATCTTTAACTCAAATTACAAGTCTAATTCGGCCAATTTGGAAGTTGATACTTGTGGCTAATTTAGATATAGAAGAAGCCGATCTGGCCATCTCATAATAGAGTGAAATAGAGATGACATTGCAAGCTTTTAAACAAGTACAAAAATACCACGATTTGTGTCCGTATGTGAGAATTATGGCCTTTTGAAGTCTAACTAGTCTGGCATTCCAAATTGTGATCTTTTGCTCTTCAAATCTAATTCGGCCTTATCTCTTCCTTTGCTTCGTTGTTTTGTCCAAATTAGGCTTGGGACTTGCATCCTTTGTAGTATAGCCAAGTGGGCTTGCTTCCCACTTGGGCCATTCCTCCAAGTGCTTTTGTGTGTTTCCTAGTTCTAACAATGCTCGTGTTGTTTCCTTTTGGTGCCTCAACTCCCTCACCTCCCGCTGAACACACTATGTTCCAACACCTTCAATCTGAAAATGCACAAAGTATTTGTAAAAGGAAACACCCAATTCTCATTGGAAGTTAGGTTATAGTCAGTTAATAACAAAATAATATTTTGAGCTAGTTTCTTGGCACGTGATCGTGTTATTGATCCTTGAAACATATTTGGAGTCTCATCATGAACACTAGAAGAAGATGGTGATGATGATTTCGGTGTAGTCGATGGAATGCCCTCTTTGTTTTACTGCATCCACAAATTGCTCAACAGTTGGTGTAGGCATCCACATCCTCTTTGCACCATCTCTCATCCTTATTATCCTGGAGACAAAGTAATAGAGTGGACCCATCAGTTTTCCTATATGCTTTTAGGCCCTCAAACAATCCCTACATACCAAAATTCTAATTGTTTAAGTACACAATACTTTTAGGCTTGCATATGGTGCCTATATATGAAATGAAGCCTTACACCCACACTTGTGAAACCGCACTGAACACTGTACCGGTTTGGCTCTTGGAACGGTATATTCCGGTACCAATCTATACTAGTATACCATTTTGTGTTTAATATAATAACTTATATATTTATAAGTATCGTATATTTAATTATATGTACTCTAAATTTCACTTATAATCTTACTCCAAATACATAGCAGTACTCTTAAATATAACATATAGTTAAATAAATCGTATTATCAATTCCACCGGCACAACTGGTATTGATTAGTATCGAAGCCAGTATAGTTGGTATTGATCGGTATTGAGACCGGTATGGTACATAGGGCTACTTTGTATCAGTTTAGGGACTAAAATAATATGTACCAGCTATATCGACCGATACCAGTACGGTATTGATAACTATCTTCCACCCCACTTACTAACCTGTGCATAATTTAAGACTCCAGCAGATGGTCTCAGCATCCATCAGGCCCACATTTTGCAATGTACAAAAAGTCAGTATGGACAAGGCCAAAACAAAGGTTTTCCCAGTCCATGTCAGCCACCTCAGACGTCAGGACAAAGTTGAAAATCATGAACATATCACCCATGTGTGTTTAGCTGAACCAGTCACAAGTACCAATGATAAACTGCATGCCAGTAAGGGATATAGTTCATATTTACATACATACTGTTAGTTGCTAGAGATGCTTGACATCGTATCGTGCTACGAGCCTTGTAAGGAATAGTTGGCATCGAATAAATGTGATTCTGGATATGCATCAGCAAGGAGAAAAACAAATTTTTATTAGAATATAGGGCATAGCAATGTTAAAATATCTGAACTCCGTCTGCAACTTTGCAAGGAAATACAAAAGCAAGCTAGATCAGAAGGACCACACAGACGGTATCTATGTCATTTCAGTAGACATCGTGCCATACTGCCATCCTAAATTCCTAATCAAATTTAAGCAAAACACACAAAGCATGTCAAAAACTCTAATGGGAAACGATCCACCATCCTAATCCTTTTTCATCGAACCACCTATTATGTCAAAAACTTTCTAATGGGAAACTTGCACAACAAACTGCAACGACTAACATCGGTTTGGGACTGGGAAGGGTCGAATTTGGGAAGAAATGGAAGAAGAGCTAGAGGAAGAAGAAGAACAGTAGAATGGGAAATTTCAGAAGTTCATTTCATCAATGCCTCAGTTGCGTACAGGTTATGGGAATTTAACCCCAGTTGCATTACACCGACACATGGGCCCCATAGTCCATGAACCTGGAGCTGGACTTGGGAACACACACACTTGCATAGACTTCTTACTGTCCTTTATAGCCATGGACCTTGTACAAGACATTTCCCTCCCCTTGAATTTCTGCCTGCCATGAAGCAGGAGGCTGTATTTACTCCAATGCAGTCGGCACCGGATGTGCTTCTCCTTTGCGGTGAACTTCCGTTTTGAATTAAGTGAAGAGTGCATCCAGGATATGAAAATCAGCGATGAGGAACTCTCCCATAGCTCATGCCGCTTGTGTCATTTCAAAGAGATGGACTGCCTGTCAAGATGGAATTTGCCACTCCAGTGTAACGGAGATATATGTCTAGGCCACTCGTGTGATATGATTAAAGAAGTGCATGGCCATGCCGTGATTGAGAAGTCAATCACAAACTTATTAATATATCACGGATACGAGAGATGGATTGAACTATCAAAGGATGACATACTTCTCGCCTTGAGTTCGATCTTCATATAGTTTGGCAAAGGGATTATTACATGAGTACTTTTGAAAGGTTCTATCCGATTTGATCATATGCGTTTGGGAGTTGGCATGCTCGCAAGGAACCGCTGCGGCTATTGGATTGGAAAAAGGGTTTTCGAATCTATGTCCAAATGTACATGAACCTCTGGTCACACACTTAACGGGTGGGGCGCATTACGGATTGGATCCGTAATTAATGGACCTCGTGGGCTTAACGCGATGGGCCTGGCTTAGGGTTTCGTCGGCGTGGCTATATAAGGAGAGGAGAAGGGTGGGCGTGCATGTTGTTGTTCACGCCCGAACCCTAGCCTCCACCTCTCATTGCCCTTGCCGGCGGCGCGGTGCTTGCATGCGACGCGCGGCGTTCCATCCGGGGCGTGTGGATCTTGTGGTGACGCTGCTACTCTGCGGCGTGGTGAGGACGATCGCGGCGAGGACGATCATGGCGAGGACGATCGCGGCGAGGACGATCCGCAGCGAGGACGATCCGCGTGAGGACGATCCACGGCGAGGACGATCCACTACACCAACGCGCGAAGGATTCCGCAACTGCGCGTCTAGTGGTAATCCAATCTGTGATCCCTTTCTTGCGAGTAGCTTTTCTGGTTATGCGGTAGAAATTTTAATTTGTGCTAGCGTAGCATATCGTGTTCCCCAACAGCCTGGACATGCACCTCCTGCTGCCCTTGAACATATGCTCTGCACTTTGCTTGCAGTGGTAGCAGTGACGTTTCTCTTAAACAAAGCAATACTGAATGTCAAGTTGCTGTTTGCGTGAGATGCTTTCGATCCTCGCTGAACAGCTGCTCTATTAGCTTGTTGTCACTCCAGTACTCAAGAAACACAATTGAGACATCATTGTCTCCACTAGCTCTAAGGACACCATACCATGAACTCTTCATATCAAATTGTGGAGCACTTTTAAGGTCAAACACATCCAGCCCCAATGACTTAAGGACAAATCTAGTCAAGCATGGTATTTTGCCAATACCTTCCATGTAGAACTGATGTCCTCAGTGAAGCACAATGATGATAAGACAAGTCAACTCCATCAAGCATTGACATGTGGCAATGAGAGCTCTGTTAGAATATCAATCAAGGTTGTATTGCCTAAAGGGAAAGATTTGGCTGGAGGTTTGTTTTAGTAGTTTCTGTAACTATGGTAGGCTACGTGATTATAGACATGCATGTAATCAGGTTTAATTCCTGCCAAATCTTTCCTAATTGGCTCTCGTGTAAACTGCCATGCAAGGGGCTGTTCCTTGCCTATATCAACATGCAAACGCGGCCCTTACGAGGGTGTAGACGCTTCCTGCCCTCTGAGTTTCTCACATGGTATCAGAGCCACATACATCTACAATTCAATCTATGGCGTCCTCCTCCTCCTCTGGTTTCGGCATGAGCTCCCTGCTCGGCCTGACCGTCACGGAGAAACTGTCCAAGAATAACCATGCAACATGGAAGGCTCAAGTTCTTGCTGCCGTTCGTGGTGCTCGCCTGTATGGCCATATCACCGGCACCAATCCTGCGCCTGATGCTGAAGTTGATAGCAAAGATGGCGACAAGATGATAAAGGTGCCCAATCCTGCATACGAGGAGTGGTTTGCCTCAGATCAACAGGTTCTGAGCTTCCTTCTCGGATCCTTGTCTAAGGATGTTCTGTCCCAGGTCGCGGCACAAGACACTGCGGCGAAGGCATGGCGGGCGATTGAGATCATGTTCTCGTCGCAAACGCGGGCGCGTGCAGTGAACACGCGACTCGCCCTATCAACCGCCAAGAAAGGAAGACAAACTGTCGCTGAATATGTCGGCAAAATGAGGGCTCTCGGTGATGAAATGGCTGTTGCTGGGAGACCCTTGGAAGATGAAGAACTGGTGGAATACATTCTCATCGGGCTTGATTACGACTTCAACCCAATTGTGTCGGCTCTTCTTGCAAGAATTGATCCCATCTCGGTAAGCGAAGTATATTCACAGCTTCTTGCTTTTGAGACCAGGATGGATCTCCTGGGCGATCACCAGCTCTCCGGGTCATCTGCTAACATGGCGAACCGGGGCGGACGTGGTGGCCGTGGACGAGGATCTGGACGTGGGCGCGGGTCAGGACGTGGTCGCGGCAATGGAGGCAACACGGCTCCAACTTGGGACTACGCCAGCGCCAACCAACATCGTGGCTCCGGTCAGGGGCGCGGCAATAACCGAAGCAACATCATTTGTCAGGTTTGCTTCAAGACTGGCCACACTGCCGACAAATGTTGGCACAGGTACGATGAATCATATGTTCCAGAACAGAGAACCGTGGCTGCAGCAACAAGCTCCTATACTTTAGATACAAATTGGTATACCGACACCGGCGCCACTGATCATATCACTGGGGAATTGGAGAAACAAGCAGTTCGCGACAGGTACAATGGCACAGATCAAATCCACACCGCAAGCGGTTCAGGTATGAACATTAGTCACATTGGCCAGTCTATTATTCATACCCCTAGTCGTAATCTCAATCTCAAAAATATTCTCCATGTTCCAAAGGCAAAGAAAAATCTTATCTCTGTTCATCGTCTTACTGCTGACAATAAAGTCTTCCTTGAATTTCACCCTAATTTCTTTTTGATCAAGGATCAGGAAACGAAGAGAACTCTGGTTAGAGGAACATGTCAGAAAGGACTTTACCCTCTTCCTTCTGCGCCACCCATCAAACAAGCTTTTGCAGTCAATAAACCATCCTTTGACAGATGGCACTGTCGTTTAGGCCACCCTGCTACTCCCATCATCCAGCGAGTCATTAGAGATTTTAATCTTTCTTGTTTGCATGAGTCTAATAAAAACTCTGTATGTGATGCTTGTCAGCAAGCAAAGAGTCATCAATTGCCATATCGTAAGTCTACTAGTATATCAAGTTATCCTTATGACTTGTATCTTCGATGTTTGGGGACACGCTTTTTGATTACGTTGGACGATACAAATATTATGTTAGCTTTGTTGATGATTTCAGTAAATTCACTTGGATTTATTTGCTAAAATTCAAGTCTGAAGTCTTCCAAAAATTCCAAGAATTCCAAGCTCTAGTTGAAAGACTCTTTGACCGCAAAATTATTTCCATGCAAACTGATTGGGGTGGTGAATACCAGAAACTTAATCCTTTTTTCTCTAACCTTGGCATCTCTCATTTTGTTTCCTGTCCCCATGCACATCAGCAAAATGGAACCGCTGAGCGCAAGCATCGGCACATTGTCGAAGTGGGTCTATCTCTTTTGGCACATGCTCACATGCCCCTAAAATTCTGGGACGAAGCATTCTGTGCTGCCACCTATTTGATTAATCGTACACCCAGTAAGGTCATTAACTACTCCATGCCATTAGAGCGTCTGTTTCAAACCAAGCCCGATTTTTCTGTCCTGCGCATTTTTGGGTGTGCTTGTTGGCCAAACTTGCATCCATATAATAGCCGAAAGCTCCAATTTCGTTCCAAAGAGTGTGTTTTTCTTGGATACAGCAATATGCATAAAGGGTTCAAGTGCCTTGATGTTTCCACTGGGCGTATCTATATATCTCGGGATGTTGTCTTTGATGAAAATATTTTTCCATTCTCCAAACTTCGTCCTAATGCCGGTGCTCAGTTAAGATCCGAAGTCTTGCTTCTTTCTCCTGCCTTGCAAAATCCTATGACGGGGGATGAATTTATAGCTGGTCACTTGTCTAATGCTTCGACTACTAATATTTCTCCTGAAGGTGTGCAGGATCCACATCAAATAATGGACGACAACACACCAGACGCAAGCAATCCTGGCGGCAGATCCGAGATGAATTCGCCAGTTGATTTCCCAGCCGCGTCTACTTCGGGATCGGTGCCTGTCGATGCGCCGATGCCATCCTGTCTACCCACGGAGGCCACCTTGACCACGGATCGGGCGCACAACTCGGACGATGGCTTGGTGCGTGCGGGGACAGAGGGGGCTGTGACGCAGGAGTCGCCGTCCCCGTCACACCACGCTGCTGAGTCCTCTGTGGAACCACTTGAGCCGATCGCTGCATCAGCGCCAATACGTCCTCAGACACGACTCCAGCATGGCATCCGCACACCAAAGGTATACAAAGATGGCACTATTCGTTATGGTTATGGATGTCTTGTCTCCTCTAGTAGCGAACCACGCAGTGTTAGTGAAGCTTTATATGATAAGAATTGGAAGAATGCAATGGACATTGAATATGATGCTCTCGTGAAAAATAAAACTTGGCATCTAGTTCCACCTCAAAAAGGGAGAAATGTCATAGATTGTAAGTGGGTATACAAAATTAAGCGTAAAGCAGATGGAAGCTTGGATAGATATAAAGCTCGCCTAGTTGCGAAGGGTTTTAAGCAAAGATATGGTGTAGATTATGAAGATACCTTTAGTCCTGTTGTTAAAACTGCTACCATCAGAATTATCCTGTCAATTGCCATTTCAAAGGGATGGAGTTTAAGACAACTAAATGTCCGAATGCTTTCTTACATGGTTATCTAGAAAAGAAGTGTATATGAGGCAGCCCCGGGATATGAAGATAGAACCTTGCCTAACTATGTGCGTAAGTTAGATAAGGCTCTTTATGGTTTAAAGCAAGCACCACGTGCTCGGTATTCTCGGTTAAGTGCTAAACTAAATGATCTTGGTTTTAGTGCTTCGAAGGCAGATACATCTCTATTCTATTTCAGCAAAAATAATGTCAAGGTTTTTGTGTTAATCTATGTTGATGACATAATAGTCACTACACCACGTCCTAGATTTAGAGACAGACATCTATCGGTAAAACTTGACTTTCATAGTCAAATGGTATGTCGGTAAAAGTCTGTGGCGTAGCTTACGTCGCTAATTCCACAAAAAAGTGACATTTTGTGCATCCGGTAATGATATAGACATATAGCTACACCATATCATCGGTAATTCCACAAAACAAAGTGACATTTTGTGCATCGGTAATGATATAGACATATAGCTACACCATGTGTGTCGGTAATTTCATATCTATAGTCGATCGTCTCGTCACGATACTAGACCCGCCAATAGGAATTACGAAGAAAACAAAAACTCTGATTTCCCAAAATGCATTAGCCTAGTAATTAGTACTATTAATAAGTACGAAAAAATCATAATCTACTAGAAACAGTACTAGAGAAGATAGGAATCGCTTGGATTTTGGTAATTATATAGAGATTGCATTAATAACAAGAAAAATCCATAAGAATTTATATCAGGTAATACGTGCAAAAGGTTTTGAAAAAAGAAAAAAGTGTCTGATCCTGAGAAAAAAGAAAAAAGTGTATGATCCTGGCCTGGCCGACGTAAATATGCCACTATTTACGTCGGTCTGGTCTGGCCGTCGGCCTGGTCTGGCCGACGTAAATAGGCCGACCGGGTCGAATTAACCCTTCGCCCAAAAAAATTATCGGTGGGGCCCGAAAAAATTTCCCTACCGCCCAAAAATTTCAGCCGAATTTGACTCCCGCCTCAAACCCGCGCCAAACTAGCCCCAAAAGGCCTTCCCCACCGCCCGGCCCATCCAAAACACATTTCTAACCCTAAAACACAACACCCACGATTCACTGTCTCACTTTCCCAAATCCATTCTCTCGGCTCTCTTGGCGGCTGGCCTCCCACATGAGTCCAAGTGGCGGCGTGGGGGTGGCCATGGGGCTCGAGGAGGCGAGGCGTTCTTGGGGAGTAGATCGGCCGGCCGAAAGGAGCGGGAAGAGGTTCGGCGGTGCGCCAGCGCCACAAGCCACCGAGGCTCGGAGGTGACCCGGACGAAGAATTTGTCGGCGCAGCGTACCTCTGGAGGAAGAGGAACTAGCGGCGGTGAAAAGCTCGTCATCCGCCCATCCGAGCAAGATCTGCTGCTACTGCGTCTCTGCACACCTGCTCCCAATTTCTTCTTGGTATGATCGTCACTGCTTCTCCGTGTTTGCACAGCGAGAACACGATTGCTCTAGAGGTCTTTAAGCTCGTTTGTTTGTACTACATGGTTATTAACGTTCAGTTTTAACTTTTTAACTCCTGAAACTTGATTAGCTATCCTGTTGGAGTGCTCCGTGCAAGCCATGTAAGGTTTCAGACTGGATTGAAAATTTGTTATAGCCACCATGTGTATGGTTTCAGACTGGATTGAAAATTTGTTATAGCCACCATCTTGTTACTGTGATTAAATTGTAGTCATGATCCTTTAGACTTGTAATTGCAGGATATTCATGCAATACCAGGTCTTTAATCCTATGTTAAATACACCTATTACTTACTCAGGAATCAAAGGACCCATTCGAAAGGGCGGTTCTTGATGGTCGTCAGCTTGCCCTGAAAGTACTTCCATATCTTTTTCCTCTCATTCCCTGAAAACAGTGATACACAAAATATTCAACTCCTTGAATCATGATATTGTTGAATGGTTTTTGTTTCAGGTAAGTGCAAACTCAGTTTATGGTTTTACTGGAGCAACTGTTGGTGAAGTGTTGGTTGGTGAAGTGTTGGTTGCCTTATTATTGTGTTGATACTTGATACAAACTTGGAATATTTTCTGTTCACTTGTCTGCTCGATATTAGCAAATCCAAGCCTTTAGCTTTTGCAAATACATACAAATTGATTAACGACTTAACCCTCTTGGGCCACCATTCAAGAATTGCTATTTATGTTGGGCCCTGGGTCACTGCATTCTACTAGTTTTGGCGGATATCGGCACATGGGCGATGCGGGACTAGTTGGGACCTTGTTCTGATGATATCTTGCTTGAGTCTTCCCATATATTCAATTACTTTGCAAGTTTGCGTGCTAATTATTTAATCACTTTTTGGTCTGAATGTAAGATCCTTTTTATCGTTTTGTTATATTTGCTTAATTTATCTATTTGTTATGCTTTTTACCCTCAGATCCGATGGTTAACACAATAATTTTTTTGACATAACAGGTAATTTATGGAGATACTGATTCTGTGATGGTACAGTTTGGTGTTTCTACAGTTGAGGATGCTATGAAGTTAGGAAGAGAAGCTGCAGACTATATTAGTGGAACATTTATTAAGGTAAATACATAAACACCTGTGTAAGCATTGTTATTGTAACATGAGTGGGTCAGATTGGGCCGACCCAATGATCAACCATAGTTCATTTGCTTTATTCCTCATGCAAGGTCCATGTATACAAAAAGAATCACCCACTAGGTGGAATGGGTCAATGTTCGGCCCACTGACATAACTAAACACTACCCTGTGAGCATATACCCAGTATAATTGGGCTAATGATTTATGCGGCTAGCTAATTTGTTCTGTGTGCATTCTATATGATATTTTGCATTTTTACAGAAAGGAACACAATGCACATATTTTCTTGTTTTATACCTGGAGCTAATTTGCTTGCATTCTGCTAAATGAAATTTGAGTGCTTTATGGCCATATGATCAAAATAGCTGTACTTAACTATGTGGAACTTGCTTCGTGGGTATGTGGTTTACCGTGTCCATGTTAGGCGTGGTGGCAGGAAGAGGCCAGTGCCCAAGGGTATTGTCTATGGCAAGCCCAAGCATCAGGGTATTACTGCTGAGGAAAGAGCTGGACGCAAGTTGGGTGGACTTAGGGTGCTCAACTCCTACTGGGTGAATGAGGTATACTTGATCTTGCTGGAATCATTAAAAAAAAAGATGATGTGAGAATTCTTATTCTGTTTTTCACAAATGCCTCTACTTGCCCTTGGCTCTTAACACAGGATTCCACCTACAAGTACTTTGAGGTCATCTTAACACCGGTTTTTTTCGGAATGGCACTTTCAGAATGTTGAGTCCTGAATTGTTTATATCAACCTTGCCAACTGCTACAATGACTAATGATCATTAGACCTGGTGAATCAATTCAAAAGAGTAGTGCACTTTGTGTAAAGAGTCAAGATGTTCAGTGCCTAGAAAATTTCCCCAAGACTGCCTCCTGTGTGCTATATCCTTTGCTTTATCTCTTTAGTTATAGATTAACTTCACATTCAATTTTCCGTACTGTATAACTTTAATTTGTTTAGTTTGGCTAAGCACTCTGAACCTTTAGATATGGTGACTTTCGCTTATTGCCTCTGCAGATTTTTTTACTATGCCTTGGTCGCATTCTCCTTTCCTATCTCTCGAATTGATGTTCTTCTTGCTTATTTGATCTTTGCCCATGTAGTTAGTTTTTCCATGCCGCAGAGTATGTTCCTTTTGAATTTGTGAAGTAGACTTTTGCTACCTATTGACCAACTATGTATGGTCGTCTATCTTCCGAGGTATTCAATTAAATGATTTTTATTTCAAAGTTTATATTGCTTATAAATCTGTAAAGGTAGGCATAGTTATTATTGATTATTCATGTTTGAGATAATTTTTAATTAGAGTATCATATCACGTTTTCTTTCTTTCATGTCAAAATGTTACACATTCTTTACACCTTTTTCCTTCTTTAACGACAAGATGTAATGGACTGATACCTCGTTTCCTTCTTTGATGTCAAAAAGTATAGAAGAGATTTTAATGGTCATGTATAGAAGAGATTTTAATGGTCATGTATCCTGAAGTTATACGGGAAATCCTCAATCGTATCAGGTGTCCTCTGATCAGAGAGGAAGATTGATGATGACATCAGAAAGATTGAATCAGTCTACTGGCAGCTCTGAGTATATAGTTATCCATGGATTCATGGGATGGTGAGAATCCACTGTCTTGTTCTTCTTTTCGTTTTATACTACCTGTGAACGGTGAACCGACATTGCTTTGCTGGCTGTGCAGAGGTGAAACCATGGTTGGGGCTGAAATACCACCTATCCACCACTTGGCAGTGAGGTATGGGCAAGGGAATGGGCAGCTAGCTGCTTGGGGCTACGGAAGGTGCTGGTAGAGCTGAGGGTTAAGACAGTGGAGTAGCTGAGGGTTAAGACAGTATGGACCACTAAATGAAGTCTAAAAAGAGTTTTGAGAGTTAATCTCCTTTAAATTCTGATGTATATATATATATATTGGACTGGTTTTGAAATGATCATTCTTTATGGACTTGTGGAATCTGTTATTTGTGAAGACGTGTATTGATTCTGTGATTTCTTTTTAACTGTCAGTGTTGATGTAAAAAGATAGTACTGGACTTGTATCTTAATATAACTGGAATGAAATGAATTCTATTTGATATTCTTGAGTGATAATGTGTGGATATTTAGTTGCGGTGTTATGATTGTTACCTTATGGAGTATATATTTTCATCTGTTGAAAGTATTAGCAAGAATCTTGCAGTGGTTAGTCATCTGTTATAAGTGTTTTAAAAAAATGGAAAATTAATTTTAGCGTCACCGCATCTGTCGGTAAAAGCTTTGTCTGTCGGTAAAAGGTGTCATCGGTAAAGATTTGTGCATCGGTAAAAGTAGTAAATCAAAGTCAAGCGATGCAGTCGGTAAAGATTTGTCTGTCGCTAAAAACTTTTACCGCAGGACTTACACCGCACCTCTTTTACGTCGGTAAAAGTTTTACGAAGCAGACATCGCCGCTATAGGTGGCTTTTAGCGACAGACAAGCTGTCGGTATATTTAGGGCATGGTGTAGTGAGTGGCAAGTTCTACACATGAAGCAATGACAGGTTTGTTGCATAGTCTAAAGCAAGATTTTGCATTAAAGGATCTTGGGGACTTACATTATTTCTTGGGGATAGAAGTGAACAAAGTTAAAGATGAAATCATTCTTACTCAAGATAAGTATGCCTCGGATTTACTTAAAAGAGTTGGTATGTCCGATTGCAAGCCTGTTAGTACACCTCTATCAACAAGTGAAAAATTGTCTGTTTTTGATGGGACACCACTTGGTGCTAATGACGCTACTCAATATAGAAGCATTGTGGGTGCTTTGCAGTATTTGACTCTTACTAGACCTGACATTGCCTTCTCTGTAAATAAAGTGTGTCAGTTCTTGCATGCTCCAACAACAACACACTGGGCTGCTGTAAAAAGGATATTGAGATATTTGAAACAATGTACAAAGATTGGGTTGAGAATCTGCAGATCAAAATCTTTGCTTGTCGCTGCCTTTTCAGATGCAGATGGCGGGATCTTGGATGACGAAGATCTATGGAGGTTTTTTTGTCTTTTTAGGATCAAACTTGGTGTCATGGAGTGCACGCAAACAAGCATCGTTTCAAGGTCTAATCTGAAGCGAATACAAAGTCCGCCAATGCTACTACTGGAGGTAATGTGGATTCAAACACTCTGTCGAACTTGGTATACAATGTCCACTGCTGCTAAATTATGGTGTGATAATATTGGTGCAAAATATCTTTCGCCAATCACATATTCCATGCTCGAACCAAGCATATAGAAGTAGACTATCATTTTGTAAGAGAAAGAGTGTCCAGGAAATTGCTTGAGATTGATTACATTCCTTCAGGCGATCAAATCGCAGATGGGTTTACCAAACCTCTTCCTGTAAAGCAGTTAGAAAATTTCAAACACAATCTCAACCTAACACGGTTGTGATTGAGGGGGCGTGTTAGAATATCAATCAAGGTTGTATTGCCTAAAGGGAAAGATTTGGCTGGAGGTTTGTTTTAGTAGTTTCTGTAACTATGGTAGGCTACGTGATTATAGACATGCATGTAATCAGGTTTAATTCCTGCCAAATCTTTCCTAATTGGCTCTCGTGTAAACTGCCATGCAAGGGGCTGTTCCTTGCCTATATCAACATGCAAACGCGGCCCTTACGAGGGTGTAGACGCTTCCTGCCCTCTGAGTTTCTCACAAGCTCGACTATGTTGTCTAGACTCTAGAGTTTCACAACCCTGGACATCCTTCAATTCAGTGTATGCCACTTGTATTGTACAGATAAACACATCCAACATGTAAATTGCAAAAACACCAGGATCCCATGGTCTTTGCAGAGCAATTAACCCTCTTGACTGAATTGTGCCAGTTGTGTTCTCGTTATCTTCGTGTTGGGACAGCATTGCTTCTTCTATCCTGGTTAAGAAGATGAACCTGAACACACCAGGGTCCCATGGCCGGTTGATAGACAAGCTAACTAGTGGCTCATCCTCATCATCAGCAAGTTGTGTTGTTTTCTCGGACATAATGGCTTCACTTCCAGGACTGAAACCACTGCATCACCATGATGGCATTTCCTCAAACACGGGGTGAGCACCCTTCGTTCCAGATTGCCAGGGACTGAAAGCACCTCTGCCCCATCGTGAAATTTCCTCAAAACACATTGCTGCACGCCACTGATTTCCCAGCCGACGACCAGCCATCCGTTGTCGTCGATGCCGCGAGTACCTTGGTCACCACCTAGCTTGAGCTTGCACCGGAAGTCGCCCGTGGCTACAGCATGCACGCTATGTGGCGGTGCAAGCAATGGTGGTCCATGCCGTGCGTGCACCACCCACTCATGAGGTTTGTGCACTGCTCGACCCCAACAGTTGAAGAGCTCATCATGGCAGCCGGTGATAGCCGCCCTCGTGGCTTGCCGTCTTGTGGCATTTCAATGAACACAACATGGTCAGCAGCAGCAGCCGGTGTTTCGAATTTCGCTGAAATTTTACCAGAATTCGGTTCTTTTGGTGGGCCCCGAAATACAAAATTCAGTGGGTTCATTTGAATTTTGTCAAAAAATTCAATTTTTTGTCCAACATTTCGTCCCGAAATTATCGAATTTCAGTGGGTGCCAAAAAATTTTTTAAATGAAATTAAAAACCGTGCCAATGACCACAGTCTGCGGAGACTCGTGCACGCGGCCAGGCGAGTGAAGAGACGGCGGGGAACAGAATGCATTACGATGGACCTTTCTAAGTGAAATGAAATTCTTCTATGCAGTTGGGAACGATTTGACAACTCTGAAATACATATAGGCACATTTTTGAGCTGCTATTTCAGATTGTAATATGCAGCTTCTCCTTAACATCTGATGATGATTTCTTACTGCTGTTTGAGATTAGTTACAGTATGATGCCTTGCATTAGCATCTAACTGCAGTTAGCTTGTACAGAATAGTGATGTGATCGGGAGATCCAGTGATGTCCAGATAACAACATCTGATAATGATTTTGCTTGGACAGAGGATCTGGTCAGCCTACCTGTCATAATTGAAGGATATAATTCCATTTAAGAAAGGACAATTCACACATAGAAAAACAAAATCCTCCAGTAATACATGTTAGCACCCACAGGTAACTGAGACACACAATACAGAGTACATCGTATCGTATAGACTAAAATTTGAAACAACATGTTTACAATGACTAACTTTTTCAATAAATTATTCTTAGCTCTGCTCAAATTTAAACTCTTGCCTACATGAATTATCATCAGGTCGATGAAGAGCTTTCCAAGATAGTTTGAAGTAGTCTTGGCACTGGTGGCATGTCAAGCTCTACTAGACCCTTGAGAACTTGAACAACGTCACCCATTGTCGGCCTATCAAAGTCATCATCTTGAATGCACCAACATGCAACTTTGCAAGCTCTTTCAACCTCCTCCATATTGACATCATCACGTAATTGGTGATCAACCAAACTCCTCACATCTCCCATAAGAAGCTTATGCGCAGCTTGCACGGGAAAATAAACAGCATGATCACCACAGCTTGTACATTCTTCACGTGAGTTTCTCCTTCCCGAGATGATCTCTAACAGCACCATTCCATAGCTGTAAACATCAACTTTTTGTGTAATAGCCACTCCACTAATCCATTCAGGTGCAAGGTACCCAATAGTTCCTCTCATTGTTGTCAGAACTCGACTGAAGTCCCTTCCCAAAAGTTTTGCCATCCCAAAGTCAGCAATTTTAGGAACAAACGACGCATCGAGAAGTATGTTTTCTGGCTTAATATCACAATGTATGATGCAGTCATGACAACTCTCATGCAAGTAGGACAATCCTTTAGCAACTCCTATGGCTATTTGGTACCTAGTACTCCAATTCAGCATTGTGGCATTGCTTTGGAATAAATGGGCATCAAGAGAACGATTTACCATGAGTTCATAAACAAGCATCCTTCTATCACCTTCGCAACAAAAACCAATCAGTTTTACTAAGTTCAAATGTTGGATCATTCCAACTGTACTGACCTCAGCCCTGAATTGCTTCTCTCCTTGGCGTGCACCATCAAGCTTTTTCACCGCTATGGTCGTTGAGTCACTTAGAATCCCCTTGAACACAGAACCAAAACCACCTCCACCTAGCTTCTCTGAGAAATTTTTAGTTGCACGCTGCAAATCAACATACCTAAAAGCAAGAATTCCACCGCCATCATTAATGTTGTTCCCTGGATGACAACACCACTTCCTTTTGTTCCTCCGAATGATCAATAGCAGGAAGAGCGCCATGAAACCGAATGCAGTAATGCTTGCACCAACGGTGACGCCGATGATCCTTCTTCTGCTACTACTGTTTCCCCAACTTTGCACCTCTTCAACAGCAAGGCGAAGGTAAAGAATCTGTCCGTCACTATTGATATTGCCATTATACTGCTTTACATTAGTAAGCTGGCCATTCCATATAGAACAATCACTTTTTCCGTAGGAATATGCAGTGCATGAGCAGTTTCTTAGACAAACCTGTAGGCATTCATGTGCACTTGCAACAGCTTCCATGCTATGGCCATCATACGGCAATCTGACACTTGGTATGGGAAAGAACTGGTCAGTTAACCCTGTTGTGCTCTTGTTGCTAATGCAATCTAGTGGAGTATTTCTTATGCATCCTTCTCTTCTGTCATCCAGCTCCCAGTCGCTCGGCGACTTCACGGAGAAGCCCTTCATGCAGTTGCACAACGGAAGTGAGTTGTCATTGCAGACTGCGAAAGGCCCACAAACGGCGAAAACATCACATGAAGCCTTGGGTTGGATGTAGATAGTTTCCCAGTCTTGCAAGCTTTTAGCCCAAAGAAGCTGCTTGACAAGACCAGAGATGTCAAGTAAGCAGAGTGTGATCACTGTTGGATCCAACGTGGTGTAGGTGAAGTACTCCTCTTCATCGTTGTCGATGAATTTGGTACTGACAAGACCTTTACTTGCCATCTCTGGCATCGAGTTGAAGTACTGTCCATTCCATTCCCCGGTGGAAAAGTACACCATGGATGAGTTGCGAAGCTTACCCAAGTATTGACTAGCGCCAGTGGGGTCTAACTCCATGCAGTATAAGCCTGGAGCTGGGTCTATCAAGTTTTTCTTTGAAACCAAACTATATTTCTGACCGGTGACCTTGTTCCTGCCGATCTTTGCGCCGGGGAGTAAAACATCTGTTGGGTGCTCAAAGCTCTGCCACCAAACATTGGATGTGTTTGAGGCATCTAGCATGACAAGGTTTCCATTGTCCAAGAGCACAACAGTAGTATTCTTGTTGGCTTTTGTTCTGTTGACTATTTGGCTGGACCAGATTATGGACTTGGTTGCATGGTTTAAGATGACAAGATTGCCATCCCTTGAAACCGTGAGCTTCGACAGCCTATAGCTGGGGTCAGTGATTGGCTTCTCTCTGTTAGCAATCCATACAGGAGTGAACTTTGGGATCTTGTTGAACCATATGCCTAGGTACCAGTTGGGCAAGGTGGTGTTGTCTGAGGACTTACTGCTGCCTGTTTTGAAGAAGCCTAGCGCAAACATGCCGTTGCTGGAGAAGAGCTTGTCGCTGCTGCCAATGAGCGCTTGGCCTGCCGTCAGGGTACTGCCATTTGCAGCAGAGCTTGCAGGAGAGTAGTACTGCAGAAAAATGAGAAGTCCAAAGACGGTTAAAAGATGACGCATGGTGTGTTATTTGATGGATGTGAGAGACAGAGCACAGGATGTATATCTAGGGATGGATGGATTATGCAGCTGTGTACTGCTCTAACTTCTGGTGACGAAGAACTGCAAATATATAATTAAGGTGCTATCAGGTGCGACTGTAGTAGAATGTACAGCTGCAGATGGAAATTAAACTTTGCTCTCTTAATTAGTTTGACTGACAGGACGGGCAATTAACACACGGCCACGTACAGTTCTACAATCGGTGTGGGCAACACACGGCCACGTACAGTTCTTCAAGTGCGGCATCGATCGTTGTAATGGCGGGTCAATCGGTAGAGGAACTAGTCAATCGGGAGCTGAACTAGTCAATAGTGATGTGATCGGGAGCTCCAGTGATGACCAGATAACAGCACTGCCGCACAATTTTGCGTGGACAAAGGATCTGGTCAGCCTACCTGTCATAATTTAAGGATATAATTCCATTTAAGATAGGACAATTCACACATAGAAAAACAAAATCTTCCAGTGATACAAGTTTGCAACAAGTAACTGAGATAACTCTCTGTTTCTCTCTCTTCCCTCTGTCACACACACATACAGAGTACATCGTATCGTATATACTAAAATTTGAAACAACATATTTACAATGACTATTAAAAGTATACGTGCAAAATAACTTTTGCGATAAATTATTCTCAGCTCTGCTCAAATTTGAACTCTTGACTACATGGATTATCTTCAGGTCTAAGAAAAGCTTCCCAAGATAATTTGAAGTAATCTTGGCACTGGAGGCATGTCAAGCTCTATTAGACCCTCGAGAACCTGAACAACGTCACACATTGTCGGCCTATCAAAGTCGGAAAAATATCCTGTGCAATCACCCTAAATTGAAACCACCGTGCAACTGAACTAAAAAAGTTTCAAAAATTCTGAAAAAATCATGGATGTACATCTCAACTTACCCACCTACATATAAAATTTCATGATCAAATTCATCTTATACTAGCAGCTACAAAAAGACAAATTTAGCATGAGCAGTGATTTTTACTGTTCATCACTATTCATTTTGCTGTTTGTTTTTTTGTAACTGCTAGTATAGGATGAATTTGATCATGAAATTTTATATGTAGGTGGGGTAAGTTGAGATGTACATCCATGATTTTTTCAGAATTTTTGAAACTTTTTAGTTCAGTTGACGGTGGTTTACTGGAGGGTTGCACCGGATATGTTGCCATCAAAGTCATCATCTTGAATGCACCAACTTGCAACTTTGCAAGCTCTTTCAACCTCCTCCATATTGACCTCATCACGTAATTGGTGATCAACCAAACTCCCCATGTCTCCCATAAGAAGCTTACGCGCAACTAGACTGAAATTGGTAGTCTTACCAAAGACTAGCCCGAGCCCGTCGTGCTTCGCCCACGTGAAACGGGTCAAGACGGCCGGTCATTTCTTCGTGCGGGGCGGGCCAGCACGGATGGCAAAAATCAAGGCCGGCACGCCCAAAGGCACGCCAGACTCTTGTCGGGCCGGGCGCCCGAACACTGCACTGGAGAGAACGCAGCACACTAAATATTTTTATAAATTCATACTTTGTTCAAATGAAAAGTTGTCTACATGAAAAAGATGTGTCTCGAAATTCTCTACAACTTTCATGTAGAATATAAATTCATATGAGCAAAGGAAGACCCTGAAAAATGCAGATTACCGAGAGATGTGGCGTCGGTCTGAAACTATACAGCGCACTAAATATTTTTTTATAAATTCATACGTTACTCAAATGGAAAAGTTGTCTACATGAAAAAGATGAGTCTCGAAATTCTCTACGACTTTCATGTAGAATATAAATTCATATGAACAAAGGAAAACACTGAAAAATGCAGATTACCGAGAGACATGGCGTCGGTCTGAAACTACACAGCGCACTAAATATTTTTTTATAAATTCATACGTTGCTCAAATGGAAAAGTTGTCTACATGAAAAAGATGCGTCTCGAAATTCTCTACAACTTTCATGTAGAGTATAAATTCATATGAGCAAAGAAAGACCCTGAAAAATACAAATTACAGATTCGGGCCAGCTTTGGGCCGTGCTTGAAAGCACGGCCCATACTGATCGAACGCCGTGCCGGTGGCCCATCGTGCTAGGTTTTAGGCCCGGCCTGCGCCATTCGGGCCGTGCCGGCCGCCCATTTTTTTCGTCTTGGGTCGTGCTTGCCCATTTTTTTCGTGTTGGCCCACTAAGGCCTACCAATTTCGAGTGTCTACGCAACTTGCACAGAAAATAAACAGCATGATCACCACTGCTGGTACATTCTTCGAGTGAGTTCCATGTTGTGGCAAATGTAGAATCCATATTGGTTAGTACCCTTTGGTTTCGGTGGCACCGCCAAAATATAATAGGCTAATTAATTCGAAGGTATTATTATAGAATGTGAAGGATTATTGTGTACTAGCGGATACCAGAAAATTATATGTATGCTTCAGCGTTGCTAGGTTCTTCCTATGTGGACCTCCACGAGCTTTGTAGACACCAAATGACGTGTCGAGTAAATCTCTAATAGGCTTCAAGTCATGGGTGCTGCCATTTTTAGAATCAAGGTAAATTATCTGGTTCTGTCTTGGTATAATTACGAGTAGAACCCAGTGAAACCTACACAGCCATGTCGCCATGATCATTCATCCTAACTTCAAGCTTCGTTATGCAGTACAAAGCAACAAGTATAGCAACTGGATGAAACACTTACCCTCGATTGCACAGTAAAAGTATGAATTTTTTGTCCCATTGAGCGAGTAATACTTTTCCACGTACTCGTGGACGACTTCTAAATTTTCGTCCATAGTTTGCTTGGACACTATGTGTGGGTCGAGGAAACCAACCGGTTGTTCCCTTGCTTGTGCTACCATGATCATGTATCTACATATACAAAATCAAGGATCATATATATCTGATATTTATCAGTACAACACGAATGTATGCTATGATTGTAGACACTTACAATGTCCAGCATTTTATGAGTGATGCGTCAAGGGCATTGAGGTTGTACAGTTCAAACAGGTCGTTGAAGCCAACCACGAAATAGCCATCCAAAAACCGATGTAAGAAATGCTCATTCTTGAAGTTAACCGAGATACTCGACGCAGGTTATGCCATTGGCTTGTTGCCTTGTTCCATGCACCAATCTTGCAATCTAACATAGGCTAATGTGAGCGTCTCCTGGCACTTTTTCAATACAAACGGTTGTCCCAACTCGAAATGCCGTGTCAATGGGGCAAACCGAAAGTGATGGGCTAACATGGTCATCCCTTTTGATTTGCCCTTGTCGCCGCTTCGCCGTCTACCCAATGGCATCTTCACAGGAGACGACTTGGCCTAAACTGCAGCTTTGGTCTATGCCTGACAGGACACGGTAGCTGATTTGGTGGGCTCCTTCAGTGCAACACATGGCTCTGGTAGTGCTGGTAACTCCGACGCAACACGTGGCTCCAGTACAGTTTGTAGCTTCGGTGCCAATGGCATCCCCTAATTTAACGATCTCATCGTTTGGGAGCATCTCCAGCATGACAGCCATGCAAATTTCATGTACGCCGTCAACCTCGACCTTCACGTAGCATGGATCTAAAATATGACTATGCACTAACACCCTTGTGCTGGATGGATACGTGCACCCCCAAGCAGCCTGAAGGGGAACAGAGTCATTGGATAGCCTCACTTGGAGATTGCATGGCATGGCAACCTACGTAAGGGTATACAATTAATTAGCTAACACGTCAAACATGTCTATGTAAGGAGCATTTCAGACATGTAAATTACTCCAGTTTCGTTCGAAGGAAATCTAGCTACATCCACGTCCGTCTCGTAGGACGGCATAGCTACTCCGGCGGTTGGTTGGGCTGAATTGCGCCTGTGCTTCTTGGGTTTGCACATTCCGTGCCTGCCTCTCTGCAACCACCCTTTGCTCCATCCTTTCCTCAAAGCTTCGTAGCAGACTATCGAATTGTGCTTTGAGCCTTTCCTCAATCCTTTCCTTAATCAGGGCTACTAGCCGTTCCTTGCACTCAGCTTTGCTTCTCTTTGTACTCTGGTACGTGTCGGAGTCATGTGGGAATCCCATTTTCTAGGAAATGAAAACACCTAGGCCTCAAGTGTGACCCGGGTGCTCCTTGTTTTCTAAGGCCGTGATGAGTATATCTTTCTCTCTATTCGAAGTGAAAGAGCCTTGGGAATATTCCGTGCTTAAAGATATCAGGTGTTGGGACACTTCCTCGTCAGTGGGGTTGGCAAAGGAATGCCACCCGAAGACATGGGACGCGACCTTGCTCTTACCCAGCTACGGGTGTGTGGGTCCACGATCGAGGCAAATGGCGGCGCGACCTCCTTCTGGACTACCTCGTCATCCTCCTCATCCATTGCGTGATCTTGCCTGCATACCCAGTTGAGCCGAGTTTGTGTGAGTGGGTGTTTTTTGACTGGCTGGTCTTGTGTGCCACACTTTGACGCACGAACTCTTCTGTCATCTTTAACTCAACAAATCGTCCCTACACGTCTTAAGTGATGAACCTGTACTTCTGGAATGGAGTCATTTCCTTATTCATGTAATTAGTGACGAGGAAACTCTTGAAGTTCTTCCACACCTTTTCCGCCACTAGCAATGCGTACCATCGTAGTGCGGGCATGGTGTCTTGTAGGAGCTCAAACGCCGCGAAAATTTCTACCATTAGGTTATCACGCTCCTCATCTGTCAGCGCCTTCCATGATGGATAGGTGATGGGGATCCTTTCACGTCTAATGATCCTGCACATGGTCCGACAAGCTATCATAACCTTGGAGGCGTGGTAGGGGCCCCATCGCACGGATCAGCCGCCGTGTTGGTGTATCGGCTCTGAGGCCTCTTACTAAGCCCTCTTCAACCACACCTCTGATTTGCTACGTTGGGCACCTCATCAGATCCATTTGGCGACAAGGAATGAGGGGCCGCCATCTTTAAGAAACGGTAAGTTCAGAGAAGCAAATTTAAGAGAAGGTAAGTTAAGAGTTGTTTTGTGCATACAAGGTTAAGAGAATCAATATTGCTTATAAGACCAATCAATATTATTCAACAAAGTGCGATAATAAGAGCAAGATGTAAATATGTTTGTGGTGCTCTCAAAAATCATGTAAGTTTGAAGATTTTGAATCTTCAATCTCAATCACAAATGGGCTAAACAATCAATTAAGCAAATAAGGTCTTGAACCCTTACCACCTTATCATGCACATTACAGAATTGAAATCTTAGCCAAACTATACAGCATGCAATCATAGATAGAATGGTATTGTGTTTGAAGGGGTCATCCAACTAAGTAAAAAGTTTCAATATTGCATAGTGTTATACTAGATCATGCCATAGTGATAAGACTATAGAAATAAAGTTTAATATATTTAGAACAAGCAGAAGGTTATGCCCTCAATATGGAAAGATGAAATAAAATAATAATGCAAAGATTACTTCTTCAATCTGATTGTCGAATATCTAAATATGGGGTATGAGCATGAATCAAAAACTCAAAGATTATACCATACATGCTCAAGTAAGCATCTGGAAACTCAGGATATCACGGGACCACTTCCATGGGATAAGATATACATGGAGAGGGTATCTCCATACAGGGAAGGACTCGATCGTTTTCCCGTTACAAGAAAACCAACTCAAGTATGCCTGATATCTAGGAAAGTTTGGATACGCTGCGAAGATCACACAAAGACAAACTCCTCATCGGCTACGATCTGGTATCCCAAACTGACTATAAGGCAAGGTTACCTCGACTATATATGGACGAGGGCAGGCATCCCAAAGAGAGAGAGTGATTCTCAGACCACAAGCGAGAAGATCTGTTGAACAGAGCATCCAAGAGCCGACAACTGCGCTTCGTTAATCTTTAGCCGTAGCTTAGCCACCCCCTAAGTTCAATCTTCGTTGTAATTAGAACTAGGCATCTTGCTTTTACTCTGTTCATCATCTTCATATGTCATCCATATAGGAGTAGGGTATTACTCCACCCGGGGCTCGAAACCTATCTAAATTGTGTGCCTCTGATTTCGTACCTGATTCTGCTAACTTGAAGGTACCTGAAGTTACAAGTGTATTGTCAATTTCTAACCTTCGATAGTTGGCGCGCTAGGTATGGGCCTTCAGTTGTTTTTGCAGATTAGACATGTCTTCGATGCGTGTTCGCAACAAAGTCTCTAACACCGACCCCTGCGAAGACTTCAGCACAACCACTTTCATCGACTGAGCTCTAACAGTCGGATCTGAGATCGCCTTCAGAACCATGCTTTATCAATGGAGCTGGGCGGAGATCTTGGGCACATCGGCTTCATCGAGTCCCACTCTTGGGACCCACATCGAGAGATGTGCTTCATAGACTTTGACCCTATGAAGCCCAGCGTCCTCAAGTACATTGAGACGGAGAGTGACAGCGACATCAACAAGCTCAGTAGCTAGAACAACAGTCAGAGCTGTAACCAAACAGATCGATGTGTGTTCATAGCCAGAGCCAACAATAGTGCTACTGTTGGAAATTCCCAAGAAAGGGTTCTAGGGATAGACACCACGGGTGCCTGGGGACATCAAATCCCCCCTGTGCACGCCTCATGATCTTGGCACGGTGACAACTGTAGCACGGGCAGCCACAAATACTATTGCTCCCAACACTGTAGGCCATCGGTGAGATCTAACTGCTGTGGCCACAACCGAGATTGTGGCCAATCTGTTGAAGCAACTCGACCTTGACAATCCAACGACGCCCCACCTGTGGGTACCAGATTTTCAGAGATAGCAGATTCTTCAGCAGCATGGCCACAACGGCAGGCCTGACTATATCCCAGGAGCAGCATCTCATAAGAGGTGCGACAGCGACATCTTCAGTACCCCTGATGCAGATGTCCAGTACACTCATATACAGCTGAAATCTCTTCCCACTAGATCGAGGCAACCCGATGACTCCAGTATTCGGCTAGATGAAAATGCTACTCGATCTGGTATAGCTCGGACCGCTCGAGTAGCCAACTCTAGGTTCAGATGTTCTCACCACCGGTGCCAGAGCCATTGCGGGGACCATCTCATGATAGTTATCGGACAGCAAGATCAGCGGTGGCTAACTCTAGCCATCGCACCTACAGGGCAACTCGTTCCAACCTCCACTAGAGACGCCCTGGGGATCTTCGAGACCGTATTCCTCACAACATATGGGATTTACGTGATGTCCTTCACGATTGAACGGAAGAACGTGGCCGCGAAGGCCGCGAGTGACAAGAAAACGAGTCCCCACCTTCGAGGGGCCAATCTCCCGCACGTCGGTCCCGACGAGATGAATCTCCACCCTCAAGGGGCCGCTCGCCGGTACGTCACAAGTTCCCTCCTCGACAAGAAGCACAGCAATGGCCATGGCAAGCGAACCCCGTGGACATCGATGCGGGGTGTAAAGCATTCACTTCCATGCTACGTGTAGTCAGATGGCCGAACAAGTTCAAGCTAGGCCCATCGAAAAGCACTTGGGCAAAATCAACCCCGTTGAATGGCTGTAGATCTACACTACAGTCATGAGAGCTGCTGGAGGAAACGAGAAGATGATGGCCAACTACCTGCTCACTACTCTAGATGGTGCAATGAAATCTTGGTTAATTAACCTCCCACCTCAATCGATATCGTTGTGGGCGGAGTTGCGGGCCCAATTCATCACCAACTTTTAGGGTACGTATGAACGCCTCAGGACACGTAGCGACTTGCATCGAGTAATACAGAAGTAAGTAGAGTCATTGTGTGGCTTCATCCGACGATTCAGTGACAAACGTAACTTGATACCTGACATCTCAGACGAAGCGGTCATAGTGGCTTTCGAGAATGGTGTCAAGGATAGAGAGTTGAAAGGAAAGCTTGCTACTTGAAAAATCAGAAGCACCAAGGAACTCTTCGAGTTGGTAGACAAGTACGCCATACGCGCTGAAGCCCGAGACCATCTCGACGACCCCAAGCCTGATAGCAACAAGCCAGAATCGTCCAAGCAAGGGGCGAAGAGAAACAAGAACCATGGGGAGAAACGCAAAGCGACTCCACTATAGCCGTGGTCGAAAGGGGCAAGGTGCGCAATATAGGTGACAACAAAGGCCGAAGCCGTGGAGGGAATAAATATTGCCCAGTCCATCATATGGACAAACACGACTTCGATGAGTGCTAGGTGATCAGTAAGAAGGTCCAAGGGAAGCTCAAGGCTGCCCTCGCCGAGCATGGAATTGATTAGGCCAAAGAAAAGCCTAAGGATGATGAGCCTGATACCGCGGGGCTGATCACAAGTTGGCACACATTTTTGAGAGATCCATCACGTACAAGTCCAAGAGGCAGTACAAGGTAGCTGAAAGAGAGGTCAACCTGGCTACACCGACTCTCCCCAAATTTCTCAAGTGGTTGGAAGTAACAAGCACCTTCGACCAATTAGATCACCCAGCTGCGGTTTTGCATCTAGGCTGATACCCTATGGTGGTCGAGCCCACCATCGTCAACGTTAAGGTTGCTTGAACCTTGGTCGATGGAGACAGCTCGTTGAACCTCATTTTCGTGAAAACTCTGGAGAACATGGGGATTCCCTGAACAGAAATAAAGGCTGGAGTCGAGCCGTTCCATGGCATAACTCCGTGATTATCATCAGTACTGCTTGGACAGATCGAGCTGTCGGTCACGTTTGGCACACTGAATAATTTCCACATTGAAAAGATCCTCTTCAATGTGGCGGATTTTGAGACCGCCTATAAAATAATCCTAGGCCGCCTAATGCTAGCCAAATTCATGGCAGTGGTGCACTACGCGTGCTAGACCGTCAAAATGCTAGTGCCAAATGGAGTTCTTACAATCAAGGGGGACCAGCGGGCTGTAATTAGGTGTGACAATAAGAGCTTGGAGATGGCTGAGCATCTCTGCGGACCGGCAGTCAGTGCTGATGATGAGAGGGCTAAGCACAAAAATCCAAGAGCAGCAATCAAGCTTTTGTGCCCAACAGTGCCGCCAAGGACCTGGTTGACAACAGCATGAAGGATAAGAAGACTAGCAGAGGTGTCAAGATTGTGCCCTTAGACCCATCAGATCCTTCCAAGATGGTCAAAGTGGGCGCCAACCTTGACCCCAAATAGGAACTCGTGCTTATCACCTTTCTTCGGGCAAATCGCGATGTGTTTGCCTGGCAACCGTCCGACATGCCCGGGGGTCCCCAAGGAGGTGATTGAGCATTGGTTAGCTGTGAAACCAAGCACCAAACCTGTGTTGCAGAATCAGCATAGATTCATGAAAGATCAGAAGCAGGCTATACAAGAGGAGGTCAGCAAACTCCTAAAGGTTGGCTTCATCCGAGATATTTGTTACCCAACGTGTTTGGCAAACCCGTCTTTGTCAAGAAGCCCAACGGCAAGTGGAGGATGTGCGTCGACTACACCGATCTTAACAAAGCCTGTCCCAATTATCCTTTTTCCCTCCCCCACATCAACCAAATAGTGGACTCCACCGCGGGCTGTGAACTGCTAAGTTTTCTAGATGCCTATTCGGAGTAAAACCAAAAAAGTATGTCTGCAGAGGATAAGGAGAAAACTTCTTTTACTACTCCGTTCGATGTATTCTTCTATATTAAGATGCCATTTGGTTTAAAATGTGCTGGTGCTATGTATCAACGTTGTATTCAAAACTACTTGAAGTACCAAATCGAGCGCAATGTAGAAGCATACGTCGATGATATCGTGGTTAAATCGAAAACCAAGAGCACCTTAATCAGTGACATTGAGGAAACATTCGATAACCTCCAGAAGTATCAAATGATGCTTAACCCCGAGAAGTGCACGTTCGGCATTCATCAAACAAGCTCCTCGGTTTCTGGTGTCTAGTTGAGGCATCGAGGCCAACCCACACAAAATTGAGGCTATCGACGGATGCATCCTCGTGAACGCCGAGAGAGGTGCAAAAGCTTGCAGGTTACATCACAACTCTCAATTGATTCATCTCTCAGATGGGCAAGCGAGGGCTACCCTTCTTCAAACTTCTCAAGAAGCAGGGCACTTCAAGTGGACCAAGGAGGCAGAAAAAGCTTTCCAAGACTTGAAAAGGTATTTATCATCTCCGTTAATTTTAATTTCACCTAACAAAAAAGAGAAGCTCTTTTTGTATATTGCAACTATCCTTAAGAAGTACAGTCCTGGTGGTCGAGCGGGATTGCCCCGAGAAAAAAGACCAAAGTCCAGAAGCCAGTATACTACGTGAGTGAGGTCTTGCATGATGCCAAGCTGCGATATCCTCAGATACAGAAGATGTTGTATGTCGTCCTGATGACTTCCTGAAAGCTGTGGCACTACTTCCAAGCACACAAGATTATGATCATGACGATGTATTCGCTCAAGGAGGTAATACGCAATTGAGAGATGATAGGGCGAATTGCATAGTGGGCAGTCAAACTCAATGAGTTTAAGGTTGATGTTGCGCCACGGACCAGCGTCAAGTTAGGGGTCTTAGTAGACTTCATCGCGAAATGGACACACATCGAGGAAAAGGAGCACAAGACATCGATAACAACTGGACTATGTTCTTCGATGGATTGCTCACATTCCAGAGCTTGGGGTCTGGCATCATGCTCAAATCTCTGACAAGTGAGGAGCTCAAATATGTCATCCAACTTGATTTTTAGGCTTCAAATAATGTTGCAGAATACAAAGGGCTGGTCAACGAACTCCGAATAGCTACATCACTTGGGATCAGATGATTACTCGTGAAAGGGGACTCACAGCTAGTTGTAAACCAAGTGCAGAAGGAGTACCGATGCTCGGATGACAACATGGCAGCATACCTGAACGAGCTTCGCAGGCTAGAGCACAAGTTCGAAGGACTCGAGGTAAGGCATATCAGGCAAAGTGATAACTCCACTACCGACGAACTCGCCAGGCTCACTTTGTCCTATTCACCCATGCCTGTAGGAGTCTTCATTGAGAAACTCCTTAAACCATCTGTCTCCCTTGTACGGGAGACAGATGCTGCCCAACTCGACCAGCATCCTGGTCGAGTTAGTGAGGCAAAGTCCACAGACATGGAGGCTGCACTACTCAAACATGAGCTGACTTGGATGACTCCATTCCAAGCCTATCTTGAAGGTCAAGAGATCCCTAATGATGATGCCTCCGTCGAGAAAATTGCATGCAAGTCCAAACTATACGCATTGGTAGACGACAAACTCTACTAAAAGGGGAATAACAGAATCTTGATGAAGTGCATCACTCAGGAGGGCAATAAAGTATTGCTCGATGTCCATGGAGGCATTTATGGCAACCATGCGCCCTATCCCACTCTAGTTAGGAAAGTTTTCTAGCAGGGATTCTATTGGCCGACTACCCTCCAGGATGCTTGCGAGTTGGTGAAAAAGTGCGAAATTTGCCAATTTTACGGCAAGCAAACTACCCGACCAGCCCAGGTCCTACAAACTTTTCCATTATCTTGGTCTTTCTCTATCTGGGCTTGGATATCTTGGGACCTTTCCCAAGAGCCCAATGAGGTTACAAGTTCCTGTTCGTGGCAATCGACACATTCACCAAGTGGATCGAAGCCGAACTCGTGAGGAACATCACCTCAGAAGTGGCTAAGAAGTTCATGAGGAGTATCGTCACTCAATTTGGCATCCCAAATCGAGTAATCACAGATAATGGTAGCCAGTTCAAGAGCAGTGTTTTCACAGTCTTTTGTGAAGAATTGGGTATCAAACTTTGCTTCGCCTCTGTAGCTCATCATCAGAGTAACGGTCAGGTCAAATGCACCAACGGCATAATCCTACAAGGGTTCAAGACCCATGTATTCGATAGGCTCAAGGCTTATTCGACCCGGTGGGCAAAAGAACTCCCCTAGGTGATGTGGGCGTTCAGTACATCGACTAGTCGAGCTCTTGGTGAAATACCATTTTTCTTGTTCTCGAGAAGTAGCGGTGCTTCAACGGTGTTAACATTTAGGTCACCTCGCGTGGACAACTACTTGGAAAAGGAACAAGATCAAGTGCGAACAGATGATGTAAATCCACTCGAAGAGTACAGGGATCGTGTATCCATTCGAGTAGCCAAGTATTAGGAAGCCTTACGCAGATATCATGACTAGAGAATCTAGAAAAGAGTGCTCACTACTGAGGACTTAGTACTATGAAAGGTGCAGAAGCAAGACAACTGTAACAAGCTATCACCTAAGTGAAAAGGTCCTTATGTGGTAGTCAAAACGATTCAACTAGGATCAGTACAACTATCTATGTAAGAAGGAGCGATACTAGACAATTCATGGAACATCGATTAGCTGAGAAGATTTCATGCATAGAAAAAATAGTGCATTTGAAGCATCGAACAACAAAAGTTCAGGCAAGTAAGAATTTATTAATTTTATTAACAAAAGTTGTTGTATGGTATCCTCTGACTACTTGTCCTCGGAGGCATCGCGCCACCTTCCTGCATCCACGGGGACTTAAAAGGAGGGTCCACAGGATGGGCCTACGCCCTCTATATGGGCCGAAAGAGGCAACAAAGACCCGATGGCTCATTGATGGAGAAGGCGACCACTTCGTCGTAAAAAACCTCCGACCACTGATGAAGCCATTTTGAGCTTTTCACCTCCATCGCCAATGTCGGCAGCTTCACTTTCTTCCCCTTGTGTGCTGGAGGAGGCATCTGCTCTCACGAGGGTAGTAGAAGTGGCATCACCTTCTTCGATGATGACACACAGCTTGCTTGTGACCTCATCTTCCTCCTCTAGCCACACGTCCCTCTCTATGGCCTTCCAGTCGATCTCTTCCTCCTCATCAGAGTAAATGATGATCCATCCCGGTGAGACGATGGCCAATGGTGTTGGGGGAGGGGACTCTCCAAGGACCTCTATGGATGGGGAGGGCGGGGGAGTAGAAGCCATGAAGGAAGTTGAAAAGGCTAAGGCATCACAAGTAGAAGGAAAACGAAGAGACGAGTTCTATCAGGCGACTGCAAGTCCTGTCTATTTATAGCTCATGGAAAGGGTCAGGCTGAAGCCGCTGTCGAATATCTAAATATGGGATATGGACGCATACCATAAACTCAAGGAACATACCGTATATGCTTAAGCAAGCGCTAGGAAACTCTGGATATCACGAGCATGGATCCTACGAGATATGATATGTGCTGAGGGGATATCTCCCCACAGGGAAGTATTCGATCGTGTTCCTGCCATGAGGAAACCAACTCGAATAAGCCTAGCATTCCAGGAAGTATGGATATGCTACTGAGATCACGCCAGCGATGGACTCCTCATCGGCCACATTCCAGTACTCCAAGCTGACTACGACTCGACCTACCCCAACTATATAAGGACGAGGATCGACATCGTCAAGGGAGAGTGATTTTGAGACTACAACATCGAAAGCTAACCCAGCAAGAAGCCTTCTTGAAGTAGAGCACCCAGAGCTGACGAACTGTGCTTCATCCATCCTTAGCCATAGCTCAGCCATCCCCCCAAGATCACCTTCCTTGTAACTAGAGCTAGGCATTTGGATATGTATTCTGTTTCATGAAGCTCATACATCATCCATACTAGAGTAGGGTGTTATTCGTCAAGAGGCCCGAACATGTCTATTCATGTGTCCTCGATCGCATGTTTGACTCTGCATATCTCGAAGGTACCCGAAGTACAAGTTTATTGTCGATTACTAACCTTCAACAGTTGGCATGCCAGGTAGGGGCCTTCAGCTATTTTTTACAGATTAGGTATGTTTTTGATGTGCATTCACGCTAGAATTTCTGACATCTACCAAGCTCTATCAGCTGAATCTGAGATCACCTTTGGAACCATGTTGTACCAATGGGGGTCGTTCGGAGATCTTGAACACATCAGCTTCATCGAGTCCTATTCTGAGGACCACTGTTGAGAAGTGTGCTTCATAGAGTTTGACTCTATGGAGTTTAGTGTCCTCAAGTGCGTCGTCTGAAAAAGAGACAATGACAAATGACGACTCCAACAATCGAGGCGTGATCGAGCGGATCGACATGTGTTCATGGCCAGGGCCGACAATGGTACCACTACCGGAAGTTCCAAGAAAGGGATCTAGGGCGGAAACCATAGACAGTCAGGAGTACCACATCCCTCCATGCACACCTCAAGATCCTATAGTAGCGGTAGCCGCAGCGTGAGCGACCGCGAATGCTACTGCTCCCAGCACAGCAGATCATCGCTGAGATCCAACCGCCGTGACCACTGCTTGGATCGTGGCCAGCCTGACATGGTAGCTTAACCTTGACAATCTATCAACACCTCATCTGCATGCGCTAGGATTTCAGGGACAGTAGGCTCTTTGGCAGCGCGATCAACATGGTGGCCCCGGTCGCATTCTAGGAGCGGCACCCCAGTAGAGCCACAATAGCGACGTCTTCAGCACTTTTGAGGCTAATGTCCAGTGCACTCACATGCTACTAAAGTCTCTTTCACCATTGGATCTAGCCAACCCGATGACTTCGGTGTTCGATCAGATGAGGACACTACTCGATGCAGCGCAAGCCCAGACCGCTCGAGTAGCCAACTCAAGGTTCGAACATCCTAGCCAACAAGGCAGGAGCCAGTTGGCGAGCAGCAAGATCAGTGGTGGCTAGCTCTAGCCATCGTAATTCCAGAATGGTTCATTCTGACCCCCGCTAGAGACATGTTGAGAATCTTTGAGACCAAATCCCGTACAATCGACGAGATTTGTGGGATGTTTTACGAGAACAAAGGGAAGAACATGACCGTGAAGACCGTAAAAGGCAGGAAAACGAGTCCCCGTCCTCAAGGGGCCGATCTCTGACACGACGGACTTGGCGAGGTGAATCTCCACCCTCAAGGGGCCGCTTGCCACCAGGGCATAGATTCCCTCCTCGGCAAGGCGCCCGCCAATGGCAGTGGCAGGCAACTCCTGAGGATGTTGATGAGGGGTGCAAAGCGTTCACTCTCACAGTGTGTACGGTCAAATGGCTAGACAAGTTCAAACTAGGGCCGGTCAAAAAATACTCAGGAAAGATTAATCCTATCGAGTGCCTGCAGATCTATACTACGATTATGTGGGCAGGTGAGGGAAACGAGAAGGTGATGGCCAACTACCTGCTCACCACCTTAGATGGCACGGCAAGGTCTTGGTTACTCAACCTTCCACCTAAGTCGATATCATCGTGGGCAGAATTGTGGGCCCAGTTCATCACCAACTTTCAAGGCACATATGAACATCCCGGAACACGCAGCGATCTACATTGAGTGTTGCAGAAGTTGGGAGAATCATCGCGATTTTATCGGCGCTCGGCGACAAGCTTAATCGATCCTCGACATCTCGAATGAAGTAGTCAAGTGGCTTTTGAGAACGGTGTCAAAGATAGAGAGTTGAAAGGAAAGCTTGCCACTCGAAAGATCAGGACTACCAAGGAGCTCTTCGAGTTGGCAGATAAGTATGCCATATGCGCTGAGGCCTGAGATCATCTTGTTGACCCCAAGCCTAATAATGACAAGCCAGAGTCGTCCAAGAAAGGGCGAAGAAGAACAAAAACCGTGGGGAGAAACGCAAGAGTGACTCCATGGTATTGGTAGTCAAAAGAGGCAAAGCGCGCAACACAAGCAATAATAAAGGCCAGAGTCGTGGATGGAACAAGTACTACCCAGTCCATCACACGGACAAGCACGACTTCGACGAGTGCTAGGTGATCAACAAAATGTCCAGGAGAAGCTCAAGGCCGCTCTCGTCGAGCACTGAATCGAGCAAGCTAAGGAGCCCGAGGATGATGAGCCTAAGTACCGCGGGGCTGATCATAAGCTGGCACATATCTTCGAGTGATCTGCCACGTACGAGTCCAAGAGGCTGTACAAGGCAGTCGAAAGAGAGGTCAACCTGGCTACGTCAGCTCTCCCCAAGTTCCTCAAGTGGTCAGAGGTACCAATCAACTTCGATCAGACAGATCATCCAGCCATGATTCCACATCCGGGGAGCTACCCTGTCGTGGTCAAGCCCACCATCATCAACGTTAAGGTCACTTGAACCTTTGTCGATGGGGCCAACTCTTTGAACCTTATCTTCGCGAAGACGCTGTATAACATGGGCATCCCCCGAACAGAGATAAAAGCCGGAGCTGAGTCGTTTCATGGCATAACTCCGCGATCATCATCCATACCCTTGGGACAGATCGAGCTGCCAGTCACGTTTGGCACAACGGACAATTTCCGCACTGAGACAATCCTTTTTGATGTGGCATATTTTGAGACCGCCTACAACGTGATCCTAGGCCACCTAATGCTTGCCAAGTTTGTGGCAGTAGTGCACTATGCATACCAGACCGTCAAGATGCCAGCACCAAAGGGGATCTTCACCATCAAGGGAGACCAGCGGGCTACTGTCAGGTACAACAATAAAGCCTGGAGATAGTGAGCACCTCTGCGGATCGGTAGCCAGTGCCGACGATGAGGCAGTAAGAAGGACAAGAAGACCTGTGGAGGTATCAAGACAATGCCCTTGGACCCAATGGAGCCATCCAAGATGGTCAAAGTGGACATTGATCTTGACCCTAAATAGGAAACTCGAGCTCGTCACTTTCCTTCGGGCAAACCGCAATGTGTTTGCATGGCAACCGTTCGACATGCCCGGGGTCCCCAAGGAGGTGATCGAGCATTGACTAGCTGTGGAACCAAGTGCCAAGCCCGTGGTGCAAAAGCAGTGCAGATTCACGGAAGACCAGAAGCAAGCTATACAAGAGGAGGTCAGCAAACTCCTAAAGGCTGGCTTCATCCGAGAAGTCTGTCACTCGACATGGCTGGCAAACCCTGTCCTTGTCAAGAAGGCCAATGGCAAGTGGAGGATGAGCATCGACTACACCAATCTCAAGAAAGCTTGTCCTAAGAATCCTTTTCCTCTTCCCTGCATCGATCAGATAGTGGATTCTATTATGGGTTGTGAAATGCTATGTTTTCTAGATGCCTATTGAGGGTATCACCAAATAAGCATGTTCGCAGAGGATGAGGAGAAAACCGCTTTTACTACTCCGTTCGGTGTATTCTGTTATATAAAAATGCCTTTTGGTTTGAAGTGTGCTGGTGCTACGTGTCAACGTTGTATTCAAAACTACTTGAAGTCCCAAATCGGGCGCAATGTAGAAGCATACGTCGATGATATTGTGGTAAAATTGAAAAACAAGAGCACCCTAATAGGTGACCTTGAGGAAATGTTCGACAACCTCAGGAAGTTTCGGATGATGCTTACTCCCAAGAAATGTACGTTCGGTGTCCCATCCGGCAAGGTTCTCGGCTTCTTGGTGTCTAGTTGAGGCATCGAGGCCAACCCGCACAAAATCGAGGCAATCAATCAAACACATCTCCATGAATGCTAAGAGAGGTGCAAAAGCTCGTGGTCAGAGAGCATAAGTAACAACTCACATCCTCCATGGCGTGAGCTTTGCGATATCAATTTCTTACCAATCCGTGGCATAACACAATCTTTGCCAAAACAAGGCACATTAGGTGAAAATTATCCCACTTTGAAAGTAATAAAACAGCTAACTATGTGATGACATTACCAAGTGCCTTTGACCATAGGCGCGGTTAATTAATTAGATTTACACTCTGCAGAGGTGAACAACTTTACCCACAAGAAATAATCAACTCTTTGTGCAAGCTATTAGCACACTACCTTTGGTATACCGCAGAGCGATCATACATAATTGTTACATTACCTAGACCTAACTTTGCACCAGCCAAGTGATGACGAACCCTTACTATGGCAGAAGAACTCAGAGCGTAGAAATGATGAAACTCCTCATAGTAAGGCATACACTGTTGTACCGATATGCATTTACCCACACTAAGGTGTGGAAGCCCCAAACAAGCAAACCTAGAAAGGAGTGCTTGTCCTATCTCCCACCTATCAATGTGCAAAGTCAGATCTAAGCAACTTAATAGGTTAAGGTTGCCCTATAACAGCACTTGTGGTTGCACGGTTTTCTTGGCTTGTAAACAACCTATAGATCGGTCCTTAATCCGACACGGGCAATACTTCTCCCTACACTACGTACAAGTCCATCTCTTGCACAACCAACTATTACCAATAATTGCCCACATCAAAACCATAGTTTTATTTTAGATTTTTAGCTAAAATACCAACAATCGACATCATGTCATACAACATTTTCAATTCCTCAAGAAACAATTTTGATCTGATCATATACAACGTTGGTTCTAAAGCATGGCTAAGCATGGATAATATATAATCGCATATACCCATGTTAACATTATGTATTGTCTAACCCTTTTCTATGGTTATCAAGGTTCACATGCGTGTCCACACTTATCAAGGAGGTTTTGTGAAACAATAGGTATATCTACCAGTACCACAAAATAGCAAATTTACAGAAAATATGTGCACATATGAAACAATTTGATAAAAAAAATGAAAATTAAATATTAGGATCAATATGATCAAAGGGGTACATGCCTTGCTTATTTGTTGATTACAAAGAAGTCGTGATCGTAGCTGATGGTGTCGATGACGGAGTTAATAACGTCAAGTTCTACACGTCGTTCAACAGAAATATAGAAAAAAACAAATTTTAATAAGGGCAAAATGAAGATAGACAGAATATCAAATAAAGACTCACTTTAGAAAGCAGGTGTGTTTCAGGGATTGCATTGAATAACTTCGCGGTTTCTTTTATAGATTATTTACTCTTGTTTTACGAATTCAAGAAGCTAAAATTATGTACTCTTATACTTATAATTTTGAATTCAAGATGCAAAAATTATCTAAATTAATAGGATTAACATATAAGTTACTTTGCTGTATGTTATGTGTGAATAATACTTAGTCCTTAGTTGACTTCGCATAAGAATTAGTTTTAGATATGTTAGACCTGTTAAGTTACATTACTGGTTATATGTATATTCATGATTTTTAAGAATGTTCTGGTGATACCAATATCTTAGTTATTGATTTCTCAATTATTATTATTAAGTTCATTACTCGCTTTACGGATTTCGGTGATCATACTATATAGGGTTATTTAGCTGACAAGATTTATATGCAGAACATGATGAAATGGGATTATTTTTTCGGAATATGATAGTTTGTATTTTGGGTAGCATTCCTAAGCTAATTTTATAAATTTTAGGATTTAGACAAGACATTATATTCCGTATAACATATATGGTATTATAAGATTTATGTTATACGGAATCGGCGAGGTGATGCGTATCATTAGCACTTAAGGGTTTTGGATTAGCTAGATTTAGTTGAAAACCAAGTTGTAAATAAGATGTTTTTCTAGAATATGGTAGTCCATATACCAAATAGTATTTGTAAGTTGATCTTTTCAAAATTTACATTTAGACAAGAAGCTTTACGAGTTGTCGAAAAGGCTTAACTAGTTTAGTTTCTCATGCGACTAATTCACGAAGGTTATTTGCAATAGTATGATTTATGTACAGAGCAAGTTCTAAATAGAATATTTCTCGAGATTATAGTAGTGCATATGATGGAGAGTGTTTCTGGACTAATTTCCCTAATAATGGTATTTAGACGAAAAACTTTATAGGTTGTCGAATGGTCCCAGAACTAACATTATCGGGAGTTGGATTTCATTTTGATTTTGCGACTACACTAAACATGATTACTTACTTATTTTTCTGGCATTAGTAGGGGATGATCCTAGAAGTGTTTTAAAACTAGTTTCGCATTAATTTGATTTTGGCCACGATAGTGTACAAGCATATGAATATTAAAGGCTTTTATAAATTGAATTCAAATTGGTTTGTTTTGCTGATTGTCATGATCTTATTATTAAGAATGTGCTAAGGTTTGCTCTACCTAATCTAAGGCTTAATTTATGAGGTTATACATACATTTTAACTTCTCAAATATACATATTTATATATTCTTTTGTATGGATAAAGCATAAATTGTTCATTCTGTTTTCATTTGCACATTCTGCTACTCATGAAACTTAGTCTTTTGTAAGCTTTAGAACTAAGCACATATGACATATTGCTGATTATTTATGAATGCTTGAATTGTCATATCAATTTATTCAAATGAAATCTCTATACACTACTATTAGTTGTATATACTCATGTATATATATTAGCATATATTCTTTACTCTAGATCATAACCTATGCCTTTGTACATGTGTGCAATACTGCTAGGTACTCTATATACATGCATATAAATATATGTATCTTTTACACTAGGGTCTCATTCTTATTCATGAAACAATTCAAGTCAAGATTATTTCTTAAGTATTTTAATATACTCAGGTAATCTACTGTTACAATAGCATTTAGAAATTGATTCTACTCATTTTGGATTTCTTTTGCACAATTTATATCCTTTTGAATATTTAGTGCATTGATAATAACCTTTAATAGAAAATGATTCAAACAAAGGTGAAATTCAACTATTTTTACATATTTGGGTTGCTGGCAATATAAGGATTCCATCAAAATTGGTTCCATTCCATTCACAGCTGATTTGCATAATTTTTGTGTGTAAGCACATATTTAGGCCTTTTCTTTAAATTTGAATTTCAAATTTATCCAGAGATCTTTTTCAATATATTTTTGCATATTATGGAAGAACTTGATTTCATATGAATTTATAAATTTGTTTCATCTCATTTGGTTCACAAATGCAAAAGATATTCATATTTGAAGTGCTTTGGTTTAGGAAATTCGGAGAAAATCGGAAATATGCTTTCAACCTTTGGAAGTGGCTTTTCATTTCACAGTTTATTTAAACACAACCGACCAACAAGTGGGGTCTGTGTGCAGAGAGAGAGAGAGAGCGGGGCCATGAGGCGAGGTGGCCTACATGCGAGTCCCGCTGATCAGCGACTCAGAGCAGAGCGCTCGGCTTTGGAGCTCGCTGGAGGTGCCGAATTGGTAGCGGAGTTAACTGAAGAACTTCGCTACGTATCTAAGGGTGGTGCAGATTCGATTTGGAGGTAAGCCGAGGTGTGTTGCCACTTGTGAGCAGTGGTGGAAGAAGGCGGCAAGCCTGGCGGCGATTGGGAGTCGATCAAATGCAATGGGTTCGGGATTAGCACGGAGACTCTCTGAGTTTCATTTTACCTACTTTTGGCATCGAGATGACTTGGTTTGAACCACCACCATGCGGCGGTTTTGGGGAAGAAAAACGAAGAGGCGGCGGGTTCTAGTTGATGATTTCTTGAAATTGTTTAGCGGTTTTGATCTTTGTGAGGCATTGATACTATCATGAGAAAGAATTAGAAAATGGATTTGTATACTATCTCAAATCGGCTTGATCCAATTCCTAGGGTTCTTCAGTCATTGGCGAATGAAGAAAGAATTGAGGAGCTTTGGCCAGAGAGAATGAAGAAGGAGAGGGGAAATGAAGTTCAGACAATTGTGCATACTAGGGTGGCTTTTATAGCTGAGGAGATGGCCAGATGAGCCGACCTCAGGTGGGAATTCGGCAAGGCTCTCGGTGCCCGCACAGGGAGAGGCATGGCTGTGACATGGCTGCTCAACGAGAGACGCAGAGGCGGTGAACACGTGGTGAACATCGACGAGGCTGAACGATGCAAGCTGCAAACGGTGGCCTTCTTCTGACGCAGATGGCCTGATCTGAGGCGGTGGAGCTACGCCAGGGGCACCAATGAACTAGGGAGGAGAAAAGCGAGGCGGTGGTGACAGGTTGCCCAATAGGACTTCAGCCCCAAGGATCGAGACGAAGTTGCGTAATTGCATTTCGCCAGCCAACTGAGCCACTATTGATTCAATGAATCAGTTAGCCATTCAGTAAGCTCACTGTAGATTAAGTCACATGATTTGCAAGCATCATCATCACGAATCAAAGATTTAAGTCTAGCAGTTTCAGCATTCAAAAATTCCACAAGAACATCATGTTTCTTAATTTTCTTGTCGCGTTTGTCAAGCAATTTTCCAAGACGAACAACAGCAATAGTTAATTCATCGTAAGAAGGTTCTACCTCATTAATTCATCGTACAGCCATTTTAAGTCTGATTGGTTTGGCATTCTGAATTAGGATCTTTTGCCCTTCAAATCTAATTTGGCCTTATCTCTTCCTTTGCTTCCTTGTTTTGTTTGAATTGGACTTAGGCCTTACATCCTTTGCACTATAGCCAAGTGGGCTTGTTTCCCACTTGGGCTATTCCTCTAAGTGCTTCTATATGTTTCCGAGTGCTAGCAATGCTCGTGTTGTCTCCTTTTGGTGCCTCTCCTCCCTCACCTCCTGCTGGACACACTATGTTCCAACACCTTAAATCTGAAAACACACAAAGTATTTGTAAAGGGAAGCACCCAATTCTCATTCACTACTCGTGAGGCTTATATCGAGCCTTACGATCACGAGCGGTTTTGAAAAACCGTGCGTAATATGGAACATCACGAGACGGTTATGTACTCAAACCGTCGGTGCTAATATCCTGAGCGGTTTTATATTACGGTAAATGCGTGATGTAATAACTATCACGAGCGGTTTCAAAATATAGCATGCGTGATAGCTCTGATACTCATTACGAGCGGTTTCAAAGTAAAACCGTCAGTGATTTCCTGACGGTTATATAACACAACCATGCGTAATATCTGATAGTCATTACGAGGCGGTTATATTTAGAAACCGTCTGTGATATTTCTTGCATCACGACGGCCGTAATATAAAACCGTCTGATAAAACCGTCCGAGGTCCGTAAAAGCGAGCCTCGTTCCATCCACTTTGTTTGTAGGGTTTGGTTTCTATCCTAAGTGGCGTTTGTGGAAGTGGCGATTTTTTAAAAAAAGCCATTGATTTGAAGGGTGATATTAGATTCATTTGATTTTGGTGATCTAAGGTTAGTAATGAGTTCTCTAATTGCATGCATCAATTCAATATATATCTAGGTTGGTTAGAGAGAATTAATTTAAAGATTGTTTGGTTAGATCTAGCTTAATTGTAGCTGGATCCATATATTGTTTGTGATATTTGGTTAGTAATGTGTTTTAATTGCATTATATTCAACATCTAGCTTGATAAGGAAGGAATTTGATGATTTTTTAAATCTAAGCTTGTAGAACCATGTGTTGGTTTTTGATGAATAAGGTTAGCTAGTAATGGTTCTATTTGCATAATATAATATTCGATCATGATGTAGCTAGCTAGCTTGTTAAGGATAGAATTTAAAGATTGTTTAGATCTAGCTTATAGATCAATTCAAGTCTTTTGGTGATCTAAGATTAGTAATGGGTTCTAATTTCATTATTATATTGAAGATTAATTTGAATTTTGTTAATTATTTCTTTGTGATGTAATTAAGGTATGTAATTGCATAATTAGTTTAAGAATGTGTGCATCGCACTACACAGTGCATAATATTTAACACTAAGTGTTATATGTGTAGCGTAGATGGATCGAAGTGGATGTCTGTTGAGAACCGTCTGAGTCTTGAGTACCTTAATGGCGTCTCCACTTTCAAAAGAGCTGCAGAGGAGGATATGTTTAATAAGGGGTGCAATTCATGTCATGTCCGTGCATTGATTGCGAAAATCTGAAGATGTTTGAAACTTCGGCCTGGATCGAAGCACACTTGATTGAAGGGGTTTCAAAAGGGCTATACATGTTGGACCCGGTCATGGCGAAGAGCATAATATCTGAGAAGTAGCAAGTAGTGTTAATATAAATCGGCGATGTCAATGATATGTCGGATGATCATATCGATTGTGCTTCCGATGAGGACAGAGTTTGCGATGACAATTTGGATCGGATGCTACGCGATGCGAAGAAACCTTGATGACAGGGAATATGGGCAGTTCGGGGCTTAATGGAGGACTCGGAGAAACCTTTGTTCGCGAGGTGCAAGTTGAAATACACAAGGTTATCATCCGTGCTTCAACTACTCAAATTGAAGGCAAGCAGCGGTTGGTCCGACAAAGAGTTTCACAATATTTATTCGTCTATTGGCGGACATGCTTCGAGAGGGAAGCGAGTTGTCGACAAGCACCTACAAAGCCAGCGGGTTCTTTGTCCCTTGGGAATGGAAGTAGAAAGAATACATGCATGTCCAAGCGATTTGTATCTGTGCAGTAAAGAGTACACAAACTTGCATATATGTCCGGTGCAGCGCATCCGGTACAAAGCGTAAAGTTATTAGATGATGATGGCGAGAGCATTGAGGTGAAAAAAGGTCCTCCTGCTAATGTGGCATGGTATCTCTGTAATTCCCGTTTGAAGCGTTTGTTTGCGAACCCAAAGGAGGCAAAAGCTGTTGCGTTGGCACTTTGAGGCGTAAGAATGATGGAATGCTAAGGCACCTGCTGATTCCATCCGATTGGAGAAACATCGACGAGAGCTTTCAAGAATTCGGTGCGGATCAAGAAATATAAGGTTTGGATTGAGTCAGATGGAATGAATCCTTTCGGTAACATGAGCGGTAGGCATAGCACTTGGCGTAAATCTCTGTATCTACAACATTCCTCCTTGGTTGTGTATGAAGCGGAAGTACATTATGTTATGCATGCTTATCCAAGGACCGAAACAACACAGGAGCGATATTGATGTGTACCTAGCTCCATTGGTGGAAGATCTAAAACACCTTGTGGAGTTCTTGGGAATTACACGTATGGGATGAGTACAAGCGAGAGAACTTTACTTTGTAATTGCTTGTTGTTACGCACCATAAATGATTACCACCGCCCTTGCTAACTGTCGGGCCAGTACAAAGGAACCAAAGCTGCACTCCTTTGCTTAGATGATCTGAGAGTTTATGGTGAATCACTCCATAAAACCGTGTACATGCGTCACCGTAGGTTCCTTCGGAGGAATCACCCATATCGCAAGATGAAGCAACTTTTCGATGGAAGGAGCGAAAATGGTCCAGCTCAAAGGCGTTTGGCGGGAGAGATGTTCATGACATTGTTAAGGATTTGGATGTTGCGTATGGAAAGGGCGTAAATCAAGTACCGTGAAAAGAGCATGTGGAAGAAGAGATCAATATTCGGGACCTACCTTCTTTGGGAGCACCTAGAAGTTCGCCCTTTGCATCGATGTCATGCACGTGAGAAGAATGTGCGTGACGGCGTGATTGGTCTCTTACTCAACATTAAGGGTAAAACAAAGGATGGTATCAGCATGCGGCTTGACTTGGTCGATATGGGCATAAGACTGAGTTAGCACCGAAAGAGACCGATAAAGGCCGTGCGTGCTTGGAACACCTTGTTATACTGTCAAAGGCGAAAGAACTGGCGTGCGATGCTTGCATGGTGTGAAAGTTCCGTCGGTTATTTCTCCAACATGAAGAGACTTGTTTAGTTGGAAGATTTGAAATTAATCGGCATGAAGTCTCATGATTGTCATGTCTTGATGACACAGATGCTCCTATGCGCAATTAGAAGTATTTTGCGGTCAAGGTCCGTGAGACAATCACTAGGTTTGTGTTATTTCTTTAACACAATCGCTCGAAGGTCATCGATCGAAGGACTAGATGCTCTGCAAGTCGAGGTGGTGATGACTCTATGTAATCTTGAGATGTATTTCCCTCCATCATTTTTCGATATCATGGTCCATCTCATTGTTCACCTTGTGAGAGATAAAGATATCTTGGGCGGTGTTCCTCGTAGCATGTACCCGTTCGAGAGGTACATGGGAATTCTCAAGTCTTCGTCTGGAATCGATCTCGTCCGAGGGTAGCATTGTCGAAGGTTATGCAATGAAGAGGCCGTCGAGTTCTGCGTCGATTACATGGCCCGGTCGAACCAATAGGTGTGCCTCGATCTGCGCCATGAGGAGGCTCGGTATGGGGACCATCGGAAGGAAAGCAATCACGCTGATTCGGTTGATTATGCTCGAGCCCATTTCACGGTTTTGCAACACATGGTTGTAGTGTCGCCTATATCGTCGAGCACAAGCAATGGCTAAGGCAAGAGAATCCAAAGACGGCGAGTCTTGGATCACGAGGCAAACATAACCTTGATTCAACAAATGGTTGAAGGGCGACCTATCCTTTGGGAGCTCGTCGGATGTTTCTGTTGACATGGTTGGCAAAAGGACCAACTTTACGGTTGTCACATGGAAAGGATATGACTTAAATGGGTATACATTTTACGAGAGATCAGGATATGAAGAGCACAAACCGAGCAGTGGTGTCGCATAGATGCATTCAATAATACGGCTGGGTTGACGAGGAGCTCCTACTATGGGTTCATAGAGGAGATATGGGAGCTCGACTACGTGCTTTTCAAGATTCCCTATTTGGTGTCGTTGGGTCCACCTCCAAAGACGTGAAGGTCGGCGGGAATGGCATCACTCTGTGGACCTCGAGCGTGTCGGATACCAAGGCGAACCATTACGTACTCGCTAACCAAGTTGTTCAAGTCTTCTATGTAACCGGCCGTCCAACAGAAGCGCCACGTAGTTCTTGAGGTAAAAGGAGAATTGTCGGAGTTGAGAATGTAGTAGATGAGGAAGAGTACAATCAATTTAATGAGTTGCCACCTATCGGAAATGACATCTGGTCCCGGAAGAACAACATGAGGAAGCAAGCTACACAGCGTCGATCATCATGAAGGGCTAATTTTCATACAAAAGAATAAGCATGTGGTGGTGTAGTTATGAGAAGGGTGCATTGTCATCATGCTTACTAATTTTCATGTGTAATAATATTACATTAATGCTATTGTAAAGATGATCGACCCATCATGCTTTGTACATATGATTGTGATGATCTTTGTAAGTAGCTTGTGAAGCATCGAATTATGTATATATGATTGTGATGATCTTTGTAAGTAGCTTGTGAAGCATCTGGATTGATGGAAAAGATGCAAGTATAAAACACGTATTTATTCGTTAATATCAATATGATTCCAAATACGATTCAAAGATGGCCATTCGGACATAATTGATGACAAGAACGTAATCATGTCTACTTTGGCAATATGGAAATAGTTGTATGTGATTGCTCTTAGATTTTAGGGTTTGAATTGAGGATTAGAATCTCCACTTCAACCTGATCGATCTATATTACATTAAAGACAACTTTCCCGAAGATACAACAAAGTGGCACAGAGACAAGAGTCGATTGAATGAACCGACAAGTGAATGTCGATGAGCGGTATATATCACGAGCGGTTCTTTAACATAACGATGCAGTGATGTTATTTATCCTGACGGTTATGTTACCTAACCGTCAGTGATATCTCAACATCGAGAGCGGTTCTATTATATAACCGTCCGTGATATCACCAACATCACGAGCGGTTCTATTATATAACGTCGTGATGTCACCAACATCACGAGCGGTTCTATTATAGAACCGTCATATCTAAACATCACGGATTGTTCTATTATAGAACCGTGCATGATATCTCATCCTGAACCGTTATATTATAGAACCGTCTGTGATGTGCTCTCCTCTATATATCTCCCGTGCGCAGATCTCATTCACAGCGCGCCAAACCCTAAACCTTTGAGACGTTTTGCCTCCTGCGGCCTCCCCTCGGCGTCCTCCCCTCCCGTCCTCCCCTCCCGGCGTCCCGGCCTCGGCGTCCTCCCCCTCCGGCGTCCTCCCGCCCTCGGCGTCCTCCCGGCCTCCCGGCCTCGGCGTCCTCCCCTCGGCGTCCTCCCGGCCTCGGCGTCCTCCCCTCGGCGTCCTCCCGGCCTCGGCGTCCTCCCCTCGGCGTCCTCCCCTTGGGCTTCAACCGTGAGTATTTACGGGGACTAGCCATCGAGCTAGAGGCCGTTTCTCGTCTGGAAACCTTTGCTGGCCATTTGCTCTATTTTTGGTGTTGCTCGCTAGTTAGTGAGTTACGGGACACTTTACGTGATTATTCTCGGACTTGCAAAGGGCGGTCGATCTGCGGCTTGGGGACCTTGCGTGTGGGCTAAATGTTCGATGATGATTTAGGGGATGGAATAGACTAATTGTGACAACAAATCTTAGCGATCAATTTCACTTTCATATATATATATTTGATTAGTGTGAGTTAAGCGATGATGTTTGTTTTACGGTTGTTTAGAGCCCGTGGCGATAACTAGTTAAAATGTCTTTGTTACGGTTGGCTAGGAGCGATGGTCTTTGTGGTTGTACATGTTCATATGTGAGATGGTCTTTGTGGTTGTACATCTTTGTGGTTGTACATCTTTGTGGTTGTACATGGTCTGGAATAAAAGCAGGGAAACCTTTTGATCTAAAATATATATATATATATATATATTTGATTAGCTCTATTGCAAACTGTCTTTATATGCTTAGTTAGTGAATATGCATATAAGATAACCAATTGAGTAGATTTATACTTAACTTTGTCAAGTATTAAATCATTATTGAGATAAAGTTGTCACAATCTAGTCTATTACTTGTCCATTGTGGCGAGGAGGGCCTTTTAAGGCAACCCGACATCTGAGAACATTCAAACAATCAATATGAGCTTTATGCTAATTGCTTTATTCGTAATAATTGTACATGTTCATATGTGAGATCTGAGCTTCATTCAATTATTACATTAGCTGTCAAATGGTTGAATCCATATGTATTCTTACAGCTTATGCATTGTGTGGATGTCCTAGTTTTAGGGAGGTCTTTGGAAATTTTTATTAAGTTCGCAACCTCCTAGTTCGCTTCTTTTGCTAGAAGGCTAATAACAAGCCATCTAGGCTAGTTCTTTTAAAAGGCTAATAACAAGCCATCTAGGCTAGTTCTTTGAAAAGGCTAATAACAAGCCATTTAGGCTAGTTCTTTTAGATGCAAGTATAACAAACTCATTCACTCTAATGTGATTTTATTTGTTCTTCACTTTTAGTTACTTTGAAACTATTTTAACTTGTAAGAAGATGTAGTCCTCTAATCCATAAATCAGAAGGACATGATGTGCCCTCAAAAGAAGAATCGACCCATGTTGCAAGAGGACCAAACAAAAGGCCAACAGACCGATATACCATTACGAGATCGATCCAAATGATGGGGCCCTAGAAAGCCAAAAAAAGCGGCGAATGCATTTGAGTATGTGTGGGATAGTAGGTAGGGAGCAGGTTCGATCACGCTATCTTCACGGAGGTTGGTGACTATTGAGGCTCGCAATGCCTTGCTAACGGAAATTCTTTCATCATTCAACATTCCGGAAGAATCCGCTCCCCTAGTGCGACGGTATGCCTTTGCTAGCGGCAGAAAGGCATGGAAGACCTTTAAGCATACGCTTTCGTGACTCGTCAAGAAGGATCTGGTTCCATACTCGAAGTATGGGTTCATTGATGAGGGCACGCGTGGGCGTTTTGTTGGGATGAAGACCACGGGCGAATTAAATGCGTCACGATGAAACAAACAAGGCCTTGCAAGCAAGGAACACTCACCCCCAGACTTCGGCCTTTGTTAGCTCTGCGGGGAAGAAGCGCAATGGGGCGGGGAGGGCGAGGAGGTATCGCGCCATTTCCATCGATCACAGATGAGCGTGCGAGAGGCGGCTAAGAAGCGAGCGAGGTCGGATGCCCGTCCTCATAGCCGTCTCCTTCGTAAACCTGCGGACGAGGAAGTGCCATAGCGCTGTAATATATAAATCGAACTACCAATTTTCGTAATTAGTCCATGACTTCATAAGTGAAATAACTTGTCCGGATCTTGCGGTGGCGTTGAGTACACAATCGTGCGATGGCTCCTTTTTCCCGAGACGAGAGAAAGATGCAGCATCCATAGCCTTGGGAAACAAGGAACACCACAGTCGTACAAGAGGCAAAGGGTTTTTGTTCCATGGAAAGCTGGATTCCAGACGACTTCCACATATCCGAAGTAAGAAGAGAACTAAAGCCGAGCGCGAGTCAAATCTTATAAAGAATTTGGAGGACAAGTTGAGAGGAGAGTTGAGAGAAGAGTTGAGGGAGGCGAGAGAAGAATTTTATGAAAGGATCTGAATCCTCGAGGAAAGGCTCACCAATCAAGAAAGAAATCTTGCACAAGCCCAGTATGTCATAAGTCATTACTTCTTGCCGTAAGAGCAGGTGTGCATCCGTTCCTCCAAGTGACCAAGATGAACATAGCGGGACTTATCACGTATGTGACATTAAAGGCGGCCATGCGGTGCAATCTCCAAGTGAGAATTAGCAATGGCACCGTTCCTCGGCGGCTGCTTGGGGCATGGCGTATCCATCCCCAAAGGGACCATGGTGCAGTACCATCATAGCGCGGGTTTCACCAAGGTCAATGTGGACGGGGTATTTGATAGTTTCAAAATTGTCGATCTCTGAAGCCGTAAGCAGCGAGATCGTGAAACTTGGGGATGCCATTGGCACATTCATCCAATGGCCTAGCGGCGACATCTCCTGCTTTCGTCCCTTACGTCATGCAACAACCGCGACGATCGATTCGCCTATTGTATCGCCGTCGATCGGTTGGCTACCAAATTAGCGATCGTGAAGCGAGACTCCACTTGATGTACATAACGTTGACCTCTTTCTGCGCATTCCTCTCCGTGAAGGGTTCATACAAAACAAAGAAAGGCAAGGGCAAAGAAGAAAGAAAGGCAAGAACAAATCGACTATCCATCTGCTGAGTTGGCTAAACAATACAAGCTAGGAGAGCCATTACTAACGAAAAGCAGCGTAAGCGCACTTAGTATAAGTTGCCAACAATTGCATAAGTGGTACACCCAAGAAGCTGGAAAGCAGGCGTGAATGTACAACAAGTATCGGCGTTAAGTTCAAGTATGAACATCTATTCAACGACTCGTGAGGGGCTTCTTCACGGTCGATTTTACGGACTTGTTCCATCTCTACAACCTCGGCGCCATCGACGCCGCACTCATAAGATCTTTGGACCTTGTAAGTGTGTGCTATCACGGTCTACATTCATCTAATAGTGATAAATGTCCTCCAATATATATATAATTCGCCTTTGTATATATAGATACATGCAACTTGAAGCGACACGGAAGAAACTATCGATCGGTTTCCTCGATCCACATATAGTCTCAAAGCAAACAATGGATGATGATATAAACATGGTCGAGGCATACGTCACAGAGGCATTGCTAGCACAAAAAGATAAAGAACTCATACTTATACCCCATAACCCAGGGTAAGTGCTACCACATGCTATACTTTAGTGCATCTGTACTGTGCACACAACTCTGTTTCATTCATTGTCCATTGTGATATACATGTAGGTTTCCTTTGGGTTCTAATTGTAATTGAACCAGCCACAAGCCGGGTTAAGTACCTTGATTCCTTACGTGGCGGAAACCACGACTTGGTACCTATCGCAAAATTACTCAGCAGGTAATCACGTTTCCTCCGTACATGGTCGTGTAAGTTGTTCCAGGTTTATATTGCTATTGGAATGGCTTAGGCTAACCTTTTGCAATCTTGTAGAGCGTTCAAACACGTGAAAGATTGGACTAAACTACAGCATGATTTGAACTTTCCGGTATCCGCTATACACAACAATTCTATTTCAAACCCCCTAATAGTGACTCTAGAACTAACCGTAGGTTTTATTTGCAGTGCCACCAGCAAGGTCAGGGAAATAACCTATGTGGATTTTATGTTTGCCACAACATGCAAACCATAAATCGCTACAAAAAATAGCAATATGGTTAAAAGCTGCGTTGAATCGGTCGATTTGAGCAACATTAGAGGAAAGTTTGTTTCTTCACGCTCACGGAAGTAATAAATAAAGGCGGCGTGTTCCACGCACCACGATAACCGGAGTTGTACAATTGTCAAATGGTATTCATTAATTCGGAAAATATGTCCAAAACTTGCGGTTATTCTTGTTTATGCGATTCATTGTATTGTCACATGATATTATCCTTAATACATATTTGCTCATCTTGAATGCAACAACTTAACAATGTCTTGCTTGTTGGAAGTAGATGTTTTCCTACACCCTCGTGAGAACCTCCATTATTTATGGTTTGTTGTTGAAATTTCCATCTACTTAGGTATTCTGCATCAATATTCTGAGACACGATCGATTATAGATGTTATAATTGAATATCTGCACTTCCTATATGCATTGAGGCAGATTTGTCCGATCGGGATAGACTTAAAATATAAACATTTGTAGCGCTTTTCTCCGTTCTTACGATAATGTTGATGGAACTCGACTAATAAATCAACCAAGAGCATGAGGCGGCATGGCGGCGGCGGCAACCACGGTCTTCTCCATCGAGCCGGACACACTACGATGTGTGATTTGCTTCATGCCATCTGAAGTGGCTTCTTGAAGTCACCGTAGTGCCACGGTCTTGAAATGGCCGGACGGCATGCTCTTATCTTGGCGTCACCGTTGTGCCACGGTGGGAGATCGAACATGGTACTTTGGTAAAATTGTAGATGTACTTGATAGATTACTTTAGGTAGGGTAATTAAAGATTGAACAAATGTGATTGCAAGTCGGGTCTTCCATGCGGTAGGACTTTGGAACACAGACTTGAATGGAACAGAAGGAGGCGAGAGGAAGGCGATGGACGGTGAGTGCAGCGAAGAAGGCAGCCTTATCTATAACCAAAGTGTTCTTCTTCCATCTGACTCCAGCATCAATCTATCACTGCATTGCTATATAAATATCGTTGTAGAAATATTGATGGAAATTTGAACAACACCATAACTAATGGAGGTTCTCTTTGGGGTGTGGGAAAAAGGTCATCTGAGCGGTTCTTATTTGAAACCGTGCAGTGATAATTCATATCACAGAGCGGTTATGGTTTGAAACCGTGCATGATAATTCATATCACGAGCGGTTCTTATTTGAAGCATGCGTGATAAGTTCATATCACGAGCGGTTCTCATTTGAAACGTGCAGCGATATTGAATTATCCTGAGCGGTTTCAAATAAGAACCGTCTGTGTCTTAAATTCCTGAGCGGTTTATTAATACAACCGTGCATGATATATATTTTCTCGAGCGGGTATAGAACCGTCTCGATGATCTCCTTCATCACAGACTTATTATTCTTGACGGTTCACAAAACCGTCTCGATAACGTTCTTGAACCGTGCGTGATGAAGTTTTCTGTAGTAGTGATTAGAAGTTAGGTTATAGTCAGTTAAAAGCAAAATAATATTTGGAGCTAGTTTCTTGGCATGTGATCGTGTTATTGATCCTTGAAACATATTTGGAGCCTCATCATGAACACTGGAAGAAGATGGATATGATGATGCCAGTGTAGTCGAAGGAATGCCCTCTTAGTTTTACTGCATCCACGAATTGCTCAACAGTTGTAGGCATCCACATCCTCTTTGCACCATGCATCTCTCATACTTACTATCCTGCGGACAAAGTAATAGGGTGGACCAATCAGTTTTCGTATATGCTTTTAGGCCCTCAAACAATCCCTACATACCAAAATTCTCATTGTTTAAGTATACAATACTTTTAGGCTCGCATACAGTACCTATATATGAAATGAGGCCTTACACCCACACTTGTGGTACTTCATCGAAGACTATACCCGTTTGGCTCTTGGAATGATACATTCGATACCGATCTAGGTCTATATTGGTGTACCATTTTGTGTTTAATATAATAATATATATATTTATAAGTATCGCATATTTAATTATGTGTACTCTAAATTTCACTTATAATCTTACTCCAAATACATAGCAGTACTCTTAAATATAACATATAGTTAAATAAATTATATCATCAATTCCACCGATACGACTGGTATTGATCGGTATCGAAGCTGGTATAGTTGGTATTGATCAGTATCGAGACCGGTACAATATATAGGGCTACTTTTTATTAGTTTAGTGACAAAAATAGTACGTACCAGCTATGTACGGTATTGATAACTATCTTCCACCCCACTTATTAATCTGTCCATAATTTAAGACTCCAGCAGATGGGCTCAGCTTCCATCAGGCCCACATTCTGCAATGTACAAAAAGTCAGTATGGACAAGGCCAAAACAAAGGTTTTCCCAGTCCATGTCAGCCACCTCGGACGTCAGGACAAAGTTGAAAATCATGAACATATCACCCATGTGTGTTTAGCTGATCCACAATCACATATACCAGTGATAAACTACATGCCAGTAAGGGATATAGTTCATATTTACATACATATTGTTAGTTGCTAGAGAAGCTTGACATCCTATCGTGCTACAAGCCTTGTAAGGAAGAGTTAGCATCGAATAAATGTGATTATGGATCCGCATCAGCAAGGAGAAAAACAAACTTTTATTAGAATATAGGGCATAGCAATGTTAAAATATCTGAACTCCGTCTGCAACTTTGCAAGGAAATACAAAAGCAAGCTAGATCAGAAGGACCACACAGACGGTATCTATGTCATTTCAGTAGACATCGTGCCATACTGCCATCCTAAATTCCTAAACAAATTTAAGCAAAACACACAAAGCATGTCAAAAACTCTAATGGGAAACGATCCACCATCCTAATCCTTTTTCATCGAACCACCTATTATGTATACTATGCATGTTAACTCTTCCCTATTTTTACTTCAAATCAAAACTTTCTTTTGTATTTTGATTTGCTATCTCTATTATCCTTTCCACCTATGGTTCCAAATTCTGTAACTTTTTCAGAATTTGCTCATAAAACGAATGACCAACTTGAATCAAACACCTTGACTTCCATGTTGCGTTTGTAATACATCTTCAACGTGATCTCATCAACAACCGTATAGCTGTCCAAATTTGTCATCATATTTATATACTCTCCCTGAGATGCATTTTCTGCCTTTTTCTCGATCACTCTAGTTCTTATGCATCTTACCTTCCATCTCAATCATTCCGATGTATCGCATACCCTACCCCAAGTTAAATCATTCTCATCATGTAAATCATTACGGATCAGTTCTATCCTCCCATATACATCTACTTCTATAAAGAATGTGAACCTCTCGGTGTACCCTAACTATCAAGTGCATCTCGTTGCATGGCAAATATCATCCTCGTATCATGAATAATGCTCTTCATTCTTCTCATACCGAATCGACTATGATCTTTGATCTTGCTCTATCTCTTTGAAACTATGCAAGTGTGACCTCCTATCTATCATTTTATCATTGGTCTACTAACAATCATTGAATCGATCTTTGTGTCTATGAATCCTCAAGTGCGTATCTATGTCTATCAATCATCAAATCGATCATTATGTCCATGAATCATTAGATGGAAAAGTATCGATCTATCATGCAATTTATCCATGCGAGATCTAACTAACTCATGTTTCTATTAATCTTCAAAAATCAAGATCTCAATGGATATTTCTTGTCTCAAATCTACTTGGTATTGATCTGAAGCCTAATCTTGAGAACGATCTATCAGCGAGTAACTCAATTACTTACTAACAATGTGCGTGAAATCAAGTGTTATCTCAATCTCCTCCAAGCATGCTAACTTGTCATTGATGCCATCATTATCTCGGGATAATCATGATCTACAATAGCTGCAACCAAGTCCTTACAAATCTCCTCAAAATCCTTTTCGGATCTTCTCGATCTAACAATCCTTGGAAGTATAATTGATTAGCTTTGCATGGTTCTTTTCTCCTTTTGGGTCATTCGTAATCCTTGATGCTCTATGTACTCCTCATGAATGCGTATGCATTAAAACTAAACCTTATCTATTTTCCAAATTCTTTATTTGCCTTTTGAAAAGAAAAATCACGCACATTAGTTGCGGGAAATAAGGGAAAAGAAGCGACAATGACGGTAATAACTAGTAGTAGTTGCGTGTTGATGACAAAAGGCGGTTGTTGTCTCGACTTCGCTCGAACTAGCGCAAGTGGCGTCTTAAGAACAAAGAGAGATCCCCATTTTGCGTCCGCATTAGAGGTAGCTTTGTTAGGCCAAATCGTTAGATCGTAGCTAAAGAGTAATTATATGCTCCCTATGTCTTTGGTTGAATATGTGATCCTTTGTACTTTGGAGTTCTATTGTAAGATCTTCAGTAGTGCTCCTCGGGTTACTCTCGTAAATACTAAACCCTTGGGTTGAAAATTTACGATGTGCCAACCCTACTTAATAAGAAACATTGATTAATAAAATTTTAAGGAAGCAAGCGTGCCTTATAAACTAACCGACAATCACCTAATCCAAGTAAAGACCAAACTCAAATTAATATCCTAATGAGCGGAATGTTGCCTAGCTTGTAACTGGATTAACCCCATCAGACCACCCTTCCCGATCTCGACATTTCAACAAACATGATTATAGGATGCATGTGACCTAGTCCACCAATATATCCATTGAAGTAATAAAAAAAAAGATTCTCAGTCCCCTCAAATTGCCCTACACAAATTGACCGTTGTATTTGAATACCCTCCTCGATGTCGACATTTGGTCCTTCCCAGAAAAAAACTATAGTTGCTATACATCCCTTCCTCGAACATATTCCATACATCTCCTTGAACCAGCTTATCTATGTTGGCGGACCTTAATCAATAAAAAGAGATATGTAGAATGCGTTAATACCCCTCATTTGTTTACTTGAAACCTAAATAAAAATCTTCTACATTCTTGGGACATCAACTCAGAAAACAACAAGAAGGTTTAATAAAACGAATGAACTAAAGACAATGCAACAAGAAGATAACTAAATCATCACCGAGAAACATTCCCTAAAACCGTCTAGTCCCCGCAAATCTCGAGGACGAGATTTTTGTAAGGGGGGTTGGTTTGTAACATCCCAAAAATTTTAAAAATAGTAAAATTGAAAATTTAGAATTTCAAAAATGGAATTGAGTAAACAGTTTAACTAAAACCAAGATTTTCTTTTCAAATATTATCTTTTCTTCATTTTCTAGTTTGTCAACCCAAAAGAAAAGAACAAATTGCGACATCAAAACTTTTTGGCCAAAATAAACAAACATTGAAAATGAGTTGAGAGGGTAATCTTACTTTGAATTCCCATCTTTTCTAAAACTTTTTCAACCTTATTTATTATTTTGAATTTGGGGTAAAAGGAAAAATCAATAAATGAAACTAGTAAAAGAGTAAAAGTAAGATGGTAAAAGATAAAAGTAAAAAGAAAGAAAAATAATAATATTAATTCATTAAAAGTCCCCATCATATCTTTTCAGCTGTCCAAAGATTTTAATGAGCTAGGTAAAAAGTAAATGATAAAGTAACATGTTTCAACTTCAAAACATGACATGACAGAATTCTTCAAAAATAATCAAAGATTATCCATGGCTGAAAATTTTATCATATCTTCCTAATAACATACTTAACCCATGGTAAAAATATAAAAAACTAATAATTACTTTTATTGCTGTTTAAAATTCAAAAACAGATATCACCCAAATCTGAAATCTGCAATGTCAGAATTTTTATTAAATAATGGGGTAAATTTTTGAGCTGAAAATTTTACAGAAGCAATCTAAACTCAAATTAATTTTAAAAACAAAGTTTCAGAAATTGCTGAATCAATTTGCATTCTCAAATAAAATAAAAACCGAAGTGAACAAATAAAGCTATCAATACTGTCGGAATTTCTGTAATAATTCTGTACAGAATTTTAATCTGAAAATTTTACAGTGGAGTAAAAGAGGTCTCCAGATTAGTCAGTAAAATTTTGAAAAATACATAATGACGAATGATATCTCATATTCTCAGTCAATGCGGTTGATCTCATGCTGTCCCATCAGCAGAATTAGGTGAGCTCCCTTCTATTTCACTGACAGTAGGCCCTTTTGTTCCTTTGGCCCCACTTGGCAGTCTCTATGCTTCATTTCACTCGTGAGCCAGCTGCTGCATGTCCATCTCCTGCCACGGCAAGGTTCTGACGCCAATTTTACTGCCCAGTCTTGCCCATCTCCTCACGCCACACTCCTGCTACCATTCTCCTTCCCTCTCCAAAATAAAGCACAGCAAGAACAACTCTCTCTCCCCACAAAAACACTCATCTTCTCTCCTTTCAATCACCAGCAAAAACCTAGAATCAGTTCATGCATGCTATATCATTGCGATCCCCATAGCATGAGCATTCTATTTTCACAACCACTTCTCGCATGCATGATTGTTTGGGAGTTTTAGAGAGGAAGGAGAGGGAGGAGCTGTGGTGCGGCAGTGGCAGTACGTGGCAGCTCGTCCATGGCGCAGCACGGAGGTGGCCGGCACGCAGCAGTGGCGCCCAAGGAGAGGTGAGGTGGTGCGGTCGGTCGTGGCGCGACAGTGCTGCCACGGCATGCAGTAGCCGGGCGGTCATTGCAGCGGAGGCACGGCGAGGCGAGCAGCGGCGCAGGAGCTCGTGGCCCGTCGGCAGCGGCCCGTGGAAGCTCACGGCTCGCGGCGCAGAGGCGAGGCCAAGCCGATGCGAGCCAAGGGCGCGTTGCCGGGGTAGCTACGTCCAACGCAGGTGCGGTGCGCAGAGGAGTTGCGGCAGCAGTTCGGCGATGAGGCACAGGAGGATGGCGCCATGGCAAGGCCGAGTCGCGGCTCGTGCTGCTCTGCGTGGGAGTCCGGGAGTGGCTCGGCTAGGCGGCGTTGGGCGCGGCACACGCGAGTGAGGACGACGTGCACCCTCGGGCGCAGGTTGGCCGAGGCTGAGCTGGAGAGCAACTCGGCTAAGTGAGACAGAGAGAGAGGAGAAGGGAAGAAGACTGGAAGATGGCTACGTGGAAGAAGAAAACCAAGAAGGATGGTTGGCCAGGAGGTGGGAGAAGGAAGAGAGAAGGGAGAAGAAGGTGGAGTCCAGGAAGAAGAAAGCAAGGCGAGGCTGGTGCGGCCAGGCAGTAGGAAAAGAAGCAAGGAAAAATAGAAAGAATCTTATTCCATAAGGTTTGCGTATCAATCTCGTTAGCTCAAAACTCTATTATGGTCTATAGCTGGAGTTAATGAAATCAGAAATGATTAAATAATGAAGATAATTTTTTCTGAGCCCTAAGACCTTTAGAAACTTGTTTACACAAAAATATTTAATTCTGAACTACAGAATTATTATTGAATTAAACTTTGGTTAGTATCCCATTATGGTCTTTAATGCAAATCTATGCATACTAAATTATAATATGATAAAATAAATTCTTATAGGTGGATCTGACCTAAGATATTCAAATATCTGGAAATATTGAATTGTGAACCATGTTTAAATTATTTGCTTCATAATCATTAATTAACCTTGTTATGGCCATTAACAAAATAATAGCATAATGGCTCACAAAATGATAATGTAATTTGTATTAGGTTCCTAAAAGCAGTAAGGATCCATGTTAGTAAAAAAATACTTAAGATAAGATTTAATTTGCATTCTTGTAATAAAAGGAAATGTTAATTATAACAATAGGTAAATAGATAATCTATTGCAATTAAAGTTAAAATAATGTCAAACTAACTTTAAAACATTTCTAGGATGGTACTCTGCTAATACGAAAAATGAATCAAGAACCATGTATAGTGTAGTTGGAAATTAAGTTTGAATCTTGGCGACTTAACGTTACCAATAAGATCTTTTAGGCTATTTTAGCGATAGATAAAATGACTTGTCTAAATACTAAAATCAGTAAAACCAGTTTGGTAACACTCTACAAAGGTTGTGCTACCATATTCTACAAAAACATCTTATTTGTAACTTGCTTTCCATCTAAATCTAGCTAGTTCAAAACCCTTAAGTGTTAATCATTAGCTTCATGTTCTTGCCGATTCGATAGCGTCAACTTTACAATGCCACATAAGCCTTTTCAACGATGGATATAATGTCTCGTCTAAATCGTAAAACTTATGAAATTAGCCCGATAGTGCTCCCCAAAGTATAGTCTACTCTATTACGAAAAGATAATCTCACTTCACCATGATTTGCATATTAATCTTAATAGCTTAATAACCTAAGTAATCACATTACTTTAGACCGTAATATGAATAAGCGAACTGTAGTTGCAAATGAGGAAACCTGTAGTTAAGTTATTTGTATCACTAGAACCTTCTTAGAAATCATGTAAATTAGGCCAATAGCCTAAATCAGAAGATCTAACCAGCGTAAAGCTAATTCTAAGTGAATTCAATTAAAGATAAAGAACCATTAACTCATAGTCTAATGTGATCGTTTAAGCCTTTCATTAACTCGCAAAGTAGCTCATCCAAATCTGAATTTAGTAAAGAACAGCCTAGAAATGATCTTTAGGGTATAATCTGCAGTAATCTAGAAGAATATTCTTATTTCATCTTGCTTTGACTCTGAATCCTAATAGAGTAAAACCAGTAAGTAATAAGGTTTGCGAAAAGCATATTGAGAATAGTAAAATCTATAAACATTGCAACTAGTGATTAATTCTATTTAGTCTTAACCAATTTTTGCATCTTGAATTCGAAGTTATAATCACTAAAACACACGATTATAACCTCTTGAATTAAGTAAGCAACCCTATGTGTGTTCATAGCTTAAGTTCCATGAAATTGGTGAATGAAAGTATTCCGTTCATGATTAAAAACCGCACATAAACTAAGTACTAATAAGATTGCTATGCAAGCGATAATTCAAAAACCAAAATCCACCATGACCCTCTTGGTAAGATTTAATTTGGAAACTTTATCGATTTCTTTTTGTCCCATTTTGATTCGATGTTGTTTGCTTTTGTCTCGGTTATTATTATTCGACGCATAGACGACGATAATTCGGATTCGATTATTATCGACAACGACTTTGATCCGGATTTTATTCCCGACGAAGAGCAACCAGGCAAGCACCCTCCTTTGACCATTTTGATCCTATATTTGCAATGTTATTTTGTTTTATCAAACTATATGCATGCGTGTATGTTTTAAACTTGCTATATTGTGGGTGATGGTAGCTAAATCAATTGTATGCATTTCCATTACCTTGACATTTGAATTCTGCCATTGTAACATAGTAATGGTGTAGACAATACTTGATGTCACTTGGGTAATATTATAAATTATCTTATGCTCATGCTTAGACTTGCTCACTAGATCGGTTTTAAAATGATGGGAGATGTTTCAACTACATTGAGCAAACTTTGTTTAAATGGATGGGACCACGGTACGGTTTCCACTTAATTTGATGAAAAATCCAACTCAAACTTATGATTTAGGCGCGGGCGAGTTATTACTTAACTTGAGGCGTGAAATGGACCTCACGCGTAGTTAGGGGGAGATCCTCGCCGGGTCAATTAAGGACCGAACTTGATGCTATCACCTAAGTGTTTTGGTGCAACCACATGTGCTAGTATGGGATAGCCTAAGCTCACTAGATTAGTTAGAGTTTAGCCTTGCATGTTGGTAGGCAAGTAGTATGGACGATCCGCCGGATTGGAGTCGTTCTAGGTGCTCCTTCACCGAGGTGTTGGGGCCCAAGCATTCCAATACAGCGGTGCATGCCTTGTCATGGGGAGAGTTCGCGATGGGGCACCATCGGTCCAGGATCTCGGAAGCTGTGGCAAGGGTTTAACATCACATCATTGGTGCAAGGCTAAGCTTTAACTAGTTGAGCGGCCGTCACGATCTAGCAAATCGAGATGCAGTGAGTATCGCGAGGCATGGTTGACATGATTGCTAGAATGTGTCATGTGGGTAAAGTGTACACTCTCTGCAGAGATTAAAATCTAATTAATTAGCCGTGCTCGCGGTCATGAGCAGCTTGGGAGAATAATGTCAAGTATAGTCTTTGTTTTTGCTAAAACTTTTGAAAATGGTGTTGGAATGAGTTGGTGGATTGGGAAGCCATTGGTGGCTGTTTTACTTGTTGATCACAGCCATGGAGGGCTGTGAATTGTCATCTATGAACTCTACTTACTGTTAATTAGCTTCATATTAAATGCTCTTTACAAATTCGTTACCGTTTTATGAATCTTTTGCTTGCAAACAAAATCTGCCTTATGCTGAAATGAGACTAGTGTAGAAGCTTGATTCCTTGATATAGCCCTGCATTTACTGTATTTCCATACACTAAAGTCTTGCAGTACATACGTGTACTCACGGTTGTAATCCTAACAATATAGGCGGCGGTATGGAAGAACTCCCGACGGCACATACTTTACTCCGGGGTCCGACAATGATGTTGATGGATGAACTTGGGCTTTTCAAGTCGGTTGCCTTTGGGTTTTATGGATGGGCATACTGCTGTCCTACTTTTGGTATATGTTTAATTCGCTGCAATTTACTCTTTTGACATGTAACATTTGGCGGTCGGCCACTACTTGTAATAGTAAGTAGTTGTAATAGTTATAGTTTATGTTTATGCTATTCCAACTGCTTAGAATCATGTGTATGTGTTGCGATACATCTCGAATCACGGGATATGTGGGTGCTAGGCGTTGATCTTGGGAACTAGCACTAGACACATATCCGGTACTGAATTGTCATCAACCATCAATGCATACACTCGTGCGACCGTCGTTCTTTGGCTATTGCTCGTACTCCCTTGGAGAGTGCGGGTGATACCAAGGTCTGAGACGGATGGCGAATGCTATGCGTGGATGAGTTGGTCTCAATCCGGTATGGTTGTTCGAATGGAATCGAAACTCCCATGGGCGTAAGTGTGTACGGTGCGACTATGTGGCTCATATTTGCTTGAGTGAGGGCCATTTAGTCAATACTCCGTGCACGGGACTTTTGGGTGGCAGTGAGCATACACTTAAGTGGAGTATGGGTGTCACCTCTAAGTCCAACGCACGTGTGAGGATCGATTCATATTTCCGGGTGCCCACAATCACACACACATACAGAAGAGCACATCGTATCGTATAGACTAAAATTTGAAACGACATGTTTACAATGACTACGAAAAGTATACGTGCAAAATAACTTTTGCGATAAATTATTCTCAGCCCTGCTAAAATTTGAACTCTTGCCTATATGGATTATCTTCAGGTCGAAGAAGAGCTTCCCAAGATAGTTTGAAGTAATCTTGGCACTGGGGGCATGTAAAGCTCTACTAGACCCTCGAGAACCTGAACAATGTCACCCATTGTCGGTCTATCAAAGTCATTATCTTGAATGCACCAACATGCAACTTTGCAAGCTCTTTCAACCTCCTCCATATTGACATCATCACATAATTGGTGATCAACCAAACTCCTCACATCTCCCATAAGAAGCTTACGCGCAGCTTGCACAGGAAAATAAACAGCATGACCATCACTGCTTGTGTATTCTTCACATGAGTTCCTCCTTCCCGAGATGATCTCTAACAACACCATTCCATAGCTGTAAACATCAACTTTTTGTGTAATAGCCACTCCGCTAATCCATTCAGGTGCAAGGTACCCTATAGTTCCTTTCATTGTTGTCAGAACTCGACTGAAGTCCCTTCCCAGAAGTTTTGCCATCCCAAAGTCAGCAATTTTAGGAACAAACGACGCATCGAGAAGTATGTTTTCTGGCTTAATATCACAATGTATGATGCAGTCATGACAACTCTCGTGCAAGTAGGACAATCCTTTAGCAACTCCTAGGGCTATTTGGTACCGAGTACTCCAATTCAGCATTGTGGCATTGCTTCGAAATAGATGGGTATCAAGAGAACGATTTACCATGTGTTCATAAACAAGCATCCTTCTATCACCTTGGCAACAGAAACCAATCAGTTTTACCAAGTTTACATGTTGAATCATCCCAATTGTACTGACCTCAGCCCTGAATTGCTTCTCTCCTTGACTTGCACCATCAAGCATTTTCACCGCTATGGTAGTTGAGTCACTTAGAATCCCCTTGAATACAGAACCAAAACCGCCTCCACCTAGCTTCTCTAAGAAATTTTTAGTTGCACGCTGCAAATCAACATACCTAAAAGCTAGAATTCCTCCACCGTCTTTAATGTTGTTCCCTGGATGACCACACCGCTTCCTTTTGTTACTCCGAATGATCAACAGCAGGAAGAGAGCCATGAAACCGAATGCAGAAATGCTTGCACCAAAGGCGACACCGATGATCATTCTTCTTCTGCTACTACTGTTTCCCCAACTTTGCACCTCTTTGGCAGCAAGGCGAAGGTAAAGAATCTCTCCATCAATATTGATAGTGCCATTATACAGCTTTACATTAGTAAGCTCGCCATTCCAGATAGAACAACCACTTTTTCCGTAGGAATATGCAGTGCAAGAGCAGTTTCGTAGACAAACCTGTTGGCATTCGTGTGCACTTGCAACAGCTTCCATGCTATGGCCATCATACGGCAATATGACACTTGGTATGGGAAAGAACTGGTCAGTTAACCCTGTTGTGCTTTTGTTGATAATGCACTCTAGTGGAGTATTTCTTATGCATCCTTGTCTTCTGTCATCCAGCTCCCAGTCGCTCGGCGACTTCACAAAGAAGCCCTTCATGCAGTTGCATAGTGGAAGTGCGTTGTCATTGCAGACTGTGAAAGGTCCGCAAACAGCGAAAACATCACATGAAGCCCTTGGTAGGGTGTAGATAGTTTCCCAATCTTGCAACCTTTCAGCCCAAAGAAGTTCCTTGACAAGACCAGAGACGTCAAGTAAGCTGAATGCGATCACTGTTGGATCGAATGGAGTGCAGGTGAAGTACTCCTCTTCATTGTTGTTGATGAATTCGAAACTGAGAAGACCTTTACTTGCCATCTCTGGAATCGAGTTGAAGTAATGTCCATTCCATTCCCCGGTGGAAAAGTACACCATGGATGAGTTGCGAAGCTTACCCAAGTATTGACCAGCGCCAGTGGGGTCTAACTCCATGCAGTATAAGCCTGGAGCTGGGTCTATCAAGTTCTTCTTTGAAACCAAACTGTATTTCTGACCGGTGACCTTGTTCCAGCCGAGCTTTGCACCGGGGAGTAAAACATCTGTTGGGTGCTCAAAGCTCTGCCACCACACATTAGATGGGTTTGAGGCATCTAGGATGACAAGGTTTCCATTGTCCGAGAGCACAACAGTAGTATTTGTGTTGGCTTTTGTTCTGTTGACTATTTGGCTGGACCAGATTATGGACTTGGTTGCATGGTTTAAGATGACAAGATTGCCATCGTTTGAAACCGTGAGCTTCGACAGTCTAAAGCTGGGGTCCGTGATTGGCTTCTCTCTGTTAGCGATCCATAAGGGAGTGAACTTTGGGATCTTGTTGAACCATATGCCTAGGTACCAGTTGGGCAAGGTGGTGTTGTCTGAGGACTTACTGCTGCCTGTTTGGAAGAAGACTAGCGCAAACTTGCCATTGCTGGAGATGAGCTTGTCGCTGTTGCCGATGAGCGCTTGGCCTGCCATCAGGGTACTGCTATTTGCAGCAGAGCTTGCTGGAGAGTAGTACTGCAGAAAAATGAGAAGCCCAAAGACGGTTAAAAGATGACGCATGGTGTGCTATTTGATGGATGTGAGAGACAGTGCACAGGATGTATATCTAAGGATGGATGGATTATGCAGCTGTGTACTGCTCTAACTTCTGGAGACGAAGAACTGCAAATATATCTATCAGGTGTGACTGTAGTAGAATGCACGGCAGCAGATGGAAAACTTTGCGTCTACTGCCGGTCAACACACGGCCAGGTCAAGTTCAGCATCGATCGTTGTATGGAAAAAGAATTTTGCGAGATGACCTTAAAAATTCTATGCAAGTTGGGATCCGATGCCTCCCTGTCCGTCTAGAACCAGAATTGCGAAGTTATTGTTAGATGGGAAAAAGTGGCTAATTAGTTCAGAGATAATCATCTTAGCGTTTGATAAGGTTTTGTGTAAGTTGTGGCAGCTTACGTTCCAATGCTGGCGAACCATGCAGCGCACTTCTATGCTAAACAAGCTTCACCTGGTCATACTCGGCGCACATGGCTAAATGAGGCACCTGACCTTTTACTATCATGTATGATGTATCCATCATGATTGTAGACTGGTCGAGCGGGAGAGATTCCCGCAAGGAAAGCCCGGCCACGCCATCAAACTCATGAAAAAACCCATTCGAGAAATTTGAAATTACGTGCAGCTCCTCTAGCGGTCTTTTTCAAAAAGAACCCCATGGTTCCGCAGATCTCCCAATGGCTCCTAACCAACTCATTTTGCAAAACACCCTTCGAGAAAACCGAAAATATGTTAAGATCCTCCCATCGGTTTGTTTTTGTTGCAAAATAGTCACTGCTTAGGCTGGCTAAGGTGGGAGGAGGGGGGGAAGTGAACCAGTCAATCAGTGTGGGTAGAAGTAGAATGGGCAGATGTGATAGTGCAAGTCTCAATCACGATTAGGGATGGCAATGGGGATCCGTTCCCCGATCCTCGGCGGGGAATTTCTCTATTAAGGGACGGGTATGGGAAGAAATCGTCCCCCGCTGGAATGGAAACGGGGAAAATTATTCCCCCATCGGGGATGGCGGGGACGGGGACGGGAAATTTTTTTCCCCGTGGGGACCCGGTTGGGGATCCAAATTTAGTTTAGTCCAATTTAATTATTAGATTGCAAGCATATTCTCTAGCCCATCATATTCACATTTTCATAAACGGGACAACATAATCTTCAATGAATGCATACATTCTTTTTTTCCTTGTCTATTGATATGATTTTAGAGTTAAAATGGCTATAAGAGCTCTTCTCTTGTGTGAAATTTTCGAGGATGGATCCCGAGCAGAGCCCCGATAACTGAGCGAGGATGGGCGACGGGATTTTCTCCCGAGGCGGGAAGCGAGGGGCGAGGGGCGGGAAAATTTTGGATTGCGGGGACAGAGACAGAGAGGCACTTCCCGGCTGGGAATGGCCCCGTTGCCACCCCTAATCACAATTCACATCCTCCTACTCCACCACCGATCGGATCAGATTGACCATTTTCAAAAAATAGCAGCAGCTCCTAGTAATATATAAAGCTCCTGGATAAGCTCTTTGGATGTGTCCCAAAATGTTTTAAAGGAGGAGATGTGTAACATCCTGGAAAAATACAAAAATAAATACAATATAAAATTTAATTGGAATTATGATTTTAATTTGAATTTCCATTTTCTACATTTTCCTTAGATTTGTAGTTTTTGATAAATGCTTTTAATGTTAAAACTATTATTTTAAACTTTGAAATTCAAAATCTATAATATGAAAGTTGGAATTATGATTTTGCTTTGAATTTGCATTCTTTTAGCCTATTTCTTGGATTTTAGTCTTTAAAAGAATGCTTTTACATTGATTGAATATTTTAATATTTAAATCTGAAATGCAAAATCATATAAGGATAAAGTCTCGAGAAAATTTATTTAAATCAAATAATAACTTCAGAAACTTCTCAGAGAATTCCAAAAATATTTGGAAACATTTAATGCCTTAATTATGATTTTTATATTGTTGAATTTCTCCTTTCAAAAATGAGAAGACAAAAAACACTCAAGGATAAAATATGGAAAATTTATCTAGACCCTAGGACGCCTCCAGAATGTCCTAAAATTTTTTAAAAGGAATGTGAAAGAATTTAACACTGATAAGAAATCAAAAACAGTGTTTAAAGACTATGAATAGAGACATTGTCAGAATTAATTAAAAATGTACGAACAAGATTATCTTTTGAAATTGTTATGAAAGCATCTACAGAACAGAATGACCCTTCAGAAAAAGTTTTGAAAATAATTGTCCTTATCTGATGTATTTAGAAAATCCAAAACCGAAGCAATTTAAAAACAACAAAAGCATTGTCAGAATTTTATAAAATTTCACATGTTTGATCAACATCTGAAAAGTTTATGGAAACCTCTATAATCATAGTATCACACATAAAAATTTTCAAATAAAATGAACATCAGAAAAATAAAAATTAGAAAACTTAAAACTAGAACAGCGGTATTGTCAAATTTTATAAAACTATACATGTAAGAACATGGTCTGAAAATTTTATGGGAGATAAGATATTCCCTGGGATCATAAATGAAAAGTGTAAAAAAATTTTGACCGTATAAGATGGCTCAATAAATTGTGAAACCCTACCCTGTCCCGAGAGGAGAACTCCTGATTTGATTCCTTTGTTTCGCTGCCATGTGGGCCTAACCCTTGCTTGACCCCACCGGGCAGTACCTCAGCCCTTGCCTCATTGTCCCTGGGCCCCAGCTGCCAGTCTCCTTCCTCTCCTTCTTCTTCTTCCAGCTCGGCACGCTTCCCTCTATGCTGAGCCTTCCCGGGTCGTCTTGTCGCCTCCAACCGCCTCAAGCATTGTATACAACACCATGGACCAGAGCCCTGCCACGGCAGCACAGTCCCATGTCTTGCGCCAGACAAGAACAAGGAAAAACACACACCCGCACCACCGTTCTCCTCACAGTCTGCAGCCGAGTTCACACCGTGCTGCTGCTCTTCCCTGTTGCCAATCAAGACCGAGCCTCCCCATCACACCTCACTGCACCAAGCGCCGTGGGAAAATTGATTATATGCCACTCCAAAGATAAGCCCTTGTCCAAATATACCATTCTTGTCTTGAATCACTTTAAAATGCCCCTCGAAAGGAGGCCTTCTCGCCCACGATGCCATTCCGGCTATTTTGCTGCAGACGAAATCACTTATTCCCCATTTTGCCCCTCAGTCAAAGTGCTCATACAGACTTTTGATTTGAAAATTCCGGACATGGGCAGGGCTCATATACCGAAACTTTTTTTCAAATCAAAAGTCTCGAACCAATTTCTTTTGAACTGAATTTTGTTGAACCAAAAAAATTTTAATAGAAAGTTCTCGACCCAAGAGTTCTTGAAATTTCTCCACTCGAAATTTTTTCAGTTTAAAATTTCTCGAGTTGATGTTTTTCTAGTTGAAAGTTGTCTATTTGGATTTTCCAGGATTGAAAGTTTCTCAAGTAGAAATTTTCCGAGTAGAAAGCTCTCAAATTGAAATTTTCAATTAATTTCCTTATTCAAAATTTTTCAAGCGATTTGAATTTTACTAAGTTAAAAATTTCCAGAGTTTAGATTTTACCTAGTTAATTTTTCTCTAGTTGAATTTTTCCGAGTCGAAGCTTGCTATTTAAAATTTTCTAATTTGAAAATTATATGTTAGAAAGAAAGGAACAGGGTGCCACTGAGGGGTAAAATAGGAATAAGTGATTTTGTCTACAGCAAAATGGCCGGAATGGCATCGTGGACGAGAAGGCCTCCTTTCGAGGGGCATTTTAATGTGATCCAGGATCAGAATGGCATTTGGACAAGGACTCTTCTTTGGAGTGGCATATAATCAATTTTCTCAAGCGCCGTATAAGACAGGCCTCTTCCTAACCCGGCCATGATAAGATTATCCATGCCCTGCACCGACCGAGACAGCGGGAGATCCGAGCTCCATCATCTCGGCTCTGTAGAAATTGTGGCGCTATTGTTGGTTATAATCTCGTTGTTCCTTTCTGACGTTAGTATCTTTAGTCAGGTCGTTAGTATTTCCAGCGTCGAGTTGTTCTGAGTCGTTTAACGATAGACTTCAGAGTCCAGATAAAGCTAGAGATAAAACAAAAAGATTTGATTTGCAGTTAGAGTCCATGCTGATGTAAATATCAGATTGATTTATAAGGGAGAAAAGCTGGCTGTGGCATTCGCCAGGCAAAAGAGTATTCTCTGTGTTGTTCTTCAGAGAAGCCTGCGAATTGTATCTTGGAGCTCTGTGCTTCGTCCGGCACGCTGGGTGCTTGTGTCTTCTGCTATTGTTCTCTGTTTTGCAGGCGCACAAGAGGAGGTTGGCGAGCGGTGCTGATCAGAGTTTTGCCGAGCAATTGCATCTAGTTTCCTGAGTCTGATCCAACAGCTACCTCGCCAAAATCTATTGTCAACGCCTCATATCGCCTATAAGAGCCATCCGGGTACTCCCAAAAGCAGCACATCTCCCTCTAAAGCTCCACATCTTCCTCTGAAGCACTACATCTTTATGAACCGTCTGCGATATGATTATATATCACAAACATTTTAATATAGAACCATTTATGATATGACTATATACACAGACAGTTCTAATAAGAAAAAGTCTATGGTAAATGTTATCACAGATAATACAAATGAGGAAAAGTCTATAATAACACCTATTATTTAGACCGTGTCAATGTTCAAAATAACAATTATTTGTGATAAGAGGAAATACATAGGTTGCATTTGCTTACATGCTAGCACTGTAGCACCTACACAACAAAAATTAAACAGAACGAGAACGAGATCATGTCCAAACGACGCTAAGGATACTTGCATACCGGCGCGTAGGTCGGCCGATCAAAGAACTGCAAATATACAAGGAGCTATCAGTGCGACTGTAGTAGAATGCACGGCAGCAGATGGAAATTAAACTTTGCGTCTCTTAATTAGTTCGGCTGACGGGACTGGCAACACACGGCCAGGTACGGTTCTACAGTTCTACTGCCGGTCAAGTTTGGCATCGATGGTTGTATGGAAAAAGAATTTTGCGAGATGACCTGAAAATTTCTATGCAAGTTTGGATCCGATGCCTCCCTGTCCGTCTAGAACCAGAATTGAAGCTATTGTTAGATGGGAAAAAGTGGCTAATTAGTTCAGAGATAATCATCTTAGCGTTTGATAAGGTTTTGTGTAAGTTGTGACAGCTTTTCTTCCAATGCAGGGGAACCATGCAGGAAATTAAACTCCTGATTTTGACTCCTTTGTTTCACTGCCATATGGGCCTAACCTTTGCTCGACCCCACCGGGCAGCACCTCAGCCCTTGCCTCACTATCCCTGTGCCCCAGCTGCCAGTCTCCTTCCTCTCCTTTTTGTTCCAGCGCGGCACGCTTCTCTCTTTGCCGAGCCTCCACGGGTCTTCCCGTCACCTCCAACTGCCTCAAGCACAGTTAGAGGTGGGCATTGTGCCGACCCGGCACGGACTCATCGTGCTTCAAGCCGGAACCGTTCGTCGTTCCCGCCGTGCTGTGCCGTGCCAGCCCGGCTCGCCTTCGGTGAGCCCAGACACAGCCCATTTGCGCTTCGTGTCTGTTTCGTGCCGTGCTAGCCCAGGCTCGGCCCATTTATACTATTGCGACGAGAGGAAAAGATCCGAAGACACACGGAGTTGCTTGTAAAAAAGTATGCTTTGGTGACGAGGATTGAGTTTTGTGCTTTGCATTTGTACTATTGGCTATTTGCTGCAGACTGCAGTCGCAATAAAGAAAACTACTCATGGTTTTGTTTCCATGAGTAGTTCATCAATTCCAGAGTGAGCTCACCGTGTTTGGATGAGTGAATATGTCTCCACCATAGAATCGATATGTTAGAGAACCACCACGAGTGTTAACCATGGCTTTTACATCCTGTCTTTACATGCTTCAGCTTCACCTATCAGGTTATCATATCGCCATCGACATGGAATTTACACACACCCAACTTGCCAGTGAAACTCATGGGCGGCACAGGCCGGCGTGTCGCACGCACCAGTGTGTCGCCGTTGGGCGTGCCGTGCCCCGGCACGAACGGGCTATTTCGGGCTGTGCCGGCCCGAGCATGGCCCAGACTGTCGTGCTGGGTCGGGCCGCCCACCGTGCCACATTGGTAGGCCTGGCACGGCCCGGTCCTTTTATAACAGGTCCTTTTATAACAGTAACGTACCAGTCCGTGGGTCGTGTTGGACCGGGCGTGCCTCGTGCCGGTCCAAAATATTGCCCACCTCTAAGCACAGTATACAATGCCAAGGACCAGAGGCCTGCCACGGCAGCACAGCCCCTTGCCCAGCACTGACCAAGAACAAGAAAGATCGCACACCCACGCCGCCGTTCTCCTCTTGGTCTGCGGTCTAGTTCACACCGTGCTACCGCCCGCTCTTCACTGTTGCCAGTCGAGACACCTCACTGCATGCACCAAGCGCCGAATAAGACAGCCCTGTTCCTAACCCAGCCGTGACATGATTATTCATGCCCTGCGCCTGCCAAAACAGCAGGAGACCCGAGCTCCATCATCACAACTCTGTAGAAATTGCGGTGCTGCCTCGCCAAAATCTGTTGTCACCACCTCATATCGCCTATATGAGCCATCCGAGCACTCCTGCAAGCACCACATCTCTCTATGGAGCATCACAACTTCGTGAACCATCTATGATATGACTACGTATCGTAGACGGTTTTAATATAGAATCGTATATGATATGACTACATATCACAGATAGTTGCGGTCCTCCACCTCCACGCTTGCGTCATGGCTGTTTGCCACGAAGACGAACTATTCGCGCAACAGCGGTGAGGACGAAAATAGGGATGTGGAACCATCACACTAGGGAACCGCATCCGAGCCTGAGTTCGTCGAACGTCCTCCAGCGAAGTGTGCCATGTCTCCGAAATGTTGATGTTCCTCAGAATGAGTGAAGCTTTTGGGCCCCATGGTGGGCGCCAGCTTTCGACGATCGGGATCGCTGGACCGCAGAAGTGAATGGGGTTAATGTGAATGCAAGACCCAAAACCGGCTTCGCTCACCGAGAAAACAAACTTGCTGTTCCGATGGTCGGAGGAAAGAGAAAAAGAGGGAGACACCGAGAATTATACTGGTTCGAGCCCCTATGATAGGTAATAGCTCTACTCTAGTCTTGCCCGAAGGCGGAGAATTTCACTATGTTTGGGTACAAAGAATGCTCTCTAGCTCGAGCTGTTGTAGTTTGACTGTGTATGTGTTCTGTGAGGTTTGAGTGTCTATTCTGTGCTCGTCGCAGGGGATTTTATGCCTCTCCTGTCCGTTACCACAAACGGCCGAGAGGGATTCCCGGGAGAGTGGCGTTGTGCGCATCAAAGCCGGATCATAACCGCTCCGGACTTGTCGCCCACGTCTGGCCTAACTCCATCATTTAAGGATCTTGGTAACCGTCGGTGTGAATGTTCGATCTGGAGCCTCGAGCTCGACCCCTCCGAGCAGGAGTTGATTCCTTACCCCTCTAGCTCGAGGTCGTGCGGGAGCCGCACGGTCAACGACGCGGTCATAGGCCTCACGGCTCGAGCTCGAGCTAGGGGTTTGCTGACTAACCTATTGACCGGGCAGGGGTTTTTTAGTCCCTGATAGTCTATTTGTCTTATTATATCTTTCATGAAGATATGGAATCATAATCGTATTATTGTGATACTATTTATGTATCATTCTACTTTTCATTACTTTCTGCTATGTGTACCTTTGAAATTGAATGTACTTTTGCAACTTTGTTGGACTACCTGATAAAATAACTTGTTAAATTTTGATAATCTTGTTACATGTTGAACTCATACTATTGATTAATTATTGCTATATGTGTGCTATATACGCTATCTGTTTTCTCAATATCTGACAAAAAACTTGTATTGTATCGATTATGCTCTATATTCATTTTGAATTCATGACCGATATTATCCGCACTGTATATGTATTCGGGACTAACCTTGGATGGCTTGGGATTGTAGTGGTCCTAAGCATCCTACCTTTTTCTGTCTTGAGCTGTGGAGGCATAACAAAAGTTGTGTAAAACTATGTCTCTTATCTTGTTGGTTCGATTGGCATTGCTCTTGTCAAGCTGCCTGATGCTATGTTCAAATCCTTTTACTTTTTTCGTTTTTAAGTCTGAACCTATTGGGATGTATGCTGGTAATCAATTTCAATATATGAAGTTGAAGAAATGGTTTGTTTCTTCGGGAAAAAAATCTTTTGTTTATCGAAATGACACACAATACCTGATCTTTACGACATAGGATTAAGGATAAATTTGGATCCGTGAACCCTGATGAACACGATGACAAGATGATACGGGGTGCCCAATCTTCACAACGTAGGATCAAGGATAACTTTGGATCCATCAACCCTGACGAACACGATGGCGCCACCCACTGTCTCAATACAACAACACGTCAATTCGTCCAAGAACACGCTTGTGATCCACTTCTACTTGACCATGCAAGAAGTAGATGCACAGTTCCTGCAATCACATGAAGAAATTACAAGAACAATGAAAAGTATTTCTAAGAAAATCACTGAATTCTCAAAAAAACAGTGCGTAGTATAAACATGAGAATAAGTAATATTAGCTGTCTCAAAAAATAACGTGGTCTTGTTTTACAATAGAGAACAATACAACTAAATAAAAAAAGACTAAGGAGGTGTGCAACCTGGCCTAGGGCGGCCAAGGTGGGTCCCACCCTCTTGGACTATATCTTTAACTCAAATTACAAGTCTAATTCGGTCAATTTGGAAGTTGATACTTGTGGCCAATTTAGATATAGAAGAAGCCGATCTGGCCATCTCATAATAGAGTGAAATAGAGATGACATTGCAAGCTTTTAAGCAAGTACACAAATACCACGATTTGTCTCCGTATGTGAGAATTATGGCCTTTTGAAGTCTGACTGGTCTGGCATTCCGAATTGTAATCTTTTGCTCTTCAAATCTAATTTGGTCTTATCTCTTCCTTTACTTCCTTGTTTTGTCCAAATTAGGCTTGGGCCTTGCATCCTTTGCACTATAGCCAAGTGGGCTTGCTTCCCACTTGGGCCATTCCTCCAAGTGCTTTTGTGTGTTTCCTAGTGCTAACAATACTCGTGTTGTCTCCTTTTGGTGCCTCAACTCCCTCACCTCCCACTGAACACACTATGTTCCAACACCTTCAATCTGAGAATGCACAAAATATTTGTAAAAAGAAACACCCAATTCTCATTGGAAGTTAGGTTATAGTCATTTCATAACAAAATAATATTTTGAGCTAGTTTCTTGGCACGTGATCGTGTTATTGATCCTTGAAACATATTTGGAGCCTCATCATGAACACCGGAAGATGATGGTGATGATGATGCCGGTATAGTCGAAGGAATGCCCTCTTTGTTTTACTGCATCCACGAATTGCTCAACAGTTGGTGTAGGCATTCACATCCTCTTTGCACCATCTCTCATCCTTATTATCCTATAGAGAAAGTAATAGGATGGACCTATATGCTTTTAGGCCCTCAAACAATCCCTACAGACCAAAATTCTGATTGTTTAAGTACACAATACTTTTAGGCTTGCATATGGTAGCTATATATGAAATGAGGCCTTACACCCACACTTGTGACACCGCACCGAAGACTGTACTGTATCAGTTTGGTTCCTAGAATGGTACATTCCGGTACCAGTCTATACTAGTAAACCATTTTGTGTTTAATATAATAACTTATATATTTATAAGTATACACATATTTAATTATATGTACTCTAAATTTCACTTATAATCTTACTCCAAATACATAGCGGTACTCTTAAATATAACATATAGTTAAATAAATCGTATTATCAATTCCATAACACGGTGATGCGTATTGATCAGTATCAAAGCCGGTATAGTTGGTATTGGTCGGTATTGAGGCCGGTACGGTACATAGAGCTACTTTGTACCAATTTAGGGACTAAAATAATACGTACCAGTTATATCGACTGACACCAGTACGGTATTGATAACTATCTTCCACCCCACTTACTATCCTGTCCATAATTTAAGACTCCAGCAGATGGTCTCAGCATCCATCAGGCCCACATTTTGCAATGTACAAAAAGTCAGTATGGACAAGGCCAAAACAAAGGTTTTCCCAGTCCATGTCAGCCACCTCAGACGTCGGGACAAAGTTGAAAGTCATGAACATATCACCCATGTGTGTTTAGCTGAACCACAGTCACAAGTACCAATGATAAACTACAGGCCAGTAAGGGATATAGTTCATATTTACATACATATTGTTAGTTGCTAGAGATGCTTGACATCGTACCGTGCTACGAGCCTTGTAAGGAATAGTTGGCATCGAATAAATGTGATTCTGGATCTGCATCAGCAAGGAGAAAAACAAACTTTTATTAGAATATAGGGCATAGCAATGTTAAAATATCTGAACTCCGTCTGCAACTTTGCAAGGAAATACAAAATCTAAGAATATAGATCAGAAGGACCACACAGATGGTATCTATGTCATTTCACTAGACATAGTGCCATACTTCCATCCTAAATCCCTAAACAAATTTCAGCAAAACACCCAAAGTATGTCAAAAACTCTCTAATGGGAAACGATCCACCATCCTAATCCTTTTTCATCGAACCACCTATTATGTCAAAAACATTCTAATGGGAAAATTGCACAACAAACTGCAACGAGACTAGCATCGGTTTGGGACTGGGAAGGGTCGAATTTGGGAAGAAATGGAAGAAGAGCTAGAGGAAGAAGAACAGCAGAATGGGAGATTTCAGAAGTTCATTTCGTCCATGCCTCAGTTGCGTACAGGATATGGGAATTTAACCCCAGTTGCATTACACCGACACATGGGCCCCATAGTCCATGAACCTGGACCTGGACTTGGGAACACGCACACTTGCATAGACTTGTTACTGTCCTTTATAGCCATGGACCTTGTACATGACATTTCCCTCCCCTTGAACTTCTGCCTGCCCTGAAGCAGGAGGCTGTATTTACTCCAATGCAGTCGGCACCGGATGTGGTTCTCCTTTGCGGTGAACTTCCGTTTCGAATTAAGTGAAGAGTGCATCCAGGATATGAAAATCAGCGATGAGGAACTCTCCCATAGCTCATGCCGTTTGTGTCATTTCAAAGAGATGGACTGCCTGGACATGCACCTCCTGCTGCCCTTGAACATATGCTCTGCACTTTGCTTGCAGTGGTAGCAGTGACGTTTCTCTTAAACATAGCAATACTGAATGTCAAGTTGCTGCTTGCGTGAGATGCTTTCGATCCTCGCCGAACAGCTGCTCTATTAGCTTGTTGTCACTCCAATGCTGCCCAAGAAACACAATGGAGAAATCATTGTCTCCATTAAGAAGTACGTCTGTAGTATTTTGTGTGTTGGTGTAGTACTCAAGAAGCACAATTGAGACATCATTGTCTCCACTAGTGAAACAACCGTAAATTTTATTAAGAAAAAGTATGTCATTAACATAGATTTAAAACTTGTTTAACAAAAATAATGTTACAAGAATGAATAGTTACAAAAACTGAAAAATAAAATCTTCATCTCTGAAATTTTCCGTCATCCAAATCTTGAATAACCTGCAATCAATAAAATATAACAGTCGTCAGTAAAGCGAATAGAATAAATAACACAGAATGGATTAAATAAATTAATTGAGTTAAAGATTGTCATCAGCCTAGAATAGTTGATATCACTCCATGAGGTTCTAAATGTTGTCTGTGGGTCAACTAGTTACGTCTCGCGATTTATTAGCATCATTAGACAATATACAAACCTATTTTGCGCCTAAAGTGCGTATTTTAGAAAATATCGTACGGTAGAAAATATTTACCCTCAGTAAAAGAGCACAGTTATCTGAATAACTTAGCATACTGTGCTTAAGGGACACCTCACCCAGCCCAGAAACTTCTCGCGAAGGCCAGAATCCCTTCAGCCAAGGCCAGAATCCCTTCAGCCATTTAAGCCATCTCTCCCACACATAAAGCCTCATTTCAGTGAACCCATCCACATTCTGGTAAGCACGAAACAACCAAAAGGCCATCAGGAGCAAGCATTACGAACCAGAAGGCAAAAGCCAAGAGTTCCAGAAGACCAGGAGGTCTCCAAGAGCCCAGGAGCCAGAAAGCAGGAACCAAAGGCAAGAATAAGGTCAGAGCAGCCTCATCAACAACATTGATCATAGCCTGCACCACCTCTCCATTTCCCTCAACATCCAGTTACATTCTCCATAGCTAGGTAACCCTCATAGCCATAGCCATAGCCATTTCAAAGTATTAGTAGCATTCATCAGGGTATAGTAATATGGAAAATGAAGTAGGAGAAATGAATTAACAGTAGAATAGATGGTGGTCTCAGTTAGCATAGTGTGCAAGGATTTCGTCGAGCGCTCGCAATAATCCATGCCAGCATTTTGGCGCAAGATGGATTAAAGATACCATCACGACATAATCAACTCACATACTAGCTATTAATCATCACAGACCCAAAGAATCTCATCTTCATCTTGCAGCACAAATTCCACATTAGTGCTGAAATAAAAAATAATCACAAGATGAGGGATACCCAAACTCTAGTTGTGAGGCAACCAATGAATCAGGGGGTATCCAGAAGGGCCATGGGGGCGAGCAGCTCGGCCAGGGTGTGAGGCTGACCAGCAGAGGGGGAAGCCAAGGGCGGCCCCGCAGGTGGGCGCGCAAGGCTGGGTTGGCGGGTGGGGCCAGCGGGCCGGGATAGCGCATGAGGGCTAGCGCGGGCGAGCTAGCAGGCAACTCAGGTAGCCGAGTAGAGCAAGGGGAAGGCACAGCGGTGGCCGGCGTCGGAGCCGTGGGTCGGCCGGGTGTTATGTGCCGGATAGAATAGTGCAGTAAGCGGGAGTCCTGTATTCCTGAGCGTTGTAGCGTGAGTATGAATCAGAGTGTGTAGGTTTGGGCCTTGTTTTGGGTGTGCGTATAGCGAGGAGTTGGCTGGGACCTACTTGTAAAGGTCGGTGCGTGGGGGTATAAATACCTGGAGAGAGTCCTCTAAGAGATTGGGCGAAGAACAGAATCCCCAATTCTCTTCTCCCTGTGTCTAAACGCTTTTCTTGCTTCCTACTCTAATCTTCCCCCTCTATCTGAAGATCATCCTTGTACATGTTACTGAGATGATCGCAACATTTGGTATCAGAGCCGGTATTCCGCTCTGGCACCCAAGAAGAAGCAGTTGCAGTGGGAGGAAAAGATGACTGCAGCATTCACGTCGATGGAGAATCAGTTCGAAGGTATTAATGCCCTCCTGAAGCAAATCTTGGATGACGTCCAGGGGGTGAAGATCGAGATGGGGGAGGTGAAATCGGCGGTGGAGGTGGTGCGGGGATGTGTGGAGGTACTTGAGGCCCGACCAGGAGATGATCAAAGAACAACGCCCACAAGTATTCCATTAACCGCCCAAACTGCACATCCAAAAAGTGCGTTGCCTATGGCTTCGCCATGTGAGGATGTGGGCTCCGCCTCGGGAGTCCGAAGTCAAGATCAAATACGGGAGCAGATGAAGGGGATACTAGGAGCTCCACCCTTATCCTTTGCAGGAGGTAAGCAGGAGGGAGGTTATGCAGTACAGGTGTTTGATCCCAGAACAGTAGAAGGAAGGGTGAATGGGAACGGCCAAGGTTTGGGACCGATGTGGCCACCACGTCAATCGGTGCCCAAAATCGAGTTTCCAATATTTGATGGGGAGAATCCTAGATTGTGGCGTGAGCGATGTGAGACTTATTTTGAAGTTTGGGAGTTCACGGGAATTCGCACAAAATGGCGGCCACTGAATTTTCTTTGGGAGCAGACTTTATGGTTCTGACATCACGAAGTTAAGGGCGTTTGAGGACTGGGAAATGATGTGTGAAGCAGTTGAGAAGAGATTTGGTAGTAATTTGTACAAGCGCTATATGGGTCAATTGATAAATCTTAAACATACTAGTTCGGTGGCAGATTATGTAGAAAAGTTTGAACAACTGCAACATCACATATTGCTATACAACCCGACACAGGATGACGTGTTTTTTGTGTCACATTTCTTGAGTGGATTGAAAGAGGAGATTAGAGCAGCCATTGTTCTGCACAAGTCGGAAGATGTGGATACTGCTGTTTCATTGGCTTTGTTGCAGGAAGAGGAGTTGGAGGCCAGGAAAAAGTCCTACTCCAGAGCCAACAACAAGGAATTCGGTAAGGGAGGAAGTAAATATGTGGAGAGACTTAAAGTACCCAATAGAATGGAGGAACTCAAGAAAGTTGAGGATCACAAAAGACCGCTGCCCGGTCGTGCGGATGAAAAACTGGAAGCCTTACGAGCCTACCGAAAATCTAATGGCCTATGTTTCACTTGTGGAGAAAAGTGGGGAGAAAATCACAGGTGTCCTGATCAAGTACCCATACACATCATTGAAGAACTCTTAGAAGTGCTTCAAATCCAATCGATGCCTTGTGCTAAAATGGAGAAATGGAGGAAAAGGCGGGGAGGAACTACTCTCATATGACAACCCACAGTGACTTGGTGAGCGCGGGACCTTGAGATTGCGAGTGCGATTGGGAAACAGGAGATATTGATTTTGGTGGACTCGGGCAGCACATATTCGTTTGTCAGTGAAGACTTGATAGTTAAACTGCAACATCCAACGACTGATATCAAACCAATGCAATTAACCATTGCTGATGGCCGGATCATGGAGTGTAAAAAGAAGGTAGTGTCCTTGGCATGGTGGATCCAAGGATATTCATTTCAACAGGACGTCCGTGTATTGGCTTTGGGATGTTATGACATGATTCTGGGGGCAGATTGGCTAGAGGAGCATAGTCCTATGTGGGTGCATTGGAAGGATAAGTGTATGAAGTTCACACACAACAACGGAGGATAAAACTTCAAGGCATCGGGATGAACAATTCACGGGAGAAAATCGTGAAAGAGAACTTAGGGGCTATTGAGAAGAGGGCAATCACTCATATGGTGCAATTGCACGAACCGAATGATGAACATTTCAATGAGGAAGGAAAAAGAGGAATGTATCCCAAGAGCTATCTTGAAGATCTTGCATGATTTCGACCACTGTTCGAGAAACGTGCAAATGCCCCCAAAGGCGTAATCCGATTTCGGTCTCTAGCGCCCCTGCAACTTTTGAGTGTCATGAATCAAATCTTTCACTCTTTCTGCGTCGATTTGTGTTAGTGTTCATGGATGACATATTGATATATAATCCTACTTTGGAAGACCATGTGCACCATTTGAAAGAAGTGTTCGGTGTTCTTGAGCAACAATAGCTGTTTGTCAAGAGGGAGAAATGTTCATTGAACACTTGGCGGTTATACTATCTTGGGCATGTGATTACCATTTGGAGTTTCCAGCGATCAAACTAAAATTCAAGTGGTGATTGATTGGCTGTCTTAGAAGAATGTAAAAGAGTTAAGGGATTTCTTGGACTCACGGGATATTACAAAAGTTCATACGCAATTACGGCGGTAATCTGTAAACCCTTACAATTTGTTGAAGAAAGACATGTCATCTGGATGGACTTGAGGCGAAGCGACCTTGAGGGCTTTGCGGCGAGCTCTGGTGCAAGCACCGATATTAGCATTACCCAATTTCTCTAAGCAATTTATAGTTGAAGCCGATGCAAGTAATGAAGGCTTTGGGCGGTGCTTATGCAAGAGGACATCTGTGGCTTTCTGAGTAAATCTCTCGAACAAAGCGAAACCAAGTCTTGTCGGCATATGAGAAGGAATGCATGGCAATATTGTTTGCGATGTCCAAGTGGCGTTCTTACCTACAACACAAAGAGTTTATCATCGAAGCCCGACCAAAAAGGCGCTGATGCACTTGGCTGAAGCAGATTGACCGAGATGCAACATAAAGCGTTTGTCAAATTACTTGGCTTGCAGTTTCAAATTTACTACAAGAGAGGTGTTCAAAATCTTTATTGCGGGACGCTTTATCGAGAAGCAAGACTGCCGATGCACACGCAATCTCAGTGGGAGTTCCGGCGTGGATTGAGAATTTGGTTGCAGGATATCAAGACGACCCCGAAGCCAAACAGATACTCACTGAGCTCAGTGTGGCGGGATCCATGATCAAGGGTATACATTACAAGATGGAGTTATCTGGTTCAAAGGACGCGTATGGGTCGGAAATAATGAACTAGCGCAACAGCACATTCTGCAGTCCTTGCATGCCAGTGGAATTGGCGGCCATTCTGGCATCCACGCCACTTATCACAAGATCAAGGCTCTGTTTGCCTGGCCAAAGCTAAAACATACAGTGCAGCAGTATGTAAAAGGGTGTGAAGTCTGTCAACAAGTGAAAAGTGAACATGTGAAGCTACCCGGGTTACTCCAACCATTATCGGTTCCGACTCAGGCCTAGAATGTGATTAGCATGGACTTTATTGAAGGTTTGCCCCTGTCCCACAAGTTCACAACAATTCTAGTGGTCATAGATAAGTTCTCCAAATATGCCCACTTTCTGCCTTTGGCTCATCCATTTTCGGCTCTTCAAGTAGCTCAAGTCTTTTGTGATCAGATTTACAAGCTCCATGGCTTACCAAAGGCAATCATCTTTGACAGAGATAAGGTCTTCACGAGTACGTTTTGGCAAGAGTTGTTTCGTCTATCAGACACTCAGCTGAACATGAGCTCGACGTATCACCCATAAGCCAAGCGGCCAAACCGGCGCCTCAACCAATGTTTGGAAACATATCTTATTTGCTTTGTTCATGCGAGACCCAAGAAATGGTCGATTGGCTTCCTTTGGTGAGTATTGGTACAACACCACCTTCAAGCGGCGATGGGAAAGACACCATTGAAGTGCTTTATGGTTATCCACCTCGCCACTTTGGAGTCTCCAATTTAAATGTGAGTTCGGTGAGTGATGTGCAGGAATGGTTAGACCAAAGAAAAGAGATGACTACACTCCTCAAACAGCATCTGGAATGCGCTTGTCCGAGGATGAAGGTGCAAGCTGATAAACATCGGTCTGACAGATCCTTTGAGGTGGGCGATAAGGTTTACCTTAAAATACAACCTTATGCTCAAAGTTCTCTGTCAACTCGCAGCAATCAAAAACTGAGTTTCCGGTTTTATGGACCTTATCGTGTCATGGAGAAGATCGGAAAAGTGGCATATAAACTGGACTTATCGGAAGGTAGTAAGATTCATCCAGTAGTCCATGTATCCCAACTCAAGCAACATGTCTCGCCATCTGCCACTCTGCACATAGTGGAGCGAACGGATGATTCACGAGGCGGAGGAAGTCCGATTCATGAGAGATTACGAAAGCGAGTTGATTAAACAAGGCAACCATGTGGTTAATGCAATCTGGTTCGATGGTCAATGTATCGCCTCCATTATCGGCGTGGGAGAAGCGCCTGCGCCGCTTGCGATTTCTGCGGCACCGGCAGAATAAGCCGCGTTTGATGGGGAGAAAATGTTATGTGTCGGATATTGAATAGTGCGATGGCGGAGTCTGTATTCTGGCGTTGTGGCGTGAGTATGAATTAGAGTGTGTAGGTTTGGGCCTTGTTTTGGGTGTGCGTATAGCGAGGAGTTGGTGGGACCTACTTGTAAAGGTCGGTCGCGTGGGGTATAAATACAGAGAGTCTGTAAGAGATTGGGCGAAGAACAGAATCCCAATTCTCTTCTCCTGTGTCTAAGCGCTTTTCTTGCTTCCTACTCTAATCTTCCCCTCTATCTGAAGATCATCCTTGTACATATTCTTGAGTTGATGCAACATGCTAGACTAGTGACTACGGGAGAAGTGGGAAAAGTGATGAGAGGAGGAAGAAGCGGGGATGAGCACTGGATAACAACCGAAGGGATAAGGCACGGTGGGAGAAAAAAATGAAAATAAAGAGAAAAGAAAGAAGAGTGGAGAATTTCTAAAATGCGTAAATATTGATCTTTTAAGCTTCAAAAAGTATTTGTAATGCAATTTATGCATATATATTTGTGTGTATATATATGTATGTATAGTATTAGCGGTGATAAAAGAACTAGAAAATAAAATAAAGAAAGAAGAAAAAGAAAAGTGAGAAAATTTAAAATTAAGTAAATAAGCTAAAATAATAATTATTTATCTCTCTGAAGAATTTGAAAACAATCAAATCGGTTGAAATTTGTTAAAATTGATTAAATCGATCGTCGAGCTAATAAATAAAGCGTGACAATATAAAATCGAGTAAGGCTCTAAAAATTGCAAAGTAAATTTTATAATCTTAGAATAATAAGAAGTTCAGGTTGGATGCCTTAAAACATGTAAAAGCGTGTGCCACTAAAATATGGTATTTATGTAATTTAGGAAATAAATTCAATTGGACGGGAGATAAGTCAATGGGCAAAAGCGATTATTTCAATCAAGATCGAGCAAGCTCCTTGGTCATATTTATAAAGTTGTTTTATGTTAAAATGCTTTTATAAATCATCCTTTGCATGGAAAAATTATCTTTTAAATGAAAACCCTAAATTTGTTTGTTTGATTAACTGCGAGATCACGATTGTGATTGTGATTTGTAACTCAATGTAATCCTTTTCCAATGGTTATTGTCCTTCCGCTCCTTTTTATTTTAAGAACCAATTTTCCCTTTTCCCCCTTAAAACAAATTAAAAGAAAGTATGTTAACTTTTTTACAGGGTCTTATTATTTTCTGTGGCTTTTTGGAAAGGTCCCACTTTCGAGCTATTCATGCCAAATAATGTTCATACCTAAAACATTATTAGTGGTTTTAACCTTCTCGAAGTTGGTTTACCTTTATTTTTTATGAAGCTTCCCCAATTCCTTTTATTTCTTTTGGCCCCCCCCCTATTGTACTCAACACATTTGATTGTTTAATGAAGTTTCTTAAAATATTTTTTCAAAAAGGTCTCATGTTTTTTTTTTTCAGTAAATCTTAAGTTCAAAATTTTTTAGCATCTTATTAAAAAAGATTCCCTTTTTAGGTGGCCATTGCTATCTTCTGCCATGAACTTTGTTGGAAATTTTTTCCGGGTTAAAATACCCTGCCTTCCATGACATTTGGTCTTCGGTTCCGTTGAAAGGTCTTAATGCGAGTGTATACCGTTTCCCCAGGAAGGTAGGGCCAAATTTGAGGAAAATGGCTTCAAAAACGCCCTTCTTAATTTTTTTTGCCTGGAAGAATTGGTTCCTCCAACTTGTTTCCCTTTAATGTTCCTATCCTATTTCTTTTATGCTGTTTTTCAACCCTTTTTTTTCCCCTCCTAAAATTGGGGATTGAATTAAAAATCTTTTGAAGAAACTTTACCATTTTTTTTAATTTTAATTGTTATAAACCAACTTTGGATAAGTAAATTAACAATTATCATTTTTGAAATTAAATATGCCTAATTTGTAATTCTTGGTAAAATTTTGTAATTTGATTTTCCAACTTATGCCCAATTTTTGGGACAAGAATTTATTGATCCATTCCAACAACTTGGTCATTCATTCAAGAATAATTATACAGATTTTTCAGGTTTTCCTAGCCTTTTAAAAAAATTTTTCTAATTATTAAGAATTTTAATTATAATTAATGAAAAAATTTCAAGTGATTCCCGTAATGTTTACATTTTGTAACATTTTGGGGGGTTGAAATATTAAAATGCCTCCCCAACTATTTGGGCAATTTCCCCCGGAGGGTAATGAAGGGAACTTCCCCATTTTTCCAATTAAAAATAGTATGGTGTTTTCCTTGAATTATCTTTGTTTCTTCAAAAGAAACAAAGGCCCAAATTTTTTAACCCAAAAGTTTTGTGGCTTGATTTTTATGATTTTCTAGTTTCATTATTACGCTTAATTATTAAAAATAAAATAAATTTCAGCAATCTAAAAATGGGATAAGCTAAAAAAAGTAAAGATAAATCCAAATGTGCTAAAACCAAATTTTAAATTTTGAAACCCATAAACACAATCAATTTCTAGGGGGATATCAATTTAAATTTAAACCTTTTGGTTCCTTTTCAAAACAAACATGGGCTGGGCCCCGGCTGCCATAACCATGGATTGGCATCCTAATACCAGCCCCAAAAGAAATACTGGGGCCTACGTTCCTTTGCCCAGCTACGGCCCTGCAACGGCCTCCCTCCACCCCGTCACTGAGCATAAAGGATACCTGTACCGGGTCGCTGGGGCCTTTGGAGCAAACGGGAAATAGCCTACCAGGAACAATGGCATCACGGGATCGGGGGACCTCGACGGCCACCAATTCCCTAAATGCTCCCTAATTCTACTGCCTTCAACGCTTGGGCGCCAGGCCGCCTGCGCCTTGCAGGCTTCTTTTGGCTAGTCTTCACCGTCACTGGGTGCCCGGCATGGGATAACGGTATGGGCTTGGCGGGGACTACCCCGAACCCCAGGGGGGTTAACAGCCTGATGCGGGATACGAGGCTCCCGGGCCCGCTTTTGCCGGAGGGAAGAGGGCCCCGGGGTCTTTTGGAGCGTGGCCTCAGGGTGACGACTTCAGGGAGGGCCCGACCGCGATCTGAGCGGGGAAGATTTGGCCAGGGCCGATAGTTTCTCGGGGCAACTACCATTCGGGCGCACAGGTTCTTCGGGCCATTGGGGCGAGAACAAAAAGGGTCTGGACTTTTTATTTATTTTTATTTATTTTGGTAAAACCCAACATATTGGAATTGATTTGATCATTGATCCTTGGTAAAAAATATCACTAATGATAGTAAAATTAATTTCTGATCTATAAATTCAATTTTGCATTCAATCGATATGCTAATATGTTACCTTTATTTTCCCAAAAAAATTTTGTAATATTAGAATTTTGAAAAAATAGGGATTTTATTTAGGAAAAAGCAAAGCAAATACACAATTAAAAATTTTGTTTATACGAATATACCTAAAAATAACATAAATTGGAACAATGAACTAGAAATCCCAATCCATAAAAGATTTGTAAGACTTATATTCGCAAGAAAATTAAACCAACAATTTTCAAGGTTTTATGGGTGATTTTCCATTTTTCCGATAAAAGCCAAAACAAATTATTGAATCAAAAAGGGTTGCAAATTAACAAAACAAAAGGGAGAAGTTAAAAACTATTTCTTTAACCATAAAAGGATAAAATCAAATTTCAGTTTTAAATTTTAGAAAATGCTCGTCTTTTCAACATTGATCTCTTTTTTACTTCTATGGCATTTGCTTAAAATCGAAAAGAAATGATTCTGCGGCTCCCACTACGGTTTGCAAAATTTGGGTTTGGGATGCTAAAGAACAAAAAGGGTGTGGCTCAAAACAATACCAACGGAGACCATGAGCAGGGGGAGGGGGCGGGGACAGGGCGTTGTTCTTGCCCCAAGGGTGGGCCTCCAAAAGGCGTTGCCCTGGGGGGTAATGGCTAATTTTAAAACCTAATTAGCAATGGGAAATACAATATCCGCTTTGCGGACTACCGAAAGGGGGTTGACAACCGACAGCGAAAACCCTGATGACGAGCTTTGGGGGCGTTTGCCAAAGGAAACGAAAGGGCAACTCCAAAGCTAAGATCACACCAAATTCTCAGAGCTTTAAATCTTGAATCCCCAAAGATTGGCCAAGAAAAGTGCGTAGAAAACCTCCAAAATAAAGGTGGGTTTTCCCGGTTGGATTTTGAAGGGATTATCCCCTGAGGGGAAAAGCCGGGTCTTTTCAACCCTATCCTCTATTTGCACAAACATCACCTATTTTCTTAATTCTCGGATTTAACCTTCCAAACTACGGCTTAAAGGGAGGGATATACTCCTAGGCCAAACCCAATTCCAAAAATAAATTTGAATCCCCTTGAAAATACCCAGTCTAAATGGACTTTCGTTTCCAAACCTAAAAATTGTAAATCTTACAAATATCAAAAATAAACAAGATAACAATGGCAAAGGAATAGCAAGGTGAAGAAAGCCAAAATATTGGTAGGGTGTTAAAGAAAAAGGGGGTATTTATAGTCAAAAGTAAAAAGGTCCCGGTTACCCTAATGAATCCATGGCGTACATGCTATCCATTAGTGCTCAATTCGATCCCTTAAAATTAAAATTTTGGAGAAAAACACACTGGTATGCAAAAACGGAGTTCAGACCAAGGTTTTCAACAAACCCAACAACTTTGCAAAATCCAGTGTATACGGCCGCGATGTCGAACACGAATTCCGATTATCCCGGGTTAAATGCTTAAAAAATTTAACAATCGGATATCCGATATCCACCATCGACTTCCGAGGGAGACCAATTTAAAGCAAAAATTTTTAAAAAATCGGACAATTTGATTAATTTTGAAAGATTTTTCCCGGTTTCAAACAGCAAAATCACACAATATTCTGGACTATATATTAACCAATTCCATAAATCAAGAAACCAAAAAAAGGATCCGTGATTTAAACCAAATTTTAAGAGATTTCTCCGAGCACGAGGTTTTTCTACAGTTACACCCATCCTCTTAATTACGGGTTATTGACTCAAAAAATAAAAGTCTTGCCGATCGAGCCCATCTTTTACTTTTGGGCTCAACAAGTTAAAGATGCGCTTTTTGGGATCACCCGCTTAATACTCTTTAACCAAGCCCTTAACCTTGTCATTAATATCCAAAACACAATTAGGCGCCAGATGCATTTAATCTCCCTTTTGGTATTGTGAAAAAATTAAAGAAGGTTGGTAATTAATAAGACGAAAAAAAGAGGTTAGCCCCAAAATGGCATTAGAGAATCAAATAGGATTAAATCAAATTTTGAGAAAACAAAGGACTCCCATACTTGGATTATATGAGCAAAACAACACAAAATATTATGATGAAAGCAACAACGGCATGAATCGATTATAATATTGAATAGTAATGTTAACAACGACAAAGTCGAGTTTAAGATAAAACAACCAAAAGAAATTAAACCACCAAGTTTCCTAAACCCCAACAACCAAAGAAAGGTTCGAATCATAACCATTTAAATGAACTTTGTTTCCCTTTGGCATCAAGGACCAAAAGGAGAAAAAAAATTTAAAAATGTTCCTCACGCCTTTTCCCATCTCATCCCATCCTCTAAGGCACGACCAGATCAAGGATTTCGGGTCGCCGCCGCCATCCAGGGAAGGCCGAGATGCCTGAATGGATTTACCTCTTTGCATTCTTCTTTGCCATCTTGCAAGATATTTCAAACTCCCCGGGGGAGGGAATGACACAAATAGCGGGGAAATGAAGAGGAAGGGACAAAGTTTGCCCCGTGGGTCGAGGATTAAAGGACTTTTAGGGGAGACCCAAGGGCTTAATCCATTCAAATTGCCTTTAACCCCAAAATATATGATGGGAAAGCACCACACCGCGGGGATAATTGGCATGAATTCATTACGATAAAGTACACCAAAAGGTGATCACCCCAAAGATAATCCAAACACAGTGTAGGACAAAAGGGGATGATACCTTCCTTGGACAGGGAAAGGACTCCGAATATGGCTTCAAATTTTTGGATTGCAGGGCTCAAAAAGAATCTTCAAATAAGAATTTGATTGTCCGCCCAAGGAGGTATTTGAAGTACCTTTCCATCTCTTCCATCTAAACCCCAAGATACCAAAGCGAAAGAATCCCAAATTGTTTCCCTTTACCGGAAGGCTTGGGAATTGAGGGAAGAATCGGGCTGATTTGTTCCAAATTTTCTTTGCCCATATCTGTTAAACCAGCCCCGCTTAATCATTCATAAAACCATTTCACAAGATATATAACCCAATAACCCACGCTATTACAAAGATTCTTGGAGGAAATGATGCTATTCTTGGGGAAGGTCCCAAGTCCAGGGGGCGTTAACGGCTATTTGGGTATGCCCGCTCGCAATCCCCATTTTTTTAATTACAACCGCCCTTTGAAGATCTCAACATGATCTTCTCAAAGGAAAAGTTTCCGCCCGGCATCTTTTCCTTCCCGTTCACCGAGGATGTTCTTTGCCCTGCGTAAGGCGGAAGGAGGTGCCATTTTGACGACTTTCGAAATTTAATCCCTTTGCTTGGGATCTACAACTTTTTCCCTTCAACTTGCCACCAGAGGTGGAGAGAAACCCAAGAATCGTGGAGAATCAAAATTCGGAGTTTCTCGATTTGGGAGCCTTCGCCCTTGTTGGGAGCTTATCTTGAATTGGCCTGTGGAAGGGCTCTTCTTTCCTTTTGTCATCCCCCCCATTGCAACTTAAAAATGTCTTTGGTCGAAGGGAAAGAAATCACCACTTTGAATTTCCGAAATAAATGCCTTTTTGGCCTGACCTCCTTTAATGACGAAAGTCCGAGCCAATTGGTAAGAATTTTGAAAATCAAAATTTTCTTGAAGATTGGCCAGTTTATCAACTTTGGGATTGACCTAAACGGGAAACAAATCTCCCAATCGGTTAACAAGAAAACAAGGGATGATCAAATAGAAAAGAAGGAACCGAACCTCAAGGTAACACGGAAGAGAAGGGAATGGGGTGAGAAATCCAAAGAGGGGAAATCCACGAGGAAGTCCGGGAAAAAGGGAATTTGGAAAAAATGCAAAAAAGGACCCGAAGGATTAAGATTTAAAATTAGGGGAAAAAACCCTGGCAAAAACCTTCCCAATACAAAAAAGGAATGACAAACCCTAAAAGGCTGATATTTCAAGTTTCAACACGGAAGGAATGGTAATGGAATCCAAGGCAAATCGGAATTCCTTGAAGGGGAAAATCCAAATGGAAAGAAAGACAAGGATAGTTGAAATGAAGGAGGAGAGAAAAACCTTTTCCCCCCCCACTCATGATCAAGGAACACCAAACAAGGAGTATTCAAATGGTTTGATTACACCAAGTCCAAGAAACAAAATTTTAAAGGCCAAAAAGGTTTTGAAATTCCGGTTGAAATAAAAGATGACAATTTTGTTCAACTTTTCAAGCCTTTGGAGAATCCAAAATGTTTGACTTCCAATTCGCAACTTTTAAAGAGGCTTGGTGAAATTCCTTTGGTTGGGTTTCATAAATTTGAATATGTATCCTTTTAGGGAATTTTTAGAAAATTCAATTCGATATCTTGTCGGAGTGTTGGAAAGGTTATTGGTAATTTTATGGCGCCTCATTGTCACAAAAAGGAACATGGTTATAGGTTAGGCCATAATCATTTAGAGTTTGTCTCATCCAAAGTAATTGGGCACAACAACTCCACGGCAATATATTGCCTACCGTGGATAGGATGAATTTTGTTTCGGAGGACCAAGAAACAAGGGATCTACCAAAATTGACATGTCCCGGGTACTCTTCCTATCCACCTTACCCCAAATAATCCGAGAATAGCCGACTAACTCAAATGATGAACCTTTTGGATACCAAAGGCCAAATGAAGTGTGCACTAAATATCTCGAAATTTCTTTAACCACCATGTGGCACTCTTTAGAGCATTGAAATCTTGCACACATGCACACCTAAGCATAATATGGGCCTAGATGCACAAAGATAAAGTAGGGAATCGATCATCGAACGATATACCTTTTGGACGACGGTTACCTTTTTTGTCGAGGTTCGATGCGTTAGCTTGCATTGGCGCCTTGATCGGTTTGGCTCTCCATTCAACTTTTGAGCATGTCCTTAATGTACTTCGTTGGCAAATGAAGGTTCCTTCCTTGAGTTGTTTGACTTGAAACCAGAAAGAACTTCAACTCCCCATCATGGACATCTCAAACCTTTTGGTCATGATCCTACTAAAATCCTTGCACCGTGTTCATTAGTAGATCCAAATATAATATCATCAACATAAATTTGACAAACAAATAAATCATTGTCAATAATTTTAGTGAAGAGAGGGGGCCCTTCCCGATATGAAACCTTGCCAGAAGAAAATCCAAGAATTGAACCACGCCTTGCTTGCTTAAGACCGTAGAGCCTTGTGAAGGAAGTAGCGTGGTCGGGATGACTTGGTCTTGGCCGGTTGTTCAACATAAATTCAAATTTTGGAAGCGTTTTCCCCATTTTCAAAAAACGGTGAGTAGCAAAGGCAAGTAATATTCTAATGGATTCAAGCCTAGCTCGGGCGTAAGTTTCATCGAAATCCAAACCTTCTATTTGAGTGTACCCTTGAGCGACCAACCGGGTTTGTTTCTTGTCAATTCCGTTTCGCCTTGCTTGTTCCAAATACCCATTTAGTTCCGAACATTTTGCTTGGGTCTTCGACAAGCTTATATTGATTTTCTCGGTTATTCAACTCCTCTTGCATTGCCATCACCCAATTCGATCTTGAAGAGCTTCATCTACCTTGAGAGGTTCAAGAGATGACACAAAGGAGTAAAATTTACAAAAATTAGCAACACGAGATCTAGTGGATACTCCCCTTGATGTCTTGAACATCCCAAATTTTAGTCTTTTGACTAAAGTTAATTTAAATTAATTAATTTCAAAATTTGGATTTTTCTTGGTGTTGTAATTAACCTGGCATCCATATCCTTCCAAAATTGGAGTTCAATCCTTGATCGTCCCAAAATCAAAATTCCCAATTCCGGTCCTTATTCGAATTTCACCCGAGTTCCAAAATGCTCCAAAATCTCAAAACCCACTAAAATGGATTCCAAATATTCTTTAATGATTTTGGGAATTTTTCCAAGATTTATAGAAACCCTTTGGCATTTTATCTCCGCTTTATTCAAATCCAATTTAATTTCTTCCGAAATAATATAAATTCCAAACTTCATCCAAAAATAGTAAAACTAATTTTATTGGGTTCCAAATAATCTCTAGTATTTTTAGGAATTTTTCCAGGATTTTTAGATTATTTTTGCTATTTTATTCCTCGCCTTTTGTTCCTTCATTCTTTAACCAATGAAAAGTGACACGTTCCACCACCGTTCATCTTCAACCTCCAGCCATGCGCACTGTTCACGTTCTAGCCCCATTTGCAGCCCAAACTTCAAATGCTTATAACTTTTAAAATTCTCAACGAAATTGGTGAGGTCAGTTGCAAATCGTCGGTCTAGTTAAGGGCTTTAATTCCCTATAGTTTCCTTAAATCAGGTGAAATGGAAGCAGCAAGCACTTCTTTGCCGTTTCTTGTTTTAGCCATAACTCTCTCATTTCTTCATCTCTCCGGGTGTGAGTACTCCAAATGTGTGTATCGACGCCCTCTACACTGTGCTCATCTTGCCCCTTTGGTTCTGTGTCGTTTGCCATCCCAAAACTCAAGAAAACGACGCCGGCGCCTCCAACGACACCGGCGAGCCATCTTTGTCGGTGAGTTTTCCCGAACCAACCCCACTTTGTGCCTTTTGCCTCCGTGATCATAACCCTTCAATCGGATTTGATTCTGCAGATTGACTCGAATTTTGAATTTGTTTCCCGGGTTGTTCCGCTTGGGTCGACGGCCATTCCTGCCATCTCCTTCAAAATCCACACCACCGTTGGATTCGCCGCGAGATCTTTTGTGCTCTCTTTCCCCAACCTCTCCATCCTTTTCCTCTTTAACAAACATCACCCCGACTTATCATTTCGCCTGGAGCATTTACCGAGGTTACTGTAGCAGTATCATTTGTTATTTTTTGGATTTAATTAATCCGACAGCATTCAAATAATTATTTCTCCTCCGTCGAACTGAATCAAGTGATTCTAATTGCTAAATTCATCTAAATTCATCCTCTATTGAATTTTTATTATAATTTTAGCTTTTTTAAATTTATTTTATTTTTTTGTATATCGTTTTGCGTATCGAAAAGCGGTCCCGGCCGCCCGAAGGAGAAGATTTTAGAAGGGATCGCACCTAAAGGCAAGTCGGACCTTTGATCATATTGAACCCATGTTTGCAAAAGTAATTTGTTTTATACAATTGCATGCTATTTTGCGTTGTTAGTTCAGGGAGTAGATATTCACCGATTGTCACTATACCACCTTGATTATTGAAATGCCTGTAACCATTTGTTAACCCTAGGTTGGGTTGTTTACTAGTTGGACATAATTGTAGTACCAACATTGGGTTAACGAGCTATGCTTAGATTCCTTAGTTATTTGGGATTCATATCACATAAGAATTAATGTTAATTTTAAATGAGATATGGAATTGTGGGGCCCATGTTGTAAAACTTGTTGTACCATGGTGATGTTATTGGTCTTGGTTGAACAAAATGTTTTCCTTGGGCAAGTGATGGCAAAAAAGGGGTCCCTCCACATTGGGATGGGTTTGCTTGCCCAGATAATTTAAGGACTTAATCTTTCGCCATTTTGGGGCCTAACCGTAACCACAATCGGTATGGGAGACCTAGTCGATTAATTTGCAATGTTTAGTCTTGAGCGCCAAATGTTTGTGTGGGTTCGGGTTGTCGGTAGATTCACATGGCTCGAGGGGGCCCCGGGGAAAACTTTAGAAGCGATAAGTTTAGCGGCATTGTAAAGACTTTGTCATGATATCTCTCACACACCAAAGGGTGTGTTAATATCGATTGCACTAAGAGATGTTCATATCTTGTGGGTAAAGCCAAACCTCGCAGGTGTCAAACTATTAATAGGTGTCCCGGTCATGGACATGCCCGGATTTCACCGGGTATAGAATGTTTTCATGAAATGTGGAATTGTTGGAATGGGAACGGGAGTTCACGGTTTCTTGTCAAAACTATTTGTTGAATTGTGTGGTTGATACTTGTTTCAAATGTGTAGGGTGATGCCTCATTCTGTCATGTTGTCTACCATTGATTTACCGTTATTTATTATTTTTTATCAATCTACCTTGAATCTATTTATTGTATTTAAATTCGTTATTGCTTTCGCAAATGAACCATATGACTATCCTTTGTCAAGCGGGCATGAATATATTGCATCATTTCCTACCTTGTTGGGCGTTTACTCACGGCTTTATGCCCATGTTGTTCATTTGAGGAAGGACAAGGAAATGAATATCAAGAGGAGGAATACTATGAAGACTACGTGGACTAGGAACCCTGAATTTGTGGCATGTCGAATGGCCTAAAGTTTTTATATTTTTGCAATTTCACTTGTTTCTTGCCAAGAGGCATTGGTGTATGAACTTTGACCATAAGGTCGTTTGCTTTATTCAATGATAATTTGCTTCTTCTTAGTTATTTGATGTATGGAATGATATGTCATCTATGTTTTCACTTGGCACTAGCGTGATCCCGACTAGTGGATACCGAGGATTTCGGTTTGCATAGTCCCGACATGTTCCAAGAATATTGTCGACGGGTGATCTCGTTGAACACTTTGATGAACCCTTGATGAGGCACCATTGTATTTGACTTTTGAATTGGGTCCTCATCATCTTGGGCAAGGTTTGAACCGCCTTTAAGCTTGAATTGAAGATGATGGAGCATCATCCAACGGGCATCTCGAGTTGGAGTGCAGGAGCTTCTTCTTGCTCAAGAGGTCTTTCTCCAATGCCAATCTCTTGATTGCTTCGATGGAGGTTCTTCCCCGTTAAACACATCACAATCAACTTGCTCTACTTGAGAGCCATTAGTTTCCACATGTTACATCACGCGAGATTTCAACTACACCGGGTGTTGTTGAAAACTCGATATCATATGCATTAGACCCATAACGGCAAGAAACCCTCATCTACTTTAGGAGCAAACTTGGAAGACTTAGCTTTCTTGTTAAGGATATAGCATTTACTCCCAAAGACTTAAGTAGGATACATTTGGCTTCTTGGTTGAGGAGCTCGCGCTCTTCTTCAACAACTTGTGGAGATATAGCCCGTTGGACTATGGCCCGGTTGCCGCTTCCCGAAGATGTCGGAGACCTTGTACTGCAAGCATCGTGCGCCATCTCGATGAGAGTTCGATTCTTCCTCTCCCACCCCATTTTGTTGAGGGAATAGGAGCCAGAACTCATGCTTGATGCCTTCTTCATCGAAAACTCTTCAACAGGATTCTTGAATTTTGGTATTGGTTCAATTTTCTTGATCTTCACATCAAACTCATTTTGAGCCCTTCTCATGAATTTCTTCAAGCTTCCTTGAGCTTCCTTTTATCATGCAAGAAAAATACCCAAGTAAAACACGAAAAATCATCGACAATGACTAGACCATACTTGTTTCCTCCGATGCTTATGTGGCGAGGACCAACAAATCCATGTTAGCATCTCCAACGGTCTTGAGGTGGTCATCACATTTTAGCGGGATGAGAGGCCCGACTTGCTTCCCAAATTGACATGCCCACACCCTATCTTTCTCAAATACAATGTTGTTAGTCCAGAATGTGATTGCCCAATGAGTTTATGAAGGTTCCTCATACCAACATGGGCAAGCCGGCCAAAGCCAACCCATGCTCGAGGCATTAACAAGTTTCAAGGTTAATTCTATCCGAGAAAAATCTATGAGATAGAGATTTTTTAAACCCTTAACGGCTATTGAACCATCATCCTCTTAATGACATCCACACCCTTATCACTAAACACCAATTGTAGCCCGCTTCAATTTGAGGACGGACAACAAATTGTAGCTTAATGATTCAACAAGTAAAACATTATTTATATGGAAATCATTTGTAATTAGAATCTTACATAAACCTACCACCCACCTTTTCCATTGGAAAATGATACTCTCACTATTTGATCCATTGGCCTCTAGATGTGAACATTGCCCTTTCTCCAATGTGGTGCGGCATCCGCTATCCAAATCCAACCGTTCCAGGGATATGGCCTACAAAATAAAATTTTTTTTGCTTTTGGTACCCAAACTTGTTTGGTCCAATGTTAGCAACAAGTGATTTAGGTATCCAAATAGATCACACATGAGAACCATTCTTGGGCTTACCCCAATGTGATGAGCAACTACACAAAGGGTTAGTCTTTTTAAGTACATAAGATGCAAAGAATGTAGAGTGAGTTTTGTACTTAGAGTTTTCATTGCTCTTAACAAATTGTATGGGCTTATTTAAAGGACAACCACAATATTGTTTTTTCCCTTTAGGTGGAACATATCCTAGCCCATGCTTCATGGCTACCTTTTCCTTACCAGGAACCCTCTAGTCCCTTACTTGCCTTGTAGGACTTTTGAAGTCCATCTTAGCATTCCCTTGAGCTTTCTTTTCATATGCTAACACTTGCAATGTCTCAAGGTTAGTGGCATAAGTATCAATATTAACGTTTAGCATCTAGCATCCATTGCTCGAGAAGGTAAAGAAGAATTTGAACTAATGGTTGAGATAGTGAGGGTTATTCTTGAGATCAACAAGCTTCAACTCAAGAGCCTTGCGCACCACTTGACCCAAAGTTCCTCTTAATGAAGCATTGGTGATCTCAAGACTAATCACCCGGATTTGGTCAATGTTAAGTTCTTAGCCAATTCCTTTTTTCTTTTTCAAAAGATAAGCTCTTCTCTAGCTCATGATTTTTTTTTTTCGAGGATGAGTAAATCCTCTTGAGCCTCGAGAATAGCTTCCTTTTTGACCACTTCCTCCAATCTTTCGATATCTTTTGGGCAAATTCAACTTATGAATGTCAAGGTTTTTATAGACTTAAGCCGGCACCAATGTCATCATCATTATTATCACTATCCTTCGTGCTCATCTAGACAATCATTAGTAATGGAGAGAGTGGAGGCAAGTTTGATACCTTGTGCCCTTGCCATGAGGCACATTGGAGCTACTTCATCGTCATCGCGTTGTCGAAAGGCTCTTGACATTGTCGGAGTAGATGGTATGGCGATGGCGCGGAGGCGATTCCACCTTCATTGCGGAGTTTGACTCAAGTATCGAGGAGTCTGTCGGAGTTCCACTCCTTTCCAATGTACACGACCCTTGCCTTTATACTTTTGCTCTTCTCCTTGTCCTTGCCACGGACTTGTCCTTCTTGTGCGACTTTTCATCTTTTTTTTATGGGACACTGCAATGAAATGGCCGGTTTTGCGCATTCATAGCATCTTTTGTGGAGTGTCCCTTTGATTTTCTTCTAAAGTTCTTCATTTGACCTCCTTGCTTGAAGTTCTTCTTCTTGAAGAATTTGTTGAATCTTCGCACAAATAGGGCCATATCCTCATTTGTCAAGGACCACTAAACTCTTCATCCTCACTTGTGCTTTTTGCTTCGCAACTTTGACCCTTCAAAGCGATGCCCTTTTTCTTCCCACTTGAGCTCTTCCACCTTCCGCCTCATTAACCATCATCTCATCCATCATTAGCCGCCAATTACATCATGAGGCGCCATTGTGTAAGTTTGGCCGGCTCGGATTAGTTCACAAGGTTGCTTGGTAGGAGGATCACACGAAAATTATCTTCACCACGGCCTTGTCAAGGATCGGCACCCAAGACCTTTAGCTTGATTTAAAGCACCATCGATGATCAAACATCTTAGTATCGATTCACCATCTTCCAAGGTGAATCGCAGCTCACCAATAATGAGCTCTATCTTGATTCACACACTTGAAACTCCTTCATGAACCATGAGCCTATCCCAAATAGATTTTGCTTCTTCAAGTCCATCGACTTGATTGAACCCTTAGTCACTTAATGCATTAAAAGGCATTGCCCGTCATTGAAGTGTTGATCTTTATCTTCCGTGGGAGTAAGGTTGTTTGGATCAACGGATTGAAACCCTTTTTGCACAATCTTCCAAATAGAAGGGTGAAGTGATCTCAATGCATCTTCATCTTATATTTCCATGCGATAGTGAGTGCCATCGAATGAGGCGCCCGGGGACCAAACATCGATGAGGAGCTTGAGCGCCAGGAATTATAATCAAAAGGAATTGCAACCCAATGCCGCCGCCTATTTGGGTTGGGTCGGGCTTAAACTTATCTTCCGGAATATTGATTCTCCAAGGGTTGCCAAAATCGGAGATTAGGCTCGATACCAATTGAAGGATCGATAAATCGCCAGAGGGGGTGAATAGGCGAATAAAATTTAAAACCTAATTAGCGGGAAATATCGAATATCCGATTTGATATCGGATATCCGAGTATCGACTATCCGAAGGAGAGGTGCAATCCGATCGAGGGGAAAACCCTAAAAGATAGATCTGAGCAATTTGGAGGGCTAGATTTGTACCAAAGGAAATTTCAAATGAGGCAACTACCGGATAAGATCACACCAATATTTCATGTAGCTTTAAATACATGAATCCCCAAAGATTGAGCCAAGTAAAAAGTAGACAAAGAAAACCTCACAAAATAAAGGATCCGGGATTTTCCCAATTCGGATCTTTGAGGAGATCCCCGCCCGTGAGGGACAAAGCCGGGTTCTTTCAACCCTACTCCTCTGGTGTTGCACAAAGCACTCACCTACCTTTTTGCTTGAACCCTTCCTGGGAGGTGGATTAACCTTCACAAACTCCCGGGCTTCCCACAGATCGGGAGCTCACCGGTGACTCCTAGCCATCTAGGAGACCTCAATCTCCAAAAGTAATAAATGGAGTGTGAATCCCTCTTGAAAATCACCCTAGTGCTCAAATGGACTTTCTCGGTTTTACTCAAGACACTAGAGAACCACTTGCTCAAATCTCTCACAAATATCACAAAGATGAACACAAGATAGAGCAATAGAGCAAAGGAATAGCAAGAGGAAGTAAATGCTCAAAAGTCTGTAGGTGTGTTAAATGAGAGAGAAGGTGGGGTATTTATAGCCAAGACAAAAAAGAGCCATTCTCGTCGGGACTTCATCGGACTATCCGATGGCGACATCGGACTATCCGATTAGTGTAAATCACCGTTAGATCCACTTAAGAATTCAAAATTTTCCGAGAAAAACACACATCGGACTATCCGAACACATCGGATGTTCCGATGATTCCAGAGTTTTCAACAAACCCGAACTTTGCAAAATCCTAGTGTATATCGGACTATCCGATGTCGAACATCGACATTCCGATAATCCCGAAGTTCAAACCAATGACTTAGAAAAATTTCAGATCACATTGACTATCCGATATCGACCACGGACATTGATGTTTCCGAAGATCCAAGTTTAAAGACTTAGAAAATTTTTTCAAAACATCGACTGAACATTTCGACTCACTTTTCCCGGAGTTTCCAAACATGCAACCACACTCCACGGAGAGTCCGATATCATCGACTATCCGATATTAACATCGGACATTGATAATATCGCAACAAATACAAAGTGAGTGCCGTGCATGGAACTTCCAAAACCAAATTTATAAGAGATGTTCATCCGAGCCGAGGTTATTTCTAAAGCATCTACATCCCATCCCTCTTAATATGGTGATCCTATTGACTCAATAAAATAAAAGATCTATGATGAGTCGGCGTCATCTTTTCACTTTTGAGGCTCAACAACGTCCGTAGATCGCTTTTTTGGGACACACCCTTATATACTATTTAAGCCATTAGTCCCTTAATCGTTGTCATTAATCATCCAAAACACAATTATGGGCCTAGATGCACTTTCAATCTCCCTTTTTGGTGATTGATGACAACACAATTAAACAAGGTTGGAATAATTGAATAATGACTTTGAGAATAGACAAGATGTGTTGAGCCCCTAAATATGTGCATTAGAGAATCAAATAGGATTAAATGCACAATTTTAGAGATGAAATTCAAGAGGAGCTCCCCTATATCTTGGCATTCATATGAGCAATAACAACACAAAAAGTATTATGATGAAAGCAACAACGAGCATCGAACGGGTATATAATATATTGAAGCAATAGTAATGTTAAAATGATAGCATCCGAGTTTAAGATAAACACAACCAAAAGAAATTGAAATCCACCAAGTTATAACCGAAAGCCCAACAACCAAACAAAAAGTGTTCATAAGTCATAATAGATGAAATGATATTTTTTCCCCTTTGGCATCAAGACACCAAAAAGGAGAAAAGGACAACGAAGATCATCTTCCTCATCGCTTTGACCCATCATGGATCCGGGATCCATCAAGGGCATCGCAATGAGAGTCGAAGGATTTCAAGGATGGCCCCCGAACGGGAAGGGAGAGGGAAAATGGATTTGAGCCTCTTGCATTCTTTTTGCCATCTTGACAAGATATTTCAAGACTCCGGAGGAGGGAATGTCAAGATATTGGGCTGAGCCAGGCGAGTTGACAAAGGCCCCTGGGGGAGGAGCTTGAGGGGATTTGATAGGCCCGATCTGCGCCCAAGGTGCTTAGCATCACATTCAAACTTCCCTTGGGGCGCCCAAAATCACCCTCATGATGTAAGGAGCAGCCACAACGGCTTGGGATCGAGGAGTTGGATGAATCTCATTCCACGATAAAGTGACACCATAAATGGTGCCACCCGCAAAATGATGCTATCACTAGTGTAGGACAAAATTGGGATGCATCACCTTCCTTAGGAGCGATGGTCTTTAAGGATTGTGGGAAATCATAGGCTTCAAATTTTTGGTATTGCCGGCTCAAAAAAGAATCTTCAATATATAGATCATTTAGATTTCCAACCAAGGGCGTTTTATGAAGATCATCCTTATCCATGCAATCTTCCACTCTAAACCCCGAAGAGTACCAAAGCGACAACCGACATCCTGTGTTTCCTTCTCATCCGTCATAGTGTCATCATGCAGTGGCATAGAACGGCAATGACTTAGTTCCTTTGCTTCATGCCCATGATCCGTTTAATAAGTTTCACGCTTCAATCACTTCATCAAAAACTAGATCTTCACAAGATGCCATATAATCCCAATCAACCCCCGATATTCCCAAACAGATTCTTGGGGAAGGATGCGCCTCATAGAAGTCTTGTTGAAGAAGGTCCAAGCGCAAGTCCGAGGAGGAGCGCCTCGACATAGGATCGATGCCTAGCTCGGCCATCCCGACTTTTTGTAATTGACAACCGCCCTTTGAAGATCGAACGATGAGGGGCTTGGACATCAAAGGATAGAGGAGATCTTCTTCGCTTTTTCGCGGATCTTTTCCCTTTTCAAAGGGTTGGAGACGAGGATGTTCCTTTGCCCTTGCGAACGGCGAGATGCATCATCTTGCGACTTTCAAAAATTGTAATGCCCTTTTGCTTGGGATCGTGAAACTTTCTTCTTCAACTTGCCAAAGCCGCGGGGAGCAGAACAAAAAACCTCGGTGGAGAATCAAATATCCAGAATTTTCGAGCGGAGCCTTCGCCCTAGTGTTCGTTGGAGTCTTACTTTGAATTCCCGCTCCGGGTGAAGGGCCTCTTCAATTTCTCTCCTTTGTCATCCCCCCAAATTGCAACAATCTAGCGAAATGATACAAGATATTGAAAAGATAACCAAAGGAAACGGAAAGAAACTCACCACTTTGTAATTTCCCGGAAATAAGGGATAGTCCGATGATTTTTATGATAATAAATGAAAAGTCCGATGCGAATGCGATAATCCGATATTTTGAAAATGCAAAATGTGATTTTTGAAGATTGGCCCCATTTATCAACAAATTGGATATGATCCTAGAGACAAGGGAAACAAATCTACCCAATGGATATACAAGAAAACAAGGAGATGATCAAACCCTAGAAAAGAGAGGCGGATTACCTCAAGGTCAACACGGAGGAGAGAAGGGGGGTGATGAAACTCCACCAAGAGGGGCCAAATCCACGGAGGAAGATCCTTGGGAGGAGGAAGAATTTGGAACCCCAAAATCGCCGGAAGAGAGGAGAGGAATGAGACTTTAAACAGGAGAGAGAAAAAACCCTTTGTTTCATATAAACCTCCCCCAGACAAGGAAAGGAATCGACACCGATATTCGAACCGATATCGGACTCGGATCCCTGTCCCGATCCTCGGCGATCTCCGCCCTCAGATCCAAAAGAGGATGACTTGGATTAGGGTTTTATCGGGGCCTCGTCCGAATCAATGGTCAGGCACCTGGAGAGGGGCCGTCCCTTTCCAAAGGAATGGCATAGGAAACAAGGTGGGTTTTGGCCCAACCTTTTGTAACAATTTACTCACCTTTTGATTTAAAATAATTAAAGAAATTAGTTTGATTTATTCAAGGCAACACTAACACCAATAAAATCCGAAAAAATTCAAAAATACTTTGAGACATTCTAGACTCAAATAAAATATTTTTGGAAAAACTTTATTTTAACTTTTTCTATTTCTAATTAGTTTTTGTAAAAAGGTTAATATACCAAATTTTAAAATAATTCAAATAAATCTTTAAAATCCAAATAAATCCAAAAATTCAAAAAAAGCATAAATAGCAATAAAGCATTATTAATTAAATAAAATTCAAAATTTGGGATGTTACAACCCAGAGGGTGAAGTCCGATACAGTTTCCCATTTCACGACGACTCGACCACCCAAACCTGGGGTGGAGGCGACCCCGGCCTCCGTGGGTGGGAGGCTATTCGAGGTGGAGATGGTGCCCCCACGCCAGCCGAGGTGGAGGCGAACAACGGGGTGACATCGAGATCACCGATTAGCTCGACTTTCCGTTTTTTTTTTTTCTTGAAACATGTACATAGGCCTTTTGGCCATTATGAATGAAAATACCTTGCTTTTACCCGTTGTCTACCCTTGAGTGTGCTTGCTGTAACATCCTCAAATTTTGCTAATTTTGAATTTTATAATTTATTTTGAATTTTAAGATTTTCTGAATTTATTTGCAATTATTTGAATTTTTGGAATTTAACCACTATCAAAATTTATTTAAAGAATGATCAAATTTTTGAAAATTTAAATGGAAATATTTTATTCGAAGTTCAAAATGTCTTAAAATATTTTTAATTTTTCTAGAATTTTTCTAATATTTTAAGTGCCTCAATTAAATGAGATGATAATTGAAATATGTTTATTTGAGAAATTTTAATATTTGATGAAAAGGGGGGCTTGGCCACTTATCGGCCGGGGAAAACCTAATCGGCGCAACGCCATCGTCGATTAGCATCCCAGGGCGATTCATCCGCTTTATTCGTTCATTGCCTTGGATTTGGGACGGTTGGATGGCGCCACGACGTTCCTTCGCGAGATGGTGCCGCCGCCCGCCGGCCCCTTGAAATGCCGCCATTACCGCCGCTTTCTCTTCCGCCATTCTCTAGTGGCTATAAAGCCTTCCCCCCGGATGAGCTTTTCCACATTCGAGAATCACCACAACGCGTTTTTAATCCGGGGTTTCGCCGCCGTTCGCTTTCCCGGTGATCCTCCCCGTGGTGACCTCCGGAGTAAAGCTCGGACCGCCCCCAAGGACTATTTCCCCTCGCCAACGGCCCAAACGCCGCCGCCGAGCTTTCTTCCTCCTGTTTTCCGCCCTGATCTTGCCGTTTTAACGGCTCCGATCAATCACCCCGGATCCGGGGTTGAGGTTAGCTCATGTGTTTTCCTTGTAAGAACCGGAGCATGTTGGGTATTTTTGCATATTCATTTCATCGAAGTGATTGATGAGTTTGCCGTTAATTTTGATCAATAGATTGTTAACTAGCCCGCCGCCATTTAAATATAGACATTAGATCGAAATAATAAGCGATATTTCAAAGTAATCCAAGCGAGAAGTTGTATTGACGATCGAGGATTATCGATATTCTTCGGACGAAACCCGATTTTCATTGTCGTATTCGATCATGATCGATGGTTGATAGTTGCCCGAGTCTTGTTTAGAGTTATTAGATTCCATAAGGTGGAATTAATCGATCGAGAAATTTGAATGAGCGATCGTTTGTGCCGCGGTCGGCCAAGCGAAGCGGTGGGGAAATCGGCGGAGCCGCCGCTATGGTCGTTGTCACCCAATAATTCCGTTAGATTCAAATTGTCGATCATGGTTGCCCTATCGTCACGGGCAAAAAAGTGTCGATGCAATCTTGGTCGATAATCGTATACAAATTCCGATGGCGGAATAATTAGTGGTTGTTCGGCATAATTATAGCCGTGGATTTTGGTTCAAGGGATGGGAATCGCCACAAGTCATTCCACAAAATATGAATTGAACGGTTGTTTAGATCTTCGCCGATTATTTTTAGTCCCAATTGAGAATAATTTAACTTTTGGACGATGATGACACTATAAACAACTTTGACACATAATTTTGGGATTTTCAGTATAAAAATAAATAAATCAATTCGGTTTATTTTTTTTATTTATTTTAAGAACTTAAACGCTTATAACTTTCATGTTTTAACTCCGATTTGAGTGATTCCAATTTTTAAAAATTTGTAAAATCGAGATCTATTTATTGGTGAATTTTATGGAATTTTTAGAGTTGATTTATTCTCTGGAAAATGTGTTTATTGTGTGTATATTGATTTTAATTAGCGTTGATTTGCCGGAGATTTGAAATTTCCAAGACAAATTTGACTTGGATCGGATCAGAATTTTAAGGCAAGTTATGCTTTGACCATGTTGTTCCTAACTTTTGAAATATACTTTGTTTTAAATTATGCATGCTAATTACTAAAATGCTTTAATTATTTTGGGTGAATTAGTTATCCAACCAAATTGTTTATGCCACCTTGATATCATTTGTATGCCATGATTCCTTGATAACCTTAGTTTGGTAATAATAGTTGGTTGATAATATTGTGCCAACACGGAGGCTAGCCGTGAATAGTTGTTAGTCATGCTTATAACGTGAACAATTCTTTTTTGAATTACAAAAGCAACATTGACTAAAGATTAGTGAATGCTCTTGATAAAAGGTGAAATGATGTTGGTATTGATACCGAGTGTAGAGACTGTGGTTCCATGATGGAGGATTACGGGCATGTGTTGCAAAATTGATATGGGATGGGGTTTGGGGGCAAGTGGCCAGGCTGCGGTGGGCCTGTGTGGCAACGTGGGATGGGTTGAGGTTGTGAGGGGGTGCCAAAACTGTGGAAGGATGTCTTGCCTTGGCGAGACTTCACCTTGCAAGCCTTTGACTGAGTCTCTGACAACCACATGTCTAATGGGAAGACCTAGTTTAGTAGGATTCGATGTCTTACCTTTGATACTGGGGTGGTACAGGGGAATCAGAGGGGGCGTGCCACAGGCTTGGTACCGCCCAACGGTGTTTGTGGTCCTATACTTGCTCGAGTGAGGGAAGTGATAGTGAAGGCAACACGGAGGTTCTTAGGGAGGGAAAGTCTCAAAACTTTTTACTTAATCCCTTTGTGGTGTGCAACGATCTTGTGGGTAAAGTGTACAACCTCTGCAAGTGTTAAAACTATTAATAGCCGGTCCACGAATGGACAATGCTCGGGATTAAATAAGGGGTAGTGTTTGAAAATAAAAGGATGGGCGTGTGCCAAAGAACTTGTGATTAGGGATGATGTCCAAAGTGATATGGCACGAGAAATATGATAATTATATGATTTGATGCTTTCAATCTAAATAAATATTTTTTAAGATATTAGTGCAAAAGCAAATTAACCATTAAGCCATTCCTTGGAAACAAGCCATGCATATAGTATATAGATGTGCATTTGGTGCATAACTTGTTAGTCGGTGTACTCACCCTGGGACAAATCTACCAAGAAGAAACTACACCTTTTATGAGGAAGAATATGTAAGGGCCGAGAACTAGGGAAGCAAGCCTTCGCGGGGATGGAGAAGATGAACACCACGGTTATTTTAACTCCCCTGAACTTTGTGTTACTCGATTATTGTAAGCCCCGTGGCGATATTTAAGGATGACCATAAGGTCGAACTCGTTATATCGTGTTGAATGTACTTTATTTAATATTCACGGTATGATGTGATATTATACTGTTTAAGTGTGCACTAGCGCATCTGACTAGTGGATAACCGAGTGTCCGGGTTGTAAATTCGGGAGGCCCAAAGGTGGTATCGAGCATCCATTTGGGGACTTGATCTTAAGTAGTCCGCCGATTAAGAAAAGGTTAATTTCTAAAGATTAAAATTGTGCAAGATTATAAATGACATCTTGACTTGTCCTTTCTTTCTTACTCCATACCTATGTATGTTTGTATGTTTTGATTTTTTTAAAATTTTCCCGGAGATCTGTTTGGGGATGAGGAGGATCCAGGGCCGAGGACTGGAGGGCCCGGAGCTTTGGTACCGCCGTTCTTGGAGGGCTTTGTGAGGCCGATCTACCGGGTAACTCGGTGGTTCGAGGGGGACATCGCTTGGGATGTCGGTTTATCTTGCCCGAGATCGTGGGAGAGCCACCGCTTCTACTTCACCGCCGAGGTCTACTTTTGAGGGGAATCGAGCCGGCCCTTGGGCTCGCCACATCGCCCCTTTCTCCAGGAGCTTTGGGCCTGCTGCCTCCATCCCGCCGAGACAACAGGTTTGGAGTCCGGGGAGGAGGCGATGCCACAGCCACCCACGGAGGTATGCTTCGCCGGGAGCTCATCGAGAGCGATTTGGGCCGGAGGTCTGGTGAGGTTCCAGGTCAGGCCCACAGGATGTTAGAGAGGGAATGTCTCACTACATCCCGGAGGGTGCCGAGTTGGAGGATGTGGGACCTGGCCGAGCCGGTGCTTGGCCGCCCCCGACCCCGGGACGGCGAGGCACGTCGAGGCACCAAAGACCAAGGGGCCAAGACCGGCGCCACCAGGCCAAAACTTGGGATCTTCGTTTAGGGGCCACCAGACCATTGCCCGTTCCCGCCCCCGGACTACCCACCGGAGGGCCACTGGATGGCTCGACGATTAGGTGCTTTATTCATATTTTAGTCGACCTGCTGAGTCAGTTATCCCGGTCAAGTTAGTCCGCTTAGGCGTTGGTTGGTTTGAACTTTATGGGTTGTTATGTCTCTTGTGAACAATTTTTTGAGGTTGCATGTTTGGTATGTGTCGGGCTGAGGCATTTGTGGGCCATATCCTTAAGATATTAAATAAAAACTACATGCTTATGTTTGAGTCAAACAAATCTTCTTTCCCAGAAGATTCTTGTTACTTGCCTACCTATTTCCTCTTTTCCTTAAAACTTATTGTTCTTGGATGGTAAACACTGTGGAAACCGTGGGCCGGAGGAAGGGGTCCGGAAGGAAATCAAGGCAATGGAGAATCCTCAACCCCCCCCGTGGATATGAGCAACCCGGTGCATTCTTGGCTGCTCAAACCCAACTCATGAAATGATGAACAGATGCAACAAATCGAATCAAATTTTAATAACAACAACATTTGGTCATGGGCACCACTCAAGACCGGACTTCATGAGGACCGACCAACCTTTTAAATGTTAATCCTATTGAAGCCGATGTGTAGACCATTGAAGAAAAATATCTCAATGTGTTGGCAATGAGAGAGTCTTGTATGCCCTCACCGTAGAACTCCGGAGTGGTGGGAGAATTATGCCCATGAACATCCTCGAGATCACCGATGAGTTTTTATACCTTCCGATTAAAAATTTTAAGGTATGATGGAGCTTAAAAGGAGGAATTTCGATCTTTAAAGGGGTGGCCCCGGGCGATTATTTGAATAAATTCACACAACTTGCACGCTTATGCCCCGAGGCGAAAGAACCGATAACAAGACAATCCCGGTCATGAAGGGATTGAACTCGACTTCGTGGGGGAATCACCCCCTTTTCCCGATTTCCAAGAAGTCAACAAGGCGCCATTCTAAGATAAGCGAAAAACGATGACAACCGGCGCCGCAGGAGGACGCCGGGTCGGAGGCCAAAATTATACCCAAACAATTAGGTTTCAAGAAGCGACAAGAGCACCACTACCGCATCCGACCTTTGGTGAACCCACAAAAAAAGAACCATCCCCCGAGGAAATCCAACAATGACGGGGGTTTAAACGAACAAATGGGACATTTCGCTAATGCCCCAAGAAAGGAGGAGTTACTCGTCGTTTTAACTGGGAATACTCCCTAAACGCCATTGGGGTGGAAGCCGACACCTGCCAAGTTGGCCGCACCCCTTTCAGAGAGGAAAGTCAACCATGTCACGATTTAAGTTAAAATGTGTTTGGGGTAAGTTTTAGTTAACTCAACCACTACTATTTTGTTTGATTCGAGCTTCACATTCATTTGTTTCATGGGTTTTGTTATGGAAAATGATTTGGATATGGTCAACCTTAAGAATACTCTTATAGTCCAAACCCCGGATCAAAACCCAACTAAAGTAGGGTGTTCGGGGTAAAATTATTAATAAATGGAATAGAGTTCCTAGCAAACCCTTATATTGGAAACCCAAACCTTAGATGTTATTTGGGGATGGGGTTATCCAAGCATAAGGCGGCTAGATTGTGGACAAGAATGGTTCCGGAGAGCCCAGATGGTAAGAAGGTAGAATTCAAGCAAATCCGCCAAGATGCAAGAAAGGTTAACTGGAAATGGAAATAAAAGATGTTTTGGTAGTTAATGAGTACCTGATGTTTTTCCAAGATCTGAATGCCGGAACAGACATAGAGTTTTTAAAGCTTGTACCGGAAACCCGATGAAAGACCTTATAGGATGTCTCCGGGAAGGTGGAGATGAAGAAACAAATTGAGGAATTGTTGGAAAAAGGGTTCATAAGACCAAGTTCATCACCTTGGGGAGCACCGTTTTGTTTGTTAAGAAAAAGGCAAGTTTTAAATGTATAGATTATCGGCACTCAATGAAGTGCGAAAAGAACAAGTATCCTTTGCCAAGGATAGCGATTCTTTGATCTTGAGAGGGCGGAGTCTTTCTAAAATAGACCTTGTCCGATATCCCACTTAAAATTGGAGAGGACATACCAAAGATTCTCGTCAGGTATGGTCATTATAATTTCCATGTCCTTTGGGTGACTAATGCCCCTCAAATATTTCATGAATATGATGAATAAAGTATTCATGGAATATTTGGATAAGTTTGTTTCGTGTTCCGATGACATACTAGTTTACTCCAAGTCGGAGGAAGAACATGCAAACATTTAAGGAAGGTTTTGAAAAAGTTAAGGAAAATCAGCTATATGCAAAATTAAAATGTGACCGAAAAGAAGGTTGAATTTTGGGTCATTGATGAAAGGAGTAGGTGATCCAAGAAAGAGAAGGAGGCATTAGAACCAATTCAATCAAATCAAGTTTTTTAATGGCGGGATACTACCGGTTTATTGAAGGGTTTTCAATTGCAAGACCTCTTCCAATTGCTTAAGAAGGAGAAAAAGTTGCGGTGGGAATGTGAAAAAGTTTCCAAGAGCTAAAAAGTGTTTGACTTGGCGCTGTTTTGGTGTTGGAAACAAATTTTTGATATATCCGTGATGCTTCGGCCGTGACTAGGATGTGTCCGATGCAAATGGAAAATAGTGGGTGCCAAGGCGTTGAGGCCACATGAACAGCCCGACCCATGATTTAGAGCTAGTAGAGTGCACCCTTAAAATATGGCGCCACTATCTCATGGGAAATCGGTGTGAGATATATCACCATAAAAGTTTAAAGTATATATTCACCCAATCGACCTAAATATGAGACAAAGAAGGTGGTTAGAGTTAATCAAGGATTATAACATTAATCCATTACCATCCGAAAAGCAAATGTGGTTGGGATGTGGTCGAAAAAAGCTATAGTCCAATTCACGGAGAAGATCAACGATTTAAGTAAAAATTTTGGAAGCTAAGATTGGAAATTGTACCTAAAGGTTTCTAGCTACCTTGGAAGTAAGCCCCCTTGAAACAAATCGGGAAGGACAAAAGATGATGACAAGATAAAGAATCAAATCCAAAATGGCAAGATCTAGCTAAGGTTTGAGGGATGAGCAAACATTATGGATGAAAAAAATATGTAATAAACCGGGTTAAAAGTTGATTTTGGAGGGCGATGATTCCAAGTATTCAATTCACCCAGTGCTAAGATGTATCGATCTTAAGGAAAGATTTTGGTGGGAATATGAAGAAAGAGGTAGGAGCATGTAGCATTGTGTGATGTTTGCCGAGAGTCAAAATCATCGAGGCCAGGGAACCAAACGTAAAGATACCCAATGGAAATGGGAAGAAATTGGGATGGATTTCATCACGGGTTTTCCAAGGACTAAGTGGATATGATTCTATATGGGTTATAGGGATCTTAACAAAAGTTGCACATTTCATACCGAAAGACAACCTATTAGAGATAAGTTAGCCGAGCATACATGTCGAAATTGTTTGTTTGCCGGATCCTAAAAGATATTCGAAGGTACTCAATTTACCTCGAGATTTTGGGATAATCATACACTATGGGTACCCGTTGAATTTCGGATACCATCCGCGGATGGTCGAGAAGGGTTAACCAAATACTCGAGGATATCCGAGAGCCTGTTTTGTCATAACCACATCGGGGATAAGTGTTTTCGGCAAAATTTGCTCAACAAATAAAGCCCTTTGAAAATGTCACCATTTGAAGCTTTGTATGGCCGATGTAAACCCGCCGAATGAGCGGAGAACGCATGTTTTGGACCGGACATGCTTTTAGATGCGGAGAAGATTACTATGATCCAGAAAGAAAGCGCAAATCCCAGAAGAGTTATGGCATAAGGGTGATTTAAGTTTTGAGCCCGGGATTATGTATATCTCAAGGTTACACCATTAAAGGGAGTTAAAAGGTTTCATGCTAAAGGAAAACTTGCTCAGATATGTGGGTCCATTCAAGATTTTGAGCCCAAAGGAGAAGTTGATATCCTAGAATTACCCATCTTTAGCAGAGTGCATGATGTATTCCATGTATCTCAATTAAAGAAGTGTTTTAAACGGAGGAACAAGCACCTATTGAACCATTGAATTGGAAAGATTTAACTTATAAAGAACATCCGAAAGATTTTGGATACCATGGATAGAAACCAAACAAGTCAACCCGCTTTTCGAGTTCAAGGAGCAATCACCGAAAAGTGAACAACTTGGGGCCAAGAAGAGAAGAAAGAATTTCCGAGTTATTTTCAGCCAATCTCGGTAGATTCGTTGGGGGTTTGTAACATCCTCAAATTTTGCTAATTTTGAATTTTATAATTTATTTTGAATTTTTAAGATTTTCGAATTTATTTGCAATTATTTGAATTTTTGGAATTTAACCACTATCTGAAAATTTATTTAAAGAATGATCAAATTTTTGAAAATTTAAATGGAAATATTTTATTGAAGTTCAAAATGTTTAAAATATTTTTCAATTTTTTAGAATTTTTCTAATATTTTAAGTGCCTCAATTAAATGAGATGATAATTAAATATGTTTATTTGAGAAATCTTTAATATTTGATGAATGAGGGCGGTCATTAAAAAACCTAATCGGGCCAAGCCATCGTCGATTACATCCAAGTCGCGATTCATCCCGTCGTTCGTTTTTGCGGTTTGCCGGATTTCCGGACGGTTGGATGGCACCCGACGCCGTTTTCCGGATGGTAACGCCGCCCCCCGAAACCGCCATTACCGCCGCTTGTCTCTTCCCTTCATTCTCTAGTCGGGTATAAAGCCTTCCCCGCACCCGGAGCCTTTCACACTAAATCACCACGACCGACGGTTTTGGGGTTCCTTTCCCGGCCGTTTGGCTTTGGGTGATCCTCCGGTGGGACCTCCGAGTAAAGCTGGACCGCCCCCGGACTTTCCACCGCCGAACCCCAAACCCGCGCCCGGAGGTTTTTCCCGGCTTCCCATTTGCCACCGAGCTCGCGATCAATCCCCCTCTGATCCGGGTTGAGGTTTCATGTGTTTTCCTTTGAGAACCGGAGCCGTAGGTATTCTGCATATTCATTTCATCGAAGGGATTGATGAGTCCGTTAATTTTGATCAATAGATTGTTAACTAACGCCGCCATTTAAATATAGACATTAGATCAAATAATAAGCGATATTTCAAATAATCCAAGCGAGAAGTTGTATTGGACGAGGATTAGTCGATATTCTTCGGGGAAAACCCGATTTTCATTTTTGTATTCGATCATGATCGATGGTTGATAGTGTGCCACGGTCTTGTTTACCGAGTTATTAGATTCCGCATAAAATTAATCGATCGAGAAATTTGAATGGCGATCGGGTCCGTCCCCAGTCGGCGAGCGGCCGAAATCGGCCACCGCCGCTATGGTTTTCACCCAATAATTCCGCGTTAGATTCAAATTGTCGAATGGTTGCGCCCAATATCGGCGCGGTTGGATTAAAAAGTGTCGATGCAATCTTGGTCGATTCGTGTAAAATCTGCCCAAAATTTTCCAAAAGCTGGATTTTGGTTCAAGGGATGGGAATCCCACAAGTCATTCCCAAATATGAATTGAACGGTTGTTTAGATTTCCGATTATTTTTAGTAATTGAGAATAATTTAACTTTTCGGGACAATAAAATGTACGACCACATAATTTTGGGATTTTCAATAAAAATAAATAAATCAATTCGGTTTATTTTTTTTTTTTATTTTAAGAACTTCAAAGCATAACTTTCATGTTTTAACTCCGATTTGAGTGATTCCAATTTTTAAAATTTGTAAAATCGAGATCTATTTATTGGTGAATTTTATGGAATTTTTAGAGTTGATTTAGTTCTCTGGAAAATGTGTTTATTGTGTGTATATTGATTTTAATTAGCGTTGATTTGCCGGGAATTTGAGGGGAATTTCCGACAAGATTTGACTTGGATCAGATCAGAACTTTTAAGGCAAGTTATGCTTTGACCATGTTGTTCCTAACTTTTGAAATATACTTTGTTTTAAATTATGCATGCTAATTAAATTAAAATGACTTTAATTATTTTGGGTGAATTAGTTATCCAACCAAATTGTTTATGCCACCTTGATATCATTTGTATGCCATGATTCCTTGATAACCTTAGTTTGGTAATAATAGTTGGTTGATAATATTGTGCCAACACGGGAGGCTAGCCGGAAAGGCACATGTTAAACTGAACTTTTTAATTCAAAAGAAATTGACGATTAAATTGTTTTGATGGTGAAATATTTTTTGGGACATAAGGATTTCCCGGGAAAAACAAAGGTTGACCTCAAACGGGGGGGAAAAATTTTTAAACGCCGGGAAAATTCGATTTATTTTCAATCCATTTGGGTTGGTCCCCGGGGGAAAAATTTGCCTAAAGGGAAAAATTTAAACTTTTAAAAAATTTAAAAGGATAGGGCCAAATTGAGCTAAATCCCCGAGGGGGTTAAAGGGAAAAAAATTTAAAATTTAAAAATTTGGATTTTGAAAAATTTTTGTAGGAAAACCCGAGCAAAACCCCCCAAAAACATCCCCGGCAAAAAATTTTGGGGATTGCCTTTAAAAGGGGATTTCCAAAAAGAAATTTCAAAGGGAAACAGGGACCACCAAAAAAAGGGTTCCTTTAAAATACCCTTTAAAATCCCCCTTTTTTACCAAAAATGGAAAAAAAACCTCCAAAATTTAAAAGGGGCAGGTCCCGCCCTTTAGGAGATTTCCCAAAAGGTTTGGTTTTAAAAAATTTTGGGAAAACCCAAAAAAAATTTTTTTTAAACCCCAGGAATCAACCCAAAAGGGCCCAAAGAAAAGTTAAAACGGAAAAAAAAGGGATTTTAACCCAAAAAAGTTTTAAAAAGGAATTCCCCTGGGAATACTTGTGTAAATGGACTTTTTTTTCCGCAAAAATTTCCCTAAAATTCCAAAATTTTCCAAAAAAAAAAAATTAGAAATTTTCAAAAAGGAAATAGAAAAATTTAAATTTAAAAATTTGTTTAAAATTTAAAAAGAAGGGGTTTTAAAAGGGAAAAAAACCAAAAGAAACATTTTTGCATGATTCCAAAAAAAGAACCCCAGGGGATTTAAACAAATCCCCTTTAAAGGGTTCCAAATTAAAACAAAAATAAAAATTGAAACCAAAATTTTTGGTTTCCAGTTTAGTTTAAAACCCAAATTTAAACCTATTAACCAAAAAATCCCAATGGCAAACCTCCAAACCCGGGCCAAAAATCCTTTTTTTTTAATTTAAACCCATTTAACCCAAATAAAAAAATTTTGGGAAAATTTTTTTTTTGAAAAAAATTTTAAAACAAAGAAATTAAAATTAACTGGTTTTCCCCCAAAAATTTTTAAAAAAAGAAACAAATTTAAATTTAAAAGCCCATATTGATTTTGGAATAACAACCAAAAAATTAAAAAGAAAGAAATAAAAAAAATTTAAAAAAATTTAAATAAGTTCCCCGGAAAAAAAAAAAAAAAGATCCCAAATTTCCCCACCCAAAGACGGGGTTCCAAAGATAATAAAAAAGTTTTTTGATTTGGGCCCAAAAAAAAAAATTTTTCCCTCCACTCGGGGGCCTTTTGGGTCCCTTAAAATTTAAGATTGCCCAAACGGGGCAAATAAAAAAGGGGCCCACTTTTTTTTTTTGATAGGGAAAAAGGGAAGGTTTGGAAATTAAATTTGGGCCCCCTTTGGGGGAAAAGAAAGAAGGGGTTTGAAGGGCTTTTTCCCCAAGGTTTAAATAAATTTAAAGGCCCAAAAAGATGGGAAACAAAGGGGGGGTTTTTAAACCATTCCCAAAAGGAAAACAACCAAAAAAGGATCCAAAAAATTTCAAAATTGGGAATTTTAAGGGAAAGGGGTTTAAAAGCCCAAAATTTTCAAAGGAAATTTCCCCAAAATTTCCCTTCCCAAAACCCAAGCAAAAGGGCTATTAAAGGAAAACTTTTTTCCCTTTCTCAAACCCCAAAAAAAAACAAAAAATCTCTTTCCTTTATCCCTTTTGACCAATTTGGGGGATTTCCTTTTTGGGTTAAGAATGGGAAAAGGGCCCCCCTTTAAAAAGGACCCAACCTTTTAAACCCCCTTTTCAAATTTTTTGGGAAGATTTAAAGCTAAAGGGGGGAAGGTAAGGAAAGGGGCCCAATGGGGCCCCAACGGGGAACCCCGTTTCCGTTGGGAAAGGGCCCGAAGCCCTTGGGCACCAAAAAACCCTTTTCCCTTCCCGGGACCCCTTTTTTCACCCTTTCTGAAGGAAACCCCCTTGGGTTGGGAAAAAGAATTCTTCCCCTTTAAAATTTCCCTTTTAGGTTTTTTTAATTAAAAATTTGAGCCCAAAAACCCCTTTGTTAAGAACAAAATGAAAATTTATTTCCGGAGCGGGCCCAAATTTTGGTTTTAAAAAATTAAGGGTTAAATTTTTTTTGGTAAAAAAAATTTCCAATTAAATTTAATTTCAAAAAAAGGAAAAAGAAAAAATTTTTAAATTTGAATTTCCAAAAAAACCCAAATTTCCAAAGGAAAAAAACAAAATGTTTTGGGGCCCGATTAAAATTCAAAAGGGGGAAAAGGGGAAAATCCAAAAAAATCAGGGGGAAAATTTCCCTAAAAAAAAAAATCCCCAGGGAAAAAAACCCATAAACAAGGAAAAAAGGGGTATAAATCCCACCAACCCATTTAAAAAAGTCCTTGGGAAGGAGGCCCCAAAATCGGGGAAAGGGGGAAAATCCAAGGAGGAGCCCTTTTGGGTTTTTCCCCCAGCCGGAAAATTCCCGATTTTGGGAATTGGGCCCGTTTGGGATCCTCGGGAACGGGGGTTTTTTTTAAAGGGAAAAGGGATTTTTTGTTTGATTTTTTCCCTTTTCCCTTTTTACCAAAAAATTTTTTGGGGTTTTATTTTAAATTTTCTATTTTAAAAAATTTTTTAAAAAAAAAAAATTTTTTTAAAATTCAAACCAAATTTTTTTAAAAAAAACAAAAAGAAAAAGAATTAAATTTAAAAAAAATTCAAATTTTTTAAAAAAAAAACCTGCCCAAATTTTAATTTTTGGGAGCCCCCCGGGAAGGGGTTAATTTCCCTTTTGGGGGCTCCCCAATGGGGAAATCTCCCCTTCCCAAGTTTAAAAGTCCGGAAACGGGGGAAAAATAACTTTAACCCGAAATTTTTTAGCCATTATTTGGCCCCTATTTTGAGCAGATAGTAATGTCGAATTTAAATCAATTCGCTGTAGAAGTTTTTGACCCAAAAATTTTGTTGGAGGTAGTACATTAATTGGAGACCTTATTCAAAAATCCTTGAAAAATTTGGGCAGTGAATGACAGCTGTTTTAATGTGAAAACCAGCGCTGTCCGGTAGAACTTACTCCCTTTGTTCATCGCTACCACCGACCGGTGGGTCCATCCCCGTGATGACACCGTTTCCTTTGCGTGCAACAGGAAATCATTTCAGCCACTGCCGGTGGGTCCTGGCCCCGCTTGTTAATCTCACCCTTTCCTTCTTCCTCCCTATCGCCCGAGCCGAGCGCACCATCTCCATTCTTCTGTGTCTTCAGCGGCTGCTCCACCAACTCCGGTACCAGCTACGCCGCCCAAGCCATCGATTGCTGCCACGAAGACCTCCAGCCATGCTGTGCTATACCCGACCCACGTCGCTGGCAATTAAGCACTGTACCTTGCCGATTTTCGCCGCCCTGTGGCTAACCATTGTTTCCTCTGTTGAAGCACCGCATGGACTGGTGAAGACTACAACCAAGGCCGACTCATCCGTGCAAACCTCCGGCTATAAAAGCCACTCTCGGGTCCGCGAGCAAAGGCGCATGACACTTTCCCTCATTCTCCTTGCTTTCTCCTCAGCCTGAGACCCCAATTCTTTCCCTTGTCGCCATGATCAAGAGCTTCAGAGCTCAAAGCCAGAATCAAATCAGCCAAACCAGTGAATCATTTCCCAATTGCTTCAAGCCATAGCATACCGATAAGCTACCCATTAAAAGCCCCCAATTATATTTGGAAGTCCTCATGCGAAAGTAGGCCGCCACCATGCTTCTTCTTCCTCAAGGCCGGTCACTGGTGGCGGCTCAACTCGGAGCTTCTATCTTCTGGTAAACTTCAAAAATGGAACCTCTGTCACTCCCTCATGCTTAATCGTTTACCTATTCGAGCTCTAGTGCTCTGATTTTTGCTCTCCACTAGTCCGCCATTAGCGCCGTCACCCCTCCTCGGCTGTAGCTCACCTGAGACCTCCTCCGACCGAATCGGTTCCACCTCTGAGTGCGCCTTGCCGAGCTTCAGCTCCCAGTGTCCTCTCCCCCGCCGGAAATTCATCGGAGAACCGTCGCCGGTGAATCCCTAAGCCATCCTCTGCTCTATCTCTTTGATCGGCGGGCTCCTCCATGTCAGTGTCTCAGGAGAAACTCCAGTGAAATGGTAAAAGACGCTTTCAATACAAGAAAACGTATTTCTCATTTTCAATGCATTTTCCAAATCGGTTAAATATTCAAACATGAATATCTTTCACATTTTCAATCCAAATAAGATGAAATAAAATCCTATATTCATATAAAATCATTAAGATTCTAAATATACAAAAATATTTAATTTCTAAACTATAGGAGAATTATTTGAATTAAACTTTGTTAATAACCTTAATATGATCTTTATATTAAAGTGGGAACCACAAGTCATAAAATAATAATATAAATTTTTATATGATTCTAAGACCAAGATGAATTCAAATCTGTAAAAACATTTAATTTTTCGGTCATAGAACAATTATTAAAATCAAGAATGAAACAAACACACTATTATGGACATTATTGCACATATGAAAAATATAACTTCTAAAAACATAAAATAAATGATTATGTGCTTCTGGAATTATAATAAACCTAATCATGTAAAGATATTTAATTTTTGAACTAATTTTAATTTATTTGCTTTGCAATCATTAGTAAACCCTAATATGGCCATTACTAAAAATGAAAATATAATAACTCTTAAAATGATGAAGTAATTTGTATGAAGCCCCCGAAGCAAGAAGGACCCATGTATGTAAAAATACTTAGAATAGATTTGGTTTGCATTCTTTAATAAAAGAAAATGCTGATGACAACAGTAAATAAATAGATAATCCATCGCAGTTAAAGTCAAAATAACACAAAAATAACTTTAAATTACTTCTAGGATTGCACCCTGCTAATACCTGAAAGATGAGTTAATAATCATGTATAAGGTAGCCGCAAATCTAGCGTGATATAACATAACCGTGTGATCATTTAGACTATTTCAACAACAGATAAAATAACTCGTCTAAATGCTAAAACCTATACAATCAATTTAGAAACACTCTACAAAGTTCATACTACCATATTCTAGAAAATATCTTATTTACAACTTACTTTTCATATAAATCTTGCTATCACAATACCCCTAAATGTTAATCGTAAACTTCTCCGTTCTAGCCGATTCCATATAGCAAAATCTTTATAATGCCATATAAGCTATTTCAGCAATGAATATATGTCTTTTCCAAATCCTAAAACTTATGAAATTAGCTTAGTAGTAATCTTCAAAGTATAAGCTACCATAACATGAAGAAATAATCTTATTTCGTCAAGATTTAAATATAAATCCTGTTAATAGAATAACCTAAAGTATTTTGAATTCTGAACTTTGTAATTGGAGTAAAACGCTCTCGGTAATAATGAAGAAATCTATAGTTAAGTTATTTGTATCACCAGAACCTTCTTAGAAACTGTGAATATGTATCCAGTAGCCTGTCTTAGCAGATCTATCATATTCGAGACCCTTTTTAAGCAAAATCAATTATGGATTAAGTGCTATTCATTCATATCATGCAACGATATAACTAATGTTCTAATTCTATTAGTCTAAATAATTTTTGCATCTTGAATTCAAAATTATAAATATAAATGTTCATAATTTTAACTTCTTGAATTCGTAAAGCAAGAGTAGATAATCTATTTAAAGAATCATTCGTCATTCAAAGAGCTAACAACAATATGAATGTTAAATCAACCTGAAAACATGAGAACTTGAAATCATCTAATCCAAACCCTTTAATATTCCTGTTTACTTAATGAATCTTTATTTGGTCCTCTGTCTGCCTTCTTTTGTCCTTATTGAAGTTATTTGCTCTTTATTGCTTTTTAGTCAGTATCAACGTGTAGAACCCGCCGCCTTTGATTCCGTCATCACCATCGTCAGCCGCAAACCTCGTCTTCGTCAGTAAACAAGGATTAAGCAAGGCAAGCACCCTTTGATCATATTGATCCCAGATTTAATTTTTTTGTTTTACTAAACCAATTTATTCATGCGTTTACTTTTTGTAAATTTGCTATTTTGTGGTATTGGTAGTTATACCTGTTGTCTCATGAACCCTCCTTGATATGTACAACATGTGAACCTTGATAACCATAGATTAAGGATAGGCATTACTTAATGTCATCATGGGTATATGTGCTTACATATTATTCATGCTTAGCCATGCTTTAGAATCAGCAATGCAAATGATCAGATCAAAATTGTTTCCTGAAAATGTTAGAAATGTCACTGTTGGTTGCGGATATTTTGATTAAAAATCCAAAATAAAACTATGGTTTTGACGTGGGTGATTATTGGCAATAGCCGGAAGTGCAATGGGAATTGCACGTAGTGTAGGGTGAAGTATTACCCGTGTCGGATTAAGGACCGAATATCGTGTTGTATGATCCAAGAGAATCCGTACAAACCACAAGTGTTGGGATGGGGCAACCTTAAACTAATTAAGTTATCTAGTTTAACTTTGCATTTTGGAAGGCCGAAGTAGTATGGGCTCTCCTTTTTAAGGTTTGCTCGACGGGGTGCCCTCACCGAGGTGTTGGGAGCCACGCTTGCCAATACAATGGTGTACGCCTTGCCATGGGACAGAAACGGTGTGTTGGGTGTTACGTGAAAGGAACCACGTGTTGTGTGAGTGTTTCTGTTTCTATGGCGAGGGCTTAACGTCCCGATGCTGGTGCAAAGTTAACCTAGGTAATGTAAAGGTTTTCGTCATGAACATTCTGGCCGCCCGCCAAAGGGGGCGGGAAGCATGCGACAAAAAGAAAAGGTCATGACTTGTGGGTAAAGTTGTACACCTCTGCAGAGTATAAATCTAATTGATTAGCCGTACCCGCGGTCATGGGAGTCTTGGTGAACTGATGCATGTTAGATGTTTTGTTATTTTCAAAAGGGCTTGGTTCCATTTGTTTGCAATTGTTGCTTTATGTCGAAGGGCCGACATTGATGGATTTCTGGAATTGGATGATTCGTCGCTCACGTCATGGAGGACTGTGAGTGTTACTATGCTTTACTTATTTGCTATCAATTAAACTTGCTCTTACAATTTTCGTTTGCAAATAACTTGATTTACAAATTCAATGTCGCTTTATGAAAATTAACTGTAGTAGCCTCCTTTGACTTGGCCTGCATTTATGCATTTGCAAATACCACCTTAAGTCTTGCGGAGTATGAAAGTACTCACCCTTGCTTAATTTGTTGTTTTAGGTGGATTAGTTAGCGATGCTCCGAAGAGGTTTGCTTTCGTCGCAGGATGCGGAATCTTTGTTGACGTGATCTTTCTAGGGATTTATACCTCGTCAGTTGCCTGCGGGTTGGATGGGCACACTACAAGACTTTGCTTCTTTTACTACTATATACTCTGGATTGTAAGATTTCTTTTTATATTAGCTTTCGCTTAATTAATATAATGTATGGTTGTGATTCCAATTGTTGTAAATGTGCATACTAGCTTCGATCCGAGGACTAATCGTATGCACATTAGATTTCTATTTTTGCATTATATGTAAAATGGGGTCGTATACAAAGACGTCGAGTGGAGCGATCGCACAGTGGTAAGTTCTCCTGTGGCCGAGCTTGAGTCCTTGCTCAGTAAAAGACCGCGATAGCCTTTGATCCTTTCTTTTTTCATTTTCTTGCAGCAGCAAAGGGCGGCGGCTGCCGTCAGGACTTCTAGCCCCCAGGCGGTCCCAGGGGCTCGATCGCAGGGCCCTAGGGCTGCCGCCACGGGGACCCCAAAGTCACCGCGTGCTCCAAGGTCCCCAGCGCGAGGAGCTCAGAGGAGGGCCGCTTCTTCGCCCTTGGGACGACGAGGCCCTCAACAACCCCTTGCGAAGCGGAGGCTCGTGAGTCAGGTACCTCTCTTTTCTTTTAGTTGCTGGATACCTTTTTGCCTTAGCTTAGTGATCTTTCCTTGTCGCAGACCTTGAATGCTCGAACTCACCTCCAACCCGTCCTGACAAGGGCTATCGTCCAGGGCGAGTTCGAGTCCAAGGAGGAGGCATCGTACGAGTTGGTGCACCGCTTCCCCGCGAGCCAGAGTCGTGCCGCCGGAGGCCCCCACAGTTGGGTCGTGGCCGACAAGCCTGAATACGGGCTTGCTGATTCGAACGAAGGCGCAGCCTCGCTTGCCGCCGACGGAGAGGAGGCCGACGACACTGCAGCCTCCGAAGTTGATGTCTCCCTGACCAAGACCGCAGCGGGGAGTGGAGCTCGAGACGACTCCCCTGCTGCGGCCGAGGCTGTTCAAGCCGTCGCTGTTGTGGTCGCTCCGACCATCGAGGTCGGGGCGACCCGACCACCGAGGCCGGCAATTTACCAGTCGAGCCACCGAGGAGGACCAAGCCGACGACCCGGCCGGGGCCACCACTAGAGAAGAAGCGAAAGACCCCCCGACCGTGGAGGTCGGGGCCAATTTGGTTGAAGGGATCGTGCTCGAAGGCGAGTCTGGCCTTCAGGCAAACGAGGAGGCCCGAGCTGAGGCCGCCACCGGCGAAGGTGGCCATATGCCGGAAGAACTCCACCCCAACGCCTCAACTTTGGCAGAAGGCCATACCGTGCCCGGGGCGCCAAGCAACAGACCCACCAGGCCCCACCGTGCGGCATTCAAAGACCGGCTTAGCCAAGTACTGTACAACTTCTTCGTATTTCTCTTGTCCCTCAACTTACCTTTCTTTGATGTGACTTGATTTCTTTTGAACCTGGTAGGTTGTTGGCCTCATCAGCCAGGGGCTTCAAGGTCTTCAGAGGCATTCTAATGCTCTGAAGATCGTCTTCAACAAGGTGGAGGAGTGGGAGACTCGCCTGCTCCAGCTTGAGGAGACCATGGCGATCGAGCAAGAGGAGGCCGAGCGAAGGACCGTGGCCCACACCGCCGAGCTTGCCGCCGTACAAGGCACACTGATGGCACTCGAGGCAACCCACGCATCCGAGCTCAGCCAAGCCGTCAACACCGAGCGCGAACACGCCTTCAAGGCTGTGGAGGAGAACGCGCTCGGTCGGCCAAGGCGCTCGAGGTTGAGCGGGCGAAGGTGGAGAAGCTGTAGAAGGAGGTCGTGGACCAAGTGGCCGCCTCAACGAAAGCCTCTGTCGAGCCCGAGGCAAAGGTCGTCGAGCTCGAGGAGAAGCTAGGGCAGGCAACCATGACGGCGAAAAACGCCCTGGCCCAACACCAAGACAAGTGAAGCTGTGCCGCCAACTCCGCAGCCGAAACACTTCGTCTCCAAGGCGAACTGTCGACTCTGAGGACAAAGGTGTCCTAGCTCGAGCAGGAGAAGCTTAACCGCGACGTGGCCGACCTGTAACTATGAGTAGCCCTTAGGCTTTGTATTTAGTACTTGTAAAGAAAAAGTTATTGAAGCAAAGTCATTTTTGAATAAAATGAACTTTAGTCTCTGTTTTTTTCTTCTTTTTGTCGTGTACTTAGCTTTTTCCCGAGACAGTATGCCCTTGTCCAGCCCCCGTTGTGGTCGAGGTCGAGCAACGCCGGCCTTGGTCACAAATCAGGAACCACAAAAACATACTAAGTACACTATGACTTGCAAAGTCTGTGGAAGGTATGTATCCCATAGAGGAGGCTGTTAGAATCATTAAGCATAATAAGTGAATCCCTGTATGAAAAAGAGCTTAGTCCTGAAGATTCTAAAGTTGTTTAGATTAGACCTTAGAACTCGATCGCGATTTATGCTCACGCGACGGTCCGAATGTGGGCTTTGGTTCAAGCCCGAGCACAGGGGAAGCCGGGATGCGAACAAAATCGACTTACAGGTGGCACGATCCCTGGAGGAGAACTTCAAGCTCGCAACATTCGAACCGGGCTCGAGAGCACTTATACGCAAATCGGAGTCGGGAAAACATTAGGTTAATTAAAGCAATACATCTCCGGGCCTGATTCAGGCCTTGCCACAGGGGAGGCCGCAATGCGATAAGGATCGGCTTATTGCCGGCATGACCCATGGAGGTGAATCTTAAGGTCACGACATCCAGTAGAAAACATAAGATTAAAAAGGGACACAAAGAGCAATATAGCCAATGAATAATAACTTTTCATTGAAATTTGAGACAAAAACGTTACACATAGAATTTTCGGAGTTGATCAATGTTCCATGAGTTCGAGAGCTCTCTGCCATCAGGCATCGCTAGCTGGTAAGCCCCCGTGTGATATGTTGAAATGACTCTGTAGGGGCCCTCCCACTATGGGGATAACTTATTGGTGTTGAACGAGCCCTGGATTCGTCTTAGGGCTAGGTCCCCAACAAGGAGTTCCCTAGGTCGTATCGATCGAGACGCATGTCTGCGAAGAGCCTGCAGGTAATGCACTGATCATAGCAGTGCACGGCATCTTACTTCTTTACGCAGGTAAGGTCAAGAGACCGTCTTGCTCGAAGTCAACTTTGATCGACTAAGTGACCCTAGCAGAGCCCAGTGTGACCTCTCGAAGGCGGGGCGACCGCTTGCATCAATACAAGCCAGAAGGGTGTGGACCTTGTTGCTCGGCTGACCATGGTACGAATAGACCATAAGACGGTGAAAAGTTCAACCACCCAGGTCCGGCCGTATCGTTCGAGCTCATTTGAAACTCGCTTCTTGACGCCTTGAACAATATGTTCGTTGGTGCATTCCACTACTCCATTGCTCTGCGGGTGGCTCACCGAAGCGTAGCACACTTTGGTGCCTATGTCTTCGCAATATTCCTAGAACATCTCGCTGGTAAACTGTGTTCCATTGTCAGTAATAATTCTGCATGGAACTCCATACTTGGTGTCAACGAATAAGCGAAAAAACTTGACAGCCGCCGAGCAGTGATGGTCGAGACAGGTTCGGCCTCTGTCCACTTGGTGAAGGTTTCGATAGCGATGAATAAGAACTTCTTCCCACCAACCGCCTGAGGAAAAAGGCCTAGAACGTCGAGCCCCCATTCGAGAAGGGCCATACGAGCGGGATGGTATGAAGCGCGTAGACCGGTTGGTGTGACTTCTGAGCATGGAACTGGCAAGCTCGACAGGTGTGAATAATGTCCCGAGCATCCTGTAGCGCTGTTGGCCAGTAGAACCCCATGCGAAAAGCTTTGCCTACCATTATCCTGAAAGAGGAGTGCGCACCACAGAGACCCGAGTGGATGTCGTTTAGCAGGTACTTACCCTCCTCCGAGGAGATGCATTTCGTCAGGACTCCGGAGACGCCTCGATGATAAAGCCAGCCGTCGACGATTTTGTATGAATATGCGCGGTGCTTCATTCTATTCCTTTCGGCGGGATCGGACAGAAGTTTGCACCACGCCAGGAAGTTGTAGATTGATTCCGCCCATGAGGGAGCACCTTCAATGAAGGCGACCGAGACCTCTTGGCCGGAGATCGAGGGTGCCGCCAAGGTCTCAAGGACGACGTTCGGGGGAACTTCATCATTGGACGACCCGAGCTTAGAGAGGAGATCGGCACTGGAGTTGTGCTTCCTGGGCATGTGCTTGATTTTCAGATTCCAGAACCACTTCTCCATTTTGCGTACCTCGGCAAGGTATTTGGCCATCGAGTCTTCTAAACATTATTAATCTTTATTGAATTGGTTGACGACCAGTTGGGAATCGCCTTGACGATCAACCGACGCACGCCCAGTGCCTTGCAAGCTCGAAGATCCGCCAGGAGAGTTTTATACTATGCCAAATTATTGGTGGCGGAAATCCAAAATGAACTACATACCTCAGTTTGTCCTCTCGAGGGGTGAGAATGAGTATCCCACCCCCGAGCGCTTGAAAAATCTTCAACCGTCGAAGTACATGACCCAAGGCCCTTCTTCCTCGACTTCACACTCGGGAGCTGGCTACGACGTTTGTTCGACCATGAAATTGGCAAGCGCTTGCAACTTGATGGCCATGCGCGCCACAAACTGTATGTTGAACACATCCAACTCCATGGCCTACTTGGAGATGTGACCTCCGGCCTCCGGATTCCTCAAGATTTCACCGAGCGGAAAATTGCTCGGTGACGAGGACTGGGTACTCCTTGACCGGCCGCACGTGGTCAACGGATCCCCCAAGCTCGGAAGGCCCCGACCACGACCTGGGTGCGCACTGGGGCGTTCGGCCTCGAGCGTGATGTACCCAAGCTCGGCCCCGCTCGACCTCGAGTGTGGGGTGCCCGAGATCAACCCCGCACGACCTCGAGTTCGAGGGGGGGGTCTCATTTGAAGCCTTGGTCCGCCCAGGATTTCGGATCTCGCATTTGACCGACAGATTGCGGAGAGAACGGTCGGGATGGCTCGAGTGCGCGACAAGTTCGGGGCGCTTGCCGCCAGCCTTCAAGGTGCACGAAGGCCCCTTCCCGAGGATCGCTCCCGGCCGTTGTGGGCAGAGGGAGTATAAAGATCAAGGACGCATGAGCTCCAGGAAAACACAGACAACACGGCACACATAGCAGCTCGAGCTAGGAATCACCATTACTATCTTGAGTTGTAAACACTTCTCTGTACACCCATATAACAAGAATCACCGCCGCAAGGTGACTGGAGTAGAGCTATTACCTTCACGGGGGCTCGAACTAGTATAAACCCTTGTCTCGTGCTCGTTGTCGCCCTGCTCCGACCATCACCGCGATCGATTTTCTTCCTTCGTTCGAGCAAGACGCTGCTCGGGTCCCATAACATTCTGACCCCTACCTCACTTCTTGCGGTTGGCGATCCCGATCGTCGACACTCGGGATGACCACCAAATGTGCCTGAAAATATTGCCGAAGCTTGCGCGAAGCCATAAGGAGGGCGTAAAGCAACTTCTGAACCTGGGGGTAGCGCTCCTTCGGTCCGTGAAGCACTTCGCTGACATAGTAGATCGGATACTGCCGACCGCCTCGGTTGGCCACCAAGACGGCGCTGACAGCCTGGGTCACAACCGCGAGGTAGAGCAGCAACTTTTCGCCCGGCTGCGGGGTCATGAGCAGAGGTGGACTCGAAAGGTATACCTTTATCTCGTTGAAGGACCTTTGTGCCTCGGGCGTCCACTCGTAGCTCCCTTGCTTACGCAAGGTCTTGAAGAACGGCAACCCATGCTCACCAAGTCTTGAGATGAATCAGCTGAGGGCAGCCATTCGACCAGTGAGACATTGCACCTGCTTTACCGAAGTTGGTGGAGCCATCTTTTCAATTGCCTCGATCTTCTCCGAGTTCAGGCCGACTCCTGAGCCCCCGATCATGTAGCCAAGGACCTTTCTCGAGGTGGCACCAAACACGCACTTCTTAGGGTTATCTTTATCCTATTCTTGTTCAAGTTGGTAAAGGTCTCTTCAAGGTCTCGGACGTGACTGTCTTCGGAAGAGCTCTTAACGATGATATCGTCCACGTAGACCTCGAGGTTGTAGCCGATTTGAGGGTCGAAGGTCTTGGTCATCAGGCACTGGAATGTTGCGCTAGCGTTGCGAAGACCAAAAGACATGGTCGTGTAGCAGTATGTCCCGAACGGCGTGATGAAGGCTGTTTTACTTTCATCGTCGACTGCTAACTTGATTTGATGATACCCGAAATAGGCATCCAGGAAACTCAGTATCTTGGCGTTCGCAATAGAGTCGACGATCTGGTCTATTCGCAGAAGGGGGAAGTTGTCCTTCGGGCAGGCCGAATTTAAACCCGTGTGATCCACATAAATCCTCCATTTTCCACCTTTCTTCTGTACGATGATTGGGTTGGCTAGCCATTCGAAGTAGTCGATCTCGCGAATGAAACCAGCCTTTAAGAGCTTGTCGAGATTCTCCCTTATCACAGCTACCTTTTCGAGGGAGAAACGATGCAGCTTTTGGCGCACGGGTCGGCTATCGGGCCTCACTTGCAGTTTGTGCTCGATCACCTCCCTCGGGACACCCGGCATGTCTGCCGGTTCTCAAGCAAATTTGTTCTCCATCAAACAGCATCTGGTCTAGGTCATCATCGCCAAACTCCCCCAATGTATCTTCGAAAGAACCGTGTTGGCCAGCGTCCGAGATATTGTTGTCCGCCTCTTCTTTTTCACCGTCTTTCTGTATAATCTCTTCTTCACCGTGCTTGGTCCAACAGGTATAGTTTGACATGAAACCTCTTGCGAGCAAATAAAAGTGAAGGTGGTTGGATTTTGGCCACTCCTTCTCATTCTTGCAGTCTATGCATGGACAACATATGTAGCCCGACGTCGTGTATGCATCGGCCGCACGAAGAAAATCTTGCAAACCCTACAAGAACTCTGGGGAGCGTCGGTCCATGTACATCCATCGCTGGTCTATCTACATTATGTTACATCAAGATAATTGTTAGCTCATTTTCCGATAATGAATTGTTGAACCAAAACCTAAATATTAGCTAGATCCACACCTTCAATTCGAGCTAAATAATAATCCAAGCAAAATCTAAACTCACACAACAAGTTTTTGCAACCTACAAAAAGAATTGGTCGATCGAGTCGGATTCAAAATTTGAATAAAATTCACTTACGCTTTTGTTTGCAAATTATGTTGAAATTGTAACAACCTAAAAATTATAACAACCGCCTGAAATATGTTGAAATTGTAACACCCTAAAAATTTCCAAATTATTATTCAATCATTTATTTTTATTTTTTTTCTAAATCTCTAGCACTTAATTAATGATGTTTTCAAAAATAATTTGCTGATGGAAATTAAAACCAAAATTATACTAGAAATAATTTTTCTAAGTTTTAAAAATTCCAAAGTATTTTTGAAAACTTTTCTGAAATTTTGAACTTATTTTATATTTTCTATAAAGCCATTCATATTTCTGATATTATTTTAATTCGCAAATGAATTTGAATTTCTTCTTTTCCGCATAACTATTGCCATTTGAAGATCCCAAACTCCATGATTTTTATGCACCATTCTCCCCCCAACTACGTGCAACCAAACCTCATCCTTCATCGATTGATGGAACTAAAACCTAAATTTAAGCTAGATCCACATATTAAATGCGAGCTACATTATAATCTAAGTAAATTATAAGCTTACACAACAAGTTTTTGTATCCTATTTGAAAAGATCAAACTGGATCTCTACATTCATAATCTTTCATCAATCATGGGAAAAGATCAATTTTTTTCATAATTCAAGCAAAAAAGAGGCTCCACTTAACACTAAATGATGTGAGGAATGATGTTACTAACCTTAGTTACCTTGGTTATGCAGTAAAATGACCAAAATTTTGAAATTTGGGCAGCACCTCCTCTACATTCATAATCTTTCATCAATCATGGGAAAAGATCAAATTTTCTTCATAATTCAAGCAAAAAGAGGCTCCATTTAACACCAAATGAAGTGAGGAATGATGTTACTAACCTTAGTTACCTTGGTTGCAGTAAAATGACCAAAATTTTGAAATTTGGGCAGCACCTCCCTCCCTTGAAGCTCTTGGTCAAGCTCCACCGTTTTGTCGCAAGACTTGAAATGATCTTGGTCCGTAGAGAGCGGAGGAGGAAGAAGTTTAATTAGGGAAGATCGGTTGAAGGCACCAATCGGTATTGATGGTTCACATCAAGACGGTTCGTGTCACGAACCGGTACTAGTGAGCTCCCGCTAAATAGTACCGGTTCGTTACACGAACCAGTACTGATGTGAGACCATCAGTACCGGTTGGTACCTTCAACCGGTACTAATCTCCCCGCAGCCCTATAGCCGTTGAACCGGGACTGTTCTAACTATCAGTCCCGGTTCGTACCCAACCGGTACTGATGGGCCGGTAGCAAAGGTTGGTTCTGTAGTAGTGCTCCCGTGTCAAGCCATGTCCAGCCTGAGACATCCCCGCTGCTCAATACCACCGTGACTGCCGCTAGGTTCGCTATAGCCTCCTCGTCCAATTCCTGAGCTTGCCATGCTTTTTCGCCGGTGCCTCGCCACATGCAAGCTCTCCTGAGCCATCCATGCAATGCTTGGCATTGTGCAGAGCACAATAACCTGGTTAATTAGCGCTAATGGCATCAATTATAATTAGACTAGTGTAATTAATCTTGTTTAAGTCTATCCAGTTGCTTACATGTGGGCCTAGTCCTCCAAATCGGTTTATAAATTTGGAGAATGGAAAAGACACCTTTAATTATAGAAATTACACTTTATCTACAAGATAGCACCTGCAGTGGAATACGCCTTGAACCGATCAAATGCAAATGCCCATAACTGTTGCGTACAACCTTCAAATTGAGTTATTTTTGTCTATAATTTTGTGAAATCATGTGCTGAAAAATTACCTTAACTATGAAATTGGCATCGCAAAGTGGTTGCGATCATGGCATATGTAGTGTTCGTGCATATGCTATTTCAGATGATGCTTGTGATAGCATGATAATGATTTTGCTTGATGCAATGTGCTCGTCTGAGTGGTTGCATGGATTAACTTTTAGTTAAATCGTGGACTTATGCTCGGTTTTGTTTTTTGTTTATTCATGTGTAGGTGTTGCTCGAGGGTGAACGTGGTCGATTACGGGATCGGAACTAGGTTCATGGAGGAACTGAGGTTCGAGACTAGATTCAGTGATGAATCGAGATCTTGGTGGTAGAGGATGTTATGCGGGACGTTCGGGTTAGAAAACAGTGCACATGGAGGCTGGTTAGTTATGTGAGTATGGTATGTGAGCTGTACAGGCGTGCAGAAGTTGTATTTGGCCATGTTGGGCCAAGTGGAGTTGTATACAAACTGCCAAGTGGAGTTATATTCAAACTCTTTATGTTTGCTCAGTATAAATAGAGGAAGGTGTCTCCTATCTGTTCTACACATGAAGGTATTAGGGTTTGTACTCTTTTGTTTTAAGGTACTATAACCAGATCAGAAAAAATAAAAATCTTTTTTGCTCCCGGCGGCTGTGGCGTGCATACATGCAGAAGCACTAGCGGTGGACGTCCTGGCCAGAGAACTTCTAGTTGAGACAGCGCAAGAAATTTTCTAGCGCTTGATTTTCTACATTGCGCCAAGTCTGGAGGGTTCTAGTGCCAAAGCTTGGAGATTGTTTTCTTGCGACTAGAAACGACTTAATCCTGGCGACTAGATAATTTTGCTCCAGGCGCGGCGACTAGAAGTTGAGCCGGTACTTCTTGCGGCACGAAAGTCAGGTGACTAGAAGGTCAATTTTCGTCATTATTGATTTAGTCATCTTGCGAAGATAATATCTCTAGATCCGTAGATTCGATCGAGCTGATTCTTGATGTGTTAGTTTCCAAATTGAATCTAGTTTCTACAGTTCAAATTTCACGTCAATCTAACGGTAGGATCTTCAGAAATTACTGTTTTAGTGAACATGTATCATTCCGTTCTTGTTTGGTTTGGCGCGAATTGTAATTTGGTCCGGTGGTGTAAGAATTTGATCCGGCGGTGCAAGTTTTTGGTCCGGCGCAATAAGACTTTTGTTGAATCCGAATCAAGCAATTTGAGATCGAATTGGGGTGTTTCAAAAATCATCAAAAAATTTGATTTTGACTTCCGCGCAATCATTCACCCCTCTCTGATTGCTAGTTTAGTATATATCGATCCTACAAATTTTTATAAAATCATGAATTCTCATAACCTGTAATGAAATTGGTCTTAGATTGAATTAATTTATTTGGCCCTTATTTGTATCATTTAGCTTTTACCGATTAGATAACGAAGTTCTGGAAATCCATGAAATCCACCCCAAGCAAGGTGCAAAGTTTAGTGAGCAAGGTAAGAACCCCCTTTGATCATATGTGATCCCATATTTTGTATGTTTTGTTCGAAGTTTATTATGTATGCACATAAATTCTATAAAAATTGTTATATTGGTAAGGTTGGTAGATATATTCAATTGTTGTATTAACTCTACCTTCATAAGTTGATACTCTCTTTGGTTGTCACTATAGTTTTTCTATCTACTGTTTGTACAACTAATTGTAGAATTGAAGATGAAACAAAATGGTAGATGCTTAGCCATTATCATATCAATACTAGATAAGCTAGGTTGGACAATGGTCAAAATGATCAAAACTGGGAAGCACATGTGAAATGGCCCAGAGGTGGTATCTCTGTTATTTTGGTTAATAAGTTAAATTGAAAACATTTTTTCTACTTGGGTGAGTGGTTGTAGAGACTGGTGTAGTTGTACGAGACTCTGGATTGTGCTAGTCTCACCTGAGTTGCTAAGGACCGATTTGTTGTGCCATAGACCTAAGTATATTCATACAATCCACACGTGCCTTATGGGAGGTCTTAGTATAATAAGTTGTCATGTTCTACAATTAAACAACAAGTGGTAGTTCATAGGCTATTAGGCTAGTGCAGACATGGTAGAGTACATCCATATTTGTACCACAAAGTCTACCAACACAATGTATGAGTTCTTAGGATTATAGAGAGCTCACTATATCTTAAGGAGGTATCATAGTGTAGTGGTTGTTAGAACCGACAATGTAAAGGCTTTTTCATGAACATTCAAATTGGGAACCTTTGGTATCGCATGACATAGTCGACATGGTGGGATGTTTATATCTTGTGGGTAAAGTTGTGCAACCTTTGTAGAGTGTAAATCTATTCAAATTACCATGTCCCTGGTTATAAATATCACTTTGTTATATCCCACAATAAGTAATGTTGTGTTTTTGCAAAATAGTTTGGGAGTGTATGGATTGGGATTCCATGCATAGCTTGATCGTTCAAAAAAGGGGATTTTGTCTCGGTTCAATAATTATGGCAGAAAGCCACTAGTTTAATTACACGATTTATCAAATGTTAAATGCTCTTACAAATTCTAACTACAAACTATTATTCATTATTAGAAAAGAAAGCTTGCTTTGTGCAAAAACGGAGAACTTAGTAGGATAGCCACCCGTAGCTCTGCATCTATTAATATTGTTGCTATAAATTCTTTTGGAATACAATTTTGCACTCAGAATTGCTTGTTGAACAAATATAGAAGATGTGGATTGTGACACATCTGCCGGTTAATTTTATGACGCCGGTTTGGCGATGATCACGATGCCATTTACTATGTTCTTACTCCACCAATTGCCCGTGGTTGGGCTGAGGATGCTAACAGGTTTTAATTTGTTGCCACTTTGCCTTTACTTCCGCCACAAACTTTATGTCATGTGAACTATTTATCCAGTCGGCTCTTTTGTTGTAAAACTAGTCATGTATGACTTAATTTTAGTTGTTAGTTATAAGCGCTGTTCGCTATCTTTTGTGTATGGATGTGATCCGAATGTTGTTGCATGTGTGTGCTAGCCATTGATCATAGGACTAGCATTGATAAACACATGGTTTGGAAATCTCTTTTCTAGGTTTGACACTCAATCCATTAAACAATTTTTGCAAATTAGTGATCTAGGCAGTGCATCAGAATGTGATATCTTATTTTTACAGCAGATGGGAATTGACTGATATGGAGTCTCTCCTGGGGATGTGACTAAAGACAAGATGCAGATATCCGGAGCCACGCAAGGAGCCATAATTCAATATGGGGATGATCATGCTTAGCACCAGAATATTTAAACAGATGATTGTTCCTAGTTATCAGTCTCTTTTGCTTTCCAGTTGTCAGTGGCTGTGTAAGACATGGAGATTGCTATTTTGGTTTTGGATTCAGATGCAAACTTATGTGAATTATGCCAGAATGTGCTTGCAATGTAACGCTGTCTGTCCCCCCTTATTTACTAACGGCCTAATCATATGATTTGGTCCCTTAATGCCCCTTTTTTCAGTTAACCATAATGAATGACAACACTAGAAAGTGGAACTTTTTTGTGTTGGGATGTGAGAGGAATAAACTCAGATGACAAAGAGCGTTCAATTACAGAAAATATTGAGGAAAGTAGCTGTGCTGTGTTTTGCTGGCAAGAAACAAAGAGAAACCATTTTGATATTTTTATCTTCAAATGGTCATCAATCCCTAGGCCTTATGGAAATCCAACGGTAGATCCTATACTTGAAGCAACATGCAGGACAATCCACTCCTGGAGCAACTTGATTGTTTTTTCACTTCGGCCAGCTGGACCACAAAGCTACCCTAACAACATGGTAAAATCCCTTGCAAATTACATCTCTGATCACATCCCATGTATGATTGCCATCCAAACATATATCCCAAAGGCCCAAATCTTCAGATTTGAAAGTTTTTTTGTGGACATCTTGGGTTTACGTTAGTGGTTCAATTTGCTTGGAATCAAAGTAGACAGACATAAAACAGTGCTACAAAGATTTTGGCTAAATTCAAATTCTTGTGCAAATGCCTGAAATTTTGGAGTAGGAAAATTTCACACCTATCAAACATAATGTTAAACTCCTCCCCTCCTTTGACCTTACCGCTCTCGGCTCCATGACCTCAGCTCCTCCTTTCCCCAGCTTCAGTTGCCTTGGCTCCTTCCCCCACTCGGAGTCACTAGCGTGTGCGTGTTGTTTTTCCTTTTTTTTCCTTGTTTTCTGGGCTGTGTGCTTCTTGTCAAGCAGAGGCCGGGAGAAATTTTAAGGAATTGTATCATCTTGATGTAATGTTCTTAAAATTAATAAAATCTTCCTTTATAAAAAAAAACTGACTTCCCATGCCGCACCACTTGGGTTCTACTATACTACTGGTCCCCTCCCCCCTTCCCCCCTTATTTTTCTCTAATGTGATGTTTGTTCAACTAGTATGATGTCCAGATTGCTCAATTTTGATTACCGAACATTGGTTGGTGATGATTACTTGGCACATATGGGATGGCGGTGCTGCGATGATACCTAGTGAACTCGTGTACGCGGGGAGGAAAATGGTTTGTCAGGCACACACATCACCGCCCCTATGGTGACCATTTCTCTGAGATCACTAGCATTCCTAACTCCTCTACTGTCTACTCTTTCGACTGCACTTGAGTACATGGCCTCTAGAGTTAGTAAAAGCAACGATCTGTACGTACCTGGTGATGTTGAGATTTGGGATGGGAATGGGTCTAGATGGTGGTGTGCTGGTGGCTTTGGGTTGTTGCCGTTGTGGCTGGTGCCTTATTCTTCCTCCTAGCCTCCTTCTAGCTAGCGTGGTTTCTCTGGTCTCCTGGCTTTGGTTGGCTTTAGTGGATGGAGGTCTCTTTGCTTGGGTTGGCTTCGGTTGTGTGGCTGTGGGGGAATGAATGGATTGGAGGGGCTGGTTTTGGATCATTGTTTCCTTTTAACTCTAATTCTACTATTTTACCATGTGAAAGTTTACCTTTTTACTGGATGATACTTTGGTACTATTCTCGCATTGCTACGGTTACCGACAAAAATAGGTTTGTACACTACCGGATGATGAAAATCTAATTAGCGAGAGGTGCCAATTGGTCTCAGATGGTCTTGTATCTTGATGAGAGTTCTCTAATTACATTTGAGTCTGACGGCACTAAATTTATGTTTTAAATTTCCCATTGCTTATCTTTCATTTATATGAATGAGGACTAAAGATTTAGGTGATTGAAGCCGCAGGTCCTCCGGAGATTAGATTGTAGGTCCTCTGTAGAAGTCTTGTACCTTTTTTTGTTGTAATTAATATTTGTATATGCTTCTTGATGTCTAAATTTTATATGGCATTTGTATAATAATGAAATGGTGATTATATGCTTTAATTAAATGTGTCCTTACTTGGATTATGATCACTTTATGTTTGTTAATCTTTAGGGTCGTTTCAACCATATGTGGTTATATCTTGGAATTCTTACCAGGCTGATCCATACTGTCGGAAATGAGGGTTAGTCCCACGCAACGTTAATGTGCCAAAGAATGGTAATTGGGACACTCAATTATCTTGTTAAGGTTTTAAGTATACTAGTCATCGACCCGTGCACCTGCACGGCTAGCAATTTTTATAAATAGATCTAATCCATAACACATACAGTAATATCTTCTCGTCTTGCTTTCTATTTCTAGGTTATTGCTCCTTTATTAGGTACTTGAAGATGGCGAGTAGATAAGGAAATCAAAGCTTCCCTTTCATATGGTACTCCTCTAATTTACCATATATCTCTTATGAATAGATAAATAGAACTAAGCTGTGGATGAAAATAATTAAGGAGATTGGACGACTAAGATTTTCTCTTTTTTAGAATAATGTGGGATTTTCTAGCAATTTTTCTTTTTTAGATTAACGTGAAAATTTCTAGCATTTTCTAATTAATGTGGGGGCTTCTAGGAGGGCATCCAATTAGTAAATAAATAGATCTAATCCGTAACGCATGTAACAATATCTTCTGGTCTTTTTATATAGGAAACTAACAAAAAAAAGAAGGCATGCATGTGCACATAGACGGATGCATGCATGCACAAAATATGGAATCCAAAGCAAAAAAATAGATGATCTTAATACTCATGGATGTTGCAACTCGATTAGCCTGAAAGTAAAACTTTATATACATATTAATTATTAATTCTAGAGGGACAAACACTAATAAATTACCACCTTGATTAATAGGAGAACAAAAATCTAGAAATTTTTACATTAATTGGGAAAAAACCTTAGCCATATCATTACTAAAATTTATGACATAAATTGAACTCTGAATTTGTATTTTTGTATGTACCAAAATCTATTTTATTATGAATTGTAATTAATTAAGCATTTGTCATCTACAGCAATTTTTGTATGCATTAAGTTTCACTTGGAAACATTTACATGCATGTTGCGTGTCCTGGTTTAACACTTTCCGATTTTGAATTGACTACGTGCATGTCAAATATGAAGAGATGCCGTACAGACCTGGTGTCTATTTTTAAGCGCTTGAAGATAGCGAGTAGATAAGGAAAGCAAAGCTTCCCATTTGGTACTTCTCTGATTTACCATATATCTCTTATGAATAGAGAAATAGATCTAAGCCGTGGAAAAAAATGATTAAGGAGATTGGACGACCAAGATTTTCTCTTTTTTAGAATAACATGGGATTTTCTAGTAATTTTTCTTTTTTTAGATTAATGTGGGAATTTCTAGCATTTTTTTTATTAATGTGGGGATTTCTAGAAGTGCCTCCAATTAGTATATTTTTTTTGATAAAGGATTAAAATCCGGTCTCTGCAATTACACACAACCAATCATTCTCCCAATTAGTATATAATAATAATAAAAGATAATTGCTTGTTTGCAAGGAAAAATGATGGGATCCTCTTGGTTAACGTATATTTTGTCTCTGCTGAGACCTCGTAGACTATATATATCTAAACTCTAACTCAGACTAAAGAAAGAAATCAAGATGAATATGCAATATTGTGGTGGATTTTGCATTTTTCCCTTCTTTATGTTTTGAGAGAAATAAAACAAGGCTGCTGGAGTTTGATGCTTATCGATCTATTATTGCCTTATTCTTGAATATGAATCTTTCTTTCCGGCACATGCATATTGATCTGCTCTACCTCCTACTAAGAATATGCCCATGATCACACAAGCACACATTTGTGCTGTAATAAGGTGGCCTGATCACCAATTCAGCACTCAGCCACGTTAAACTTTTAGAAGAAAGAAAGCAAGTGATTGCTCAGCGTTGTCCAAAATCTTGGAATGCATATAATATACATGACGGGCAATCATTAAGTTCAGATATTAAGTTCTTCAAGCCTTTGAGGTACCATTACCATCTGGCTAGTGGCTATGGGCTCCTCGTTTGCTGAGATCTTTGATGGGGCCCCTCCATTCTACCTTCTTTTATCTGAATTCTTTCTTCACTCAAGGGATGGAGACAATTACATATTACTCCTACATGCTTAGGGCCCTTTTTTCTATATTTTTGTGATTTGTGAGTTGTACTGTTTACTGTGAAATTTCCTATGTTCCAAGTGGGCCCTGAATGGAGTACACAGAACTTCAGCTCAGTTGGCTTAATTTTAGGCCAAAGATTAATCCGATAATCCATTAGATTTCACTGCAAACATAAAAGCACATTAATGTTGAAGCCAAGCAACAACTGCCTCTGACAGACACATAATCAACAGCTGGTAAGGCACAAGACACACCTCAGACAAATATCACAGCTGTAATCAAGGCAACAGTGCTCGATCCAACAATTGTTCATACTATGCCAGCGGTCCAAGTTTATTCGCAGAAGTAGTGATCGATTGATAAATCAGATCACCGGCTGGTACATGTGTGCAGCCATTACAATCCCATTGATGTAGAAGTACTTTGTCATCTTCCCAGACATGACATCTTCCTTACTGTTTATAGTATTGAACACGATGAGCCCGTGCTTCGGAGTCTCCCCCTCAAGGACATCAGTCTCCATTGTAATCCTCTCGATGCAATCCTCCCCATTATTCTCCGTGCATCCAAGCACAAATAAGTACCGTTCCAAAGGTTACTTCAGGGACAAATATTCATATCCAACTTATAAATATGCATATATGCACGCAAATGCAGCTTTGGTTAGTAGTGGTACTAATTACTGCACAGTACATACTTGGTGCAGAATTCAAAGATCGCCTCTTCACTTATCGGGCAGCCTTGGGAGAAGGTGATGAACACGGAGCGAAAGTCTTCCAGCTCCGCCATCACACTGGAGAGGTGTGTTGAGTTAATCTTGTTGTTCAAAAGTTTTGGTCTGCGTTAGTTTTTGCTCTGAGTCGAATGTTCAGTTTGCTTCCGAGTCAGAGTCTTCAAATTCTGTTTGGTTTCAGTTTTCTTGAGCTTCCGTGCCTGTGCGAGAATTCAAATAGTAATCGCAATGTTGTTCAATCCATAGTGATGAAGGTTTTCAGTCTGGATTGTAAAACCGAGTCAGTCTTGATGTATGTAAGCAAAAGGGTACAAGTATTAGCCGGATCAATGAGAAAAGCAGCGAGTTCTGCACCAAAATACAAATCTGTGAAAGTTGATTGTTTCATCAAAAGTAGCTTTGCTCTGTACTTCGTTTTGCTTTGCCGAGAAGGTGTTTTAGCCAAGTTTTGAACATCTGCAGTGTTATCGCTGGGAACATACGAAGTGCAGAACCAGCAACAAAACTCTGTAAGTTCAGGTTCCGAATCCTCTGCTTTGTTTTGCCGAACAGAGCCTGGGCAATTGGATTGAACAAGTGGTATCAGAGCAGGTACCAGTAGCTATGTCAGGGAATAGTACGGCCTCAAGAAGTTAGCGACCAGTGGCCAGAGGGCTGGCTGATCCAACACCTGCAGGCGTTAAGATGGCGCCAAGAAGAGTACCAATTCAGTACCCTATGCTTGATGACACAAACTGTGGACTTTGGGCCGTGAAGATGAAAGAGATTGATCAGGGTGCTCTAGTAGCGATATCTCAGTCCATCTTGGATAACGTCATGATGGCCATTGCCGGCATGGAAACGACAAAGGAGGCGTGGGAGGCTATAAGAGATATGCGCCTTGGAGAGGATTGCATCAAAAAGGCAAGGGTATAGGTACTGAAGCGTCAATTTGATCGATTGATCATGGGAGCTAACGAGAGTATTGTGGAATTCTCTCAAAAATTGACTGCTCTGGTCAGCGAGATACGTTCACTCGGTGCAGAATTGAAAGACAACGCAGTTGTGGGAAAATTGTTCAGTGCTGTGCCCGATCGTTTCATGCAAATTGTTGGCACTATTGAACAATTTAGCGATGTCAAAACAATGATGCTACAAGAAGTGATTGGACGCTTGAGGGCGTTTGATGAAAGTACTAAAGGAAGACGCCGTGGTCACTGTGAGAAGGATGGAGAGCAAATTATGCTCACTCGCACGCAATGGGAGAGTCTAGCAGCGAAGGACAAGAAGCATGGTGAAGCTTCTAACTCTAGTGGAAGGACTTCAAATTGGCGTGGACGTGGCCGAGGAAGAGGTCACAGACGTGGCTGTGACCGTGAACATGAAGGTCGTCAAAGTGAAGAGGGAGAAGAAAGAAAATTCAGAAAGTTCGACAAATCAAAAATAAAGTGCTACAATTGCGACATGATGGGCCACTTCCGGAGCGAGTGTCGCAAGCCACGAAGGGAGCAAGCTCATTATGCTGCAAAGAAGAATAACCCTGAACCTGCACTATTTCTATTGGTATCAACCAGTCACATTCAAACTTGCCGAACTGAAGAAAATATGGTGATGCTTAATGTAAACAAGGTATTTCCTAATCAAAATCTTGATTCAGCCGAAAGTGCAAAAACTTGGTTTCTTGACATAGGAGCTAGCAACCATATGGTGGGTTATAGAGATTTGTTCACTGATCTTGATGAATCTGTGAAAGGAATAGTCCGGATTAGAGATGGCTCGCAGGTAAAAATTTGAGGGCAGGGCTTGGTTTTGCTAAAGTGCAAGAACGCTAAACACAGGCTGCTCTCGGATGTCTATTTCATACCGGAATTAAGGAGCAGGATAATTAGCCTCGGGCAATTAGATGAAAACGACAAAAAATACAAATTGAGGACGGAATCATGCATGTGTATGACCGACAGGTCTCGCTTGCTTGGGTGACTAGATCACCGAATCGACTTTTATGCATTGGACTTGAAGACCACCGAGCCGGTTTGTTTGCTAGCAGCTAAAAGAGACGAAGCTTGGCTCTAGCATCACTGGTTTGGACATTTAAACTTCCGAGCACTGAGAAATCTAGGCGTGAAGCAAATGGTAGAAGAGATGCCGGTTGTGGATCACCTTGAGCAATTTTGTGCCGCACGCACTAGGAAAGCAGCATTGCCGGTCATTTCCTCAGGTTTCTCAGTACCGGTCAGAAGAGATTCTTGATCAAGTCCACTGTGATCTTTGTGGGCCAATTACTCCATCTACGCCAGCAGGAAACAACTATTTCTTGCTGATTGTTGATGATCACAGCAGGTATATGTGGCTTCAGTTACTCAAGAACAAAAGTGAAGCACTTGATTACTTCAAGAGGTTTCAGGCTGCCACAGAGAATGAAACCAGCAAGAAATTGAGGGCCATCTGAATGGATAGAGGAGGTGAATTCATGTCAATTGAATTTGAAGTGTATTGTGAAGAGAAGGGTATTAAGAAATATACAACGGCCCCTTACTCTCCGCAACAAAACGGTATTGTGGAGCAAAGGAATCAAACAGTGGTTAAAATGGCGAGATGCATGTTGAAAAGCAAGGGTGTTCCCGAAGAATTTTGGGGTGAAGCCGTCAAGATGGCAGTATATATTTTGAATCGATCACCGACACAAAGGCTTGATGGCAAGACTCCATATGATGCATGGTATAAGCGCAAACCGAAGGTACGGCACTTTCGAACGTTTGGATGCATTGCCCATGTTAAAATTGTTAAACCAGGACTAAATCAATTGGATGATCAGAGTATTCCAATGGTGCTTCTTGGTTATGCCGAATGAGCTAAGGCATACCGGGTTTATGATCTGAAGAATAACAGAGTTCATGTAACTCAGGATGTTATCTTTGAAGAAGAGAAGAGTTGGAATTGGGAATCAACAGAAGAAGCAAGTGGCAGCAAGTTTACTTGAAATCTCCCACTAGACCGTGAAGAAAACCAGGACGCAAGAGATACTATTCCTGTCAGTGGCTCTGGACAAAGGAATGACGGTCCAGACTTGAGTGCAGAAACCTGCTCGACTCCACCAGAAACTCCCGTGCGGCCTGGAGCATTCTCGACACCAAGAGCTACTCCCGGTACAGGTGCAGCCAAAACTCCTGTACCAACTCCCGCATGCACAGGTGCACTTTCTTCTTCGAGTTCTTCTCCAGCGTCTGAGTCTTCTATAGTTCATCATAAAACCCGATCACTGCAAGATTTGTATGGTGTGACTGAGTCGGTGGAGTTGGTTGAGGAACTCAGGATGTGTTTAATTAGTGCTGAAGAACCGGGAAACTTTGATGAAGCGACTGAGCATTAGTGTTGGAGAAAAGCAATGCAGGAAGAAATAGATGCAATTCAAGAAAATAATACATGGTGTTTGACAGACTTACCGAGTGGGCAAAAGGAAATAGGTTTGAAGTGGATCTTCAAAGTTAAAAAATATTCATAAGGTTCTATTGTCAAACATAAAGCTTTCTTGGTTGCAAAAGGATACGTGCAAAAACAGGGAATTGATTATGAAGAAGTTTTGGCACCGGTGACGAGAATTGAGACGGTGAGATTGCTAATTGCACTAGCCACTCAAGAATCATGGTAATTACATCATATGGATGTAAAATCAACATTCCTAAAAGGCGAATTAATGGAAGATGTGTTCGTATCGCAGCCACTTGGTTTCGAAGTGAAAGGGAAGGAAAATAAAGTGCTAAAACTCAAGAAAGCACTATATGGTTTAAAGCAATTCCCAAGAGCTTGGAATGCAAAATTGGACAAAACTTTGCTCTCTCTACACTTTGAAAGGTGTCCTTTGGAGCATGCAGTCTATAAAAGAAACAAAGGAAGCAAAACATTGATTGTTGGGGTGTATGTAGATGACTTGATCATAACCAGCCCGAATGTTCAAGAGATTGAAAGTTTCAAAGATCAAATGAAGAAAGTTTTCAAAATGAGTGACTTGGGATTGTTATCATATTATCTCGGCATTGAAATAAATCAAAGCACAGAAGGGATATCATTATGTCAGTCGGCATATGCTTTGATGATTTTGGAAAAGTGTGGAATGTCCAGTTGCAATGCGACACCTACACCAATGGAGGAGAGGTTGAAGCTAAGTAAGGTTAGTAGTAACCCTCCTATTGATGCAACCATGTATAGAAGCATAGTAGGTAGCCTTCGATATTTGGTGAACACAAAACCTGACATTGCGCACTCAGTTGGCATTGTAAGTCACTACATGGAAGCACCCACAACACTACATATGGCAGCGGTCAAACACATATTGCAATATGTGAAAGGAACATTGAATTATGGGTGTATGTATACCCACAAGAAAGAAGATGAACCAACATTGGTTGGCTACACGGATAGCGACCTTGCAGGTGACGTGGATGATAGGAAGAGCACCTCGGGTATGATTTTTTTCCTTGCTCAAATTTGATTAGTTGGACTTCACAAAAACAAAAAGTCATAGCACTGCCATCATGTGAAGCCGAGTATATCGCAGCAACTCTGCGGGTGCATGCCAAGGAATATGGTTCAAAACATTGCTTGCAAATCTAATGAACCGAGAAGAGAAGAAGGTAGTCCTAAAGGTGAACAATAAATCTACGATTTCGTTGAGCAAAAATCAGGTACATCATAATCGAAGCAAGCATATAAATACAAGGTATCACTTCATAAATGATTGCATTCAAAAGGGAGAAGTTGATGTAGAACATGTTGCAACTCAGGATCAATTAGCGGACCTATTGACAAAAGCTCTCGAAAGAGTCAAGTTTGTTGAAATGAGAAGAAGACTTGGTGTTCTTGAAGTCAAGACAGGAAAACAAGATTAGGGGGAGTTTTGTTGAGTTAATCTTGTTGTTCAAAAGTTTTGGTCTGCGTTAGTTTTTGGTTTGAGTCAAATGTTCAGTTTGCTTCCGAGTCAGAGTCTTCAAATTCTGTTTGGTTTCAGTTTGCTTGAGCTTCCGTGTTTGTGCCGGAATTCAAATAGTAATCGGCAATGTTGTTCAGTCCGTAGTGATGAAGGTTTCCAGTCCGGATTATAAAACCGAGTCAGTCTTGATGTATGTAAGCAAAAGGGTATAAGTATTAGCCAGATCAATGAGAAAAGCAGCGAGTTCTACACCAAAATACAAATCTGTAAAGGTTGATTGTTTCATCAAAAGTAGTTTTGCTCTGTACTTCGTTGTGCTTTGCCGAGAAGGTGTTTCAGCCAAGTTCTGAACATCTGCAGTGTTATCGCTGGGAACATATGAAGTGCAGAACCAACGACAAAACTCTGTAAGTTTAGGTTCCGAATCCTCTGCTTTATTTTGCTGAACAGAGCCTGGGCAATTGGTTTGAATAAGGTGCACCGCTGCCAACTCTGGCGAGATGGTGTTGCCGAGAAAGCCGACCGAAGAATGCGACTTTAGAACCGGTATGTCTCATTGAAGATGACAGCAAGAACGCCATTTCGGTTGTCAGAGATTTTATCTTGTTGTCTTCGTAATGAATAAATTTTGCATTCTAATACACATATATTTACTTTTATATGCAGCATTAATCAGGTTGAATATCGCACGGCCTTTGAAGATGGTCCTAGCGAGTGGTGTGACTATTGGAGACAAATGAGGGAGTTTTTTTGGCAAGTGTTGGTTTTATCCTAGATTATGAACAAACGCACACAAACAAAAAGAAGAACACAATAGTTTATAGAGAGAAAACATTTATGGTGCCACACAGCTAGCACTTTTCATATTTTCTTGCTCTTACTTTGCTCATCGCCACAAACATCCCGTGACTTAATTATATAGTAGTATTACTAACTAATCTATGAGAAAATGAATTCTACTTGGAAACGAATCCATTTCCTACTTGTACAAGATTAATTCTAACACTCATCTCCTTAATCTTGTCACATCAACTAGTTCTAATTTCTGACGCAACTCTAACTTGTTAATGCAGTTGATCTCAACTACGACTTACCCAACATTTACATGACATAGTATGATGAACACATCTTTTCAATATTCTGGACTCAACTTCAACTTGTACTGCACATACAACAATCCGCAGGATGGCTTTCATGACTCATCAATATCCTAAACAACTTCTGCATGCACGCACATAGCTAGGACGGTGGCCACAACTCCTCAACGTCCTAGACCCTCTTGCCATAGCGGCTTCCTCTTGATCTTCTCATGCTGCATAATCTCTTCTGAGGCATGACATCCCTGAATAAATTCGCACACATTTATTTTGTGCACACAACTAGCACAAGAACTTATGTGTTTGAATATAGTATCTCGTGGACACAATTAACACTAGAACATGTAGCTTTGGCTGTCTTGTCGATGAGACATGCAAATGGCTGCCAATGCCATCTTGTCACACAGGTTGTTGACAAAGCTCATCAATAGCAGGTATCGAGGAGACACATCTCATCCACCTTTTGTCGTTATATCTTCTCGCAGACTCTTCTCGCTCATGTGTTACTCCGACTCGATGACAGCTCGCTACCTCGCCGTCTCCTTGCCATGGAGCGACAACATGGAGTCTAGGGTGTCTACCACCTAGCTTCGCACTTGAGAAAAGCACCTGAGAAAGTCTTGTGTGGAATCATCCTTTTATTGCTTGATAGTGAAGAGTTGATTGGGAAGCATGGGATGTTTATAATTTCCCTAACAATTCATGTTGAACTCTTCACGTAGTTGGGTCTAGGAGTGGATAGAGCTCCTCTTATGATTGAAGAACCATGTATATGCTACCCCTGAGAAGAAGAGTGGAAGGTAATTGCACATCTCTAACTCCTCGCCTCCCTCGCCTTGGATAACTGTGGCATAGACCTTCATGAACTATATGGGATCGAGTCTTCGCCATATGATCCAACATTGGGCTGCAAAACATGGGTTAGAATGGGGTTTTGGAGATACCCTAGGCAAGGGGTTACTAGTCCTAGGACTCCCTCTCTCGTCATGCCTGTGGGGGAAGGCGACCTTGCATGGCGGCGATGGAGGTAACAAGACTCCTCGATGTTGGGAGAGCTGGGGGCCAATCAGGGGTGATAGTGGTGTTCATGTTTTAGAGAGCTAGAGTACTCTCGCCGATGTGCGGTTTAGGCGGGTTATGAAACCAGCGACTCAACCTCCCTCCTCTGGGTTGTGGTGACCATGACGATTTGGCAATGTAGTAGCACACCTAGTGCTGGTGGAGTGAAAACTCCTCCCATTCACTTGGCTTCACTAGACTTGATGCGGGTCCTTTGAACCTTATGGGCACTCATGGGCAACCGTGGGTGGAATTCCTTATACATCTAGGAATGCTCTTGGGCAACTCTTGGAGGAGTGGTTGCCTTTGTTCTTGGAGGCTCTTCTACCACCCTAGGCCACATTGCACCCTATGGGTGAGACTTCGCTCCTGTCGTTGGGGGTTGGCTCACTATCTCTAGATTAGAAACATTTGCCCGTGAGGGGGTCTAGGAGGTGGGCTCGAACTCCCGCCTTAAGGGTGCGAGCTCGGCCTTGGGGTTGCGACGATGGCACAAACTACAATGGTATAGGACAAGTTCCCCATACCCTAGATTTGGTGAGCGAGTGGCTAGAAGAGAGCCCCATTCAACATCACAGCATGGGCAAGCGGGGGAAGGTTTATGGATTCCCCCTTGCTCGCCCCTATAGACAAAGGTTGGGCCTCCACACACCCTTGAATCAGTGGTCACCTAGACCAAGAGTGGTGGTATGAGTGCTGAGAAGTGTGGAGGGCCAAAAAGAGAGTGATAAGAGGCCATCATGTAGTCCATAGTTTGCCTCCTAGTTAGCTCCACTATGGCCTGCCACTTGGTTACGTCTAGCACCTTAGGGATGATAGTCGACTCTAGGGTTCCCAGCCCTGCAGTAGGAAGGGTAACTTGTGTCTCCTTCCCTTGGCCTGTGGCAGCTAGCGAGTTAGGGAGGAGGCACATCTTGGAGCCCCAGAACTTGTAGGACGTTGTCCACCCTGGGGTGGATAGCTCCGATCTCCAAGAGAGGCACACACCTGAGGTTCCGCCAAGAAGGATGGTCGTCCACGTGCTCCTTATGCTTTGGGACTGAAGTAGGCCTAGAGTGCTTCTTGGTAGGAGCCATAGCCTTCTACTAGTTAGCCACGGTTCCCACGGACCATGCCAATGTTGTTCTTGTGAAACCCAAACACATGTGAGGGGGTGGACGATGGCCATTTAATGTCCTCTCATCTATGAGAGCAGAAATGACATGGGGATTTATATAGGTTCGGAGTTCGAGAGAACCACCCTACTCCTATCAGTGGGCCAATAGGAGGTTGCATCTGAGGAGTAGGTCTCCAAAGACTCATTAGTTCGAATGTGCTATTTTCATGGGGTATTTATAGGCTCTTAGGTTTATACAAAAACCAAAATACCCCTCATGGATATAGCTGACCTATAAGTGCAAGTGAGGGGTATTGTTGTCTTTTCTAGACATAATTTCAATACTTCGATATGTACATTGTATAGCCGATAATTTCTTAGGTATTCTCAAACAGAACTAGAGCTCAATGGCAGATGGACAACATTCTTCATGGTAGGGATGGCAATTGTGCACGATTACCCACATGCCTACAGGTAAATACCCTAATAGAGGCGGGTACGGGACTGTTTTTATGCCCATGGGTATAAAAATGGGAGAAAATCCTTACCCATCGGGTAAACAGGTACAGATATGGGTGAACTCCACCCATACCCATAATACCTGTTTACTTGTCAGCTACTGAGATGTGGGTCAAATTAAACCCTAGGCGCGTTTCCCCTTATCCCTCCATGTGTCTTCCCCAATCCCCCGTTTCCCCCAGTTGCCACTTGGCTCCAACCTCTCCCCATATTTGTTTTTGTCCCCATCATTTGCGGTTGCATCCATCCCTCTCCCCACCACCCAGCCACCTGTGGCGATGCATCCACAAGCCAACCCCATCAGTGCAAACGTGCCGCCATCTTCCCTGCCATGACCACTTGCTACTCCCTCCTAGCCCCCTCCTTCACGTTGATAGGCCGGATTCATTATCGGATTTGGGGATCTGTCTGCCTACCACTATCTTCCCTACCTCGATTGCTTGCTGCTCCCTCCTAGCCCCCCTCCTCTATGCTGTCAGGCTAGATTCATCGTCGGATTTAGGAATCTACCCACCCACCTACCACCGTCTTGCCCACCCCGACTGCTTTCTGCTCCGTCCTAGCCCCCTCCTCCATGCTGCTAGGCTGAATTCATCGTCAAATTTGAGGATATGCTCAGGCGCACTTTCAAGACGCTCTACTTCATTGGGTACTCTCTCGCTCTTTCGAGAGCTTCCTCTTCCTTACAAGGCATGGATGTTTCTTCTATGTGTGTGCATATGCCTGTTTAGCTTCATTCCTCAATTGCACTTGAGATTACTTCTAACTATATATGCGGAGTAGGAGTGTTCCAACCCCGAGGGAAGAGGCCAGTCCACCCATTTGTGGCTGTCTCTAGTCCTCGGGATGATCCCCTGCTCTTTGTTTGCACAAAAATTTTGCTTCTTGTTCTCTCTAATAAGAGCCACACAATACTGGAGTACTCCCTAAATAGATAAATTAGGTATGTTGGGGTTGGGTCATTGGGGGTGAAGTTTGCTTCATGCTAGTATAAAGTTTTCTCTTTACAGTACATTTCCCAGGGAGCAGGTAGCAATCCTTTGGTATGATGGAAGGAGCAGAGAGGTCCGTGGTGCTGAATTGCCTGAAAAAAATATCAGTCTTGTGTGTAGTGGCGGGTAAACAGGCATACCTGCAGATAATGGGTATGGACGAGGTTCTCTGCCCGTTTCCCCTGGCGGGTATGCCCATGGACAGGGAATTGACCGGCAGGTATGGGTATAGATGAGTATTACCTGTACCAATTGTACCTGATTGACATCTCTACTCAACGGTGATGCTTGCCAGCTGAGCTAGGCTCAGTCCTCACCTTCTCCGGTTATTTAACAGAGGTTTCTTCATTCCTGTTGCCATTCTTATCCTTGGATATATATGTGATAAGTTGGGCCCACTTATCTACGCCAACCATTTAGCCAAATCAAAGTACCGTGGTAGTAAAATCTAAGGTGGGACCCACCACTATGTTCTTATACTCTAGTTTATATACTTGAATTATGTTTCATTAAGTTTGGCACCTGACACGTTTAGAGCTAAATGTCAAGAAAAATCAGAAAGTACAGCTATACTTGTCCCTATGGAGGTGGCCACGCTGGCGCACGACAAATTAATACCGTAACGTGTCCCAAAATGAGTTTGTTTACAACAGAAGTTTACACGATGTTAGGGCATGTACAATAAAGAGTTAAGAGTGTCTCTTAGCACATTCTTCTAAGTAAAAAAAGATAAGTATGTATAAAGGACATGCACAAGAGCCAACATATTATTTAATGCTGCTCCTCTCTAATTCTGCCTAGGAGCTTGTGAAGAGTCGTCTCTTCACCAAGAGTCGACTCTAGCATTTTTTACACTTTTCCCCCTGCCACATCAGCGAAGTATATCCACTTCATCACTAAGAGACGCCATATTAAATGGCTTTGTACATGCCCTTAGTATATACATGAAAGTTATGCTTGATATGGTTCAAAATTGTTCTGGGGTTTGCTGCTCATTCTTTGACCCGACCATTAATTTGAGTCATCCACTACAAACATCGATGCCAACAGTTTGTTGAGCACTTTCATCAGTTTGTATTTGGGAGTTTCGTCGTGAATCTTTCACAAGTGCGCACGATAATAAGAAAAGGCAGTTACATATGGTAAACAGAGTTTGAAATCGACGTGGATCAACAGGAGAGAAGATTTTGTGAAGAATAGAACTTGGTCTCATCTGCAATTTGTACATAATCTTTTCTAGAAGAAACCCATAGCTTTCTACCATCATATATGTCACCATTTTTTCCTTTATATATTTACTAATGCGCAGGCCACATCCTATTATTATACCAGGAAAATCCTGCACAGCTAGTATAAATAGAAAGCGTGCTCCCCTTCATAGGGCTTATGCTAATTAAGAACTCTCCTAGACACGCAAGTGCTGTCATATTTTTATAATTTTATATAGGAAAAAGTTCACAAAACTCCTGAACATTCTAATCCAATTTACTTAAAACTCTAATATGGTTTGGTAGGGTGAAATTGCCAGCGTAGCACCAATTAATGACTACGCATTTTGGCCACATGGGCTTAGTAGCTAGCAAAGTTGGATGAAACAAAGGTGTGAAGTAGATGATAGGTAAGGACGCAAGATAGTGGCTTCCAAGGTTCGCTTTGCATCCTTTATTGGGTCCAACTTTGACCCCTCTAAGCTGGTTTTGCAAAATGATATTACCAGCATGATATCATGACTAGGCTGTTTTTGCCACATAGTTAGTATCTAATGAAGCTAGATGAAATAAAGGGGGCGGAAGAGAAGGCAAGATGAGAGACGTGTGACAGGCTTGCCACGGGTAGCTTTGCATCCTTTATTTGGTCCAACTTCGCCGGCTACTTAGCCCACATGGCAATACAAACATGTTAAACAAACTTAAGGATGTTATGTAAACTTGATTAGAAAGTTTAGAGGGTCGAATAACCAGTAGTTTGAAAGTAAAGGATATTACATGAATTTTCGAACAAAGTTTAAGGATTATATGAACTTTGTTTATATATGTTTTGACTATTTATGAAGGGAACATATCCTGTGCAACCAGTGAGTTGGTGAAACCACGGTGCAACCCAACTAGAAAAAATTTCAAAAAATTTTGCAAAAAATCATGGATGTACATCTCAGCTTACCCCATCTACATATAAAATTTCATGATCAAATTCGTCCTGTGCTAGAAGTTACAAAAATGACAAAGTTGATTATGAACAGTAACTGTTACTGTTTATGATCAAGTTTGTCTTTTTTATTACTCTTAGCACAGGACGAATTTGATCATGAAATTTTATATGTAGATGGGGCAAGCTGAGATGTACATCCATGATTTTTTTCAGAATTTTTTGAAACTTTTTCTAGTTGGGTTGCACTGTGGTTTCACCAGCATGTCTGATTGCACAGGATATTTTTCCATTTATGAAATAGTACTGTTGCGCTAAGTCGGTAGAACTTGATGGGCACAGTTGACAGTGGTATCAGGTTAGCCGTAAGGATGTGGCGTCCAGTTAGGCCTCGAAGACAGAAGACGATTGTGACGTTGGCTGCAGAACGCTCATGTGGTCATTTCACTACGAATTAAGTAGGACTACTTGCTCTAAAAAATATATATATTCCATTGACTAATTTCTTGTTGTCTTTAACGAGTCGTTGCCTGCTCGGGTTCGTGTGTTCGTCCATGTCCATGGGTAGACGCACGCGCATGATGCGAGTCTTCCACTGCTATAGTCGATTTGTGCAAGACAGCCAGTCGCCGGCAAGTGCGCATGCATAGACATCGTTCTCTTTTTAAGACTTGCTGGAACATGATTAGTTTTTTTTTTCATAGATTTCACGTAAAACAATTTAATTCCATATGAATAAAGAACTCCCCCATTCTAAACAGGCTCTTAATTACTCCCATTTTTAAAACATCTTTTCAACTTTTTTTTCCTGTAATAAACAATAATTTAATTCGGAAAACATTTCTCGTTCAATTGTTTTCTCTAACTACCTCGTTACCTGTGCTTTGCTGCAGATAAAAAATATTATACTACCCTTCCAGTGTTGTCGAGCCCTATCTCCACACCCTAGCTAGGCTCTATCCCAACGCTTGGCCGAGCTTCAATAAAGCTGACGTCACGTCTCCATGCATGAATTTTTTTACTGTTCTAGCTCTGTTCATCGATATTTTTCCATAAATAACCGTTGATCTAAAAAATATAGAAATAGTCTCTACATAGTAAAATACGGCGGATGTGGAGAGCTAGAATTTTTTTAATGAGTTTCCCACGGTTCCAGTCCGCTGGATTTTTTTTATATTTTCCAGGCGCCGAAATTATTTTTTATTTTCTAGCTGACGCGGCGCGTGGAGATTTTTGAAAAAGATCCAGTAGTCTCCCACCGCTGGATTCCCGTGATTTTCAGCGGTTGGGGACCACTGGATTCGGTCGGTTTTTTTACAGTTTTTTTTTCACTTTTTCGCTTTGGTTTTTCAGTGGACGTTTTTCTCTCGCTAAAATAGCAGATGTTTCTTCTTGCTAAAAAATTTAAGCACATTGATTCCGTTGGAAAGAAGTAAAAAAAATATTTTGCTGTGGATACGATCGACTGTGAATTGTTTTTAGTGTAGTAGCACTTTGTGTATAAATTTTTCGAAAATAGCTATGATCGTGACAAAATTCCAGAAATTCAGTGGACTTAGCGTGCAATATTATTTAAAGTTGTTGGGGCCAGTGAGATTCTTGTTTTGCGTAGTTGCAATGCACTGAATTTTTTTTTTCATGTTGGAAAATTTGCCCTGGCTATCTGTTTGTCCAGAAAAATGGTTGTTTTCGCGACGCATAACAAATTTGTTTATGTTTTGCAATGAATGGTGATTTTTTATTTTTTAATAAAAAATAAAAGAAATAATTGATGAATTTACTTAGTTTTTTTCCAAAATGGCTGTCATCCCGATGAAATTGTAGAAATAGCCCCGTAATATGCAAATTCAGCGATAGGGTACCGCTGAATTTTTTTAATTTATTTACAGTGGTTAGGGAAAGGTGAAAATTAGTTTATGTTTAATTTCCAATGATCGGAGCTGTTGAAATTTTTTGCCATTTCAAGCGCTTGATAATTTCGCATTCTTTTTCGCTCTAGAAATTATCCAAATGTTTTGATGCGCTAAGAATAGTGGGCCTCGAAGAGGCATTTCCAATGTAGTAGACCGTTGAAATTGGCTTTTTTTTCCCTTTTTTAGTTTGGCCGTTAATTGTATGAATAGCAAAAGAATAGGCAATTTTTTTTTGTTTGGTCGAGAATTTTTTTCAATCATTTTGAAGCGGTGCGCTATATTATTTTTGGTGGTTGGGACCGGTGGGATTCTTGGTTTGCATCCTCGCAACGCACTAGATTTTATTTTGCACAGTGGAAAATTGGAATGTACCTTAAGTATTACACTTTTTATTCAAATTGCAAAAATATACCTTTATCTAAAAAAATTACAAAACTATACCTCTATCGCCATAAGTTTGGGCGATAATAGCGCAAAACGTAGAAAAAAGTCACTATTATTTTGATATTTGCTAGAATTTTAGAGTTCAAACTAGGGTTCAATAAATTCAAAAAAAATCATATTTGTCAGTAGTAATTTATGTAGTATTTTACAAAATTATTTTTTAGTTGCTTTTATTGACAAAAAATTCAAATTTCATTGTTCCTCATTCTCTTTCGGTGTGCGACAAATTTGACGACTATTCATAGTAAAACATTGAATAAAACCCAACATTGAAATTACAAAGTGCGGGAAGTACAACAACTACAATAGCATGGCATTTGAACTACATACATGCCTTAGAGAATTCATAAAACCAGTATACAACATAGCTAAATGCCCCTAGTGAAGGACTAAGTCACAAAATCATACATTCTATGGCCATGGTTGTCAAAATAGGTCGCTACTATAAAAATAACAATAGTTATCTATTGGTTCCTAACGGGGTACTACGTATGGATATCTGATAGGGATTAATATAATATCATCGTCAAGATTCAGAGGACTCCAAGAACTCAAGGTTCATGGCCTAGGTGGTATGAAATCATCATCATCAACGTCATTTGTATGGTTAGGAGCTAGCCCTTCTTCGGTGCTGGTTGAACATCCTCTTGCACTGTTGCTTGAATGGCCTGTTGTAGTAGTGCTTGAACGGCTTGTTATGATAGTGCTTAAACGTCGAAGTCTAGGTAACATGAAATTGTCATCATCATAGTCAACATCATTTGTATAGTTAGGAGCATGCCCTTCGTGGTGGTTGAACATCCTCTTGAACTTTCTTGTGTAACAATACTATTTGGGCCTCTACCCCTCCAGTTAGATCCTCTTCTACGTGTTTGTGTGAACCAGGCATCACACCCCTGCCGAAGAGCATATACATCGCTAACACACAAGACGAGCACATAAATTAGTGAACTTAGGGATAATCCTAAAAAGACTAGGGTGAATAGATAGGAAATAACTAACCTTAATATGCTCTACATATCGATCAGCAAACACAAGACTCTATATAATGTCGTAGAGAAATCTATAGCAGAAGGGCAGTCGGCTAGTTTGCACACCCTGAAATACCTTTGACGCCACCCTTGCAAGTGCGCCTTGAGATCATCGGAGGTCACAAGGTTTAGGCCAAAAGTTGTCATCTTATGCCTCGATAATGTCAGATGCCACTCTTGCAATTTAGACACCACTTTACTTAGATACTCCTCCTTGAACGGATCATACTTCTCATTACGCGTAACCTTCAACGTGTAATGAAGGGCTACACTGCTCATATCGTGTCCATGAGAATACTCTGCTAGAGGATCCTACCATGGTGAAGTGTGAGTGGGAGTTGTATATGTGTGCCTGCAGTTTGGCCTTTTATAGTCTTGAAAGGGTGGTGTATGGACTAAGTGTTGGAAGGTAAGATTCAAAAGTCTAGACAGACAACAAAACATTGGAGTGTGTATTAAGTCGGGCTGAAAAGGCAGTCATGCATCCAAGGTGTCAGTACTGATAAATATATTGTGCAATAAGTGGTCACTTCAGAGTCAAAAGTAGGCAGTGAGTGGTCACTCCGGACCGTGCGGTGTGTGATTAGTGCATCTGAGTGTACCAATGGGACTTTGTAGTGTGCAATGAGTAATCACGCGGACTATATTATGTGTAGTGATGTCGACCTCATACACTCCTAAAAATATATATCTATTTACTTCTATCTATAAAAAAATCTACACTCCTAAAAATACATATCTATCTACATTTATCATAAAAAACATCTACATTTCTGAAAATATATTATTTTTCCAAAAATATATATATCTACGTTAATGTATTTGTAAAACCAACTAAATTACTAAAAATATATTAAATCTATCCATAACCTCTAAATTTAATTGGATCTATTATTTCTGCTATCCTACTATGGTATATTGCTAAATAAAATTAACAGAAAAAATTTACCTACTCAACGAGCAGAAACCTCAAATCTTGCTTTCTTAGGCCGATTTATTAAGAAAGGCTATATAGATAAAATGTTTACAGCTGTTGACCATTAGAAAAAGATAATATCTATTAATGACAGTGTGTGGTCAAATCAACCTAACAAAGCTGATGGTAGAGTGTTGTCAAATAGGCCTGAAAAAGTTTAAAGTATTGGGCAGAGTGTTACAACTTGTCAATGTCAAAGGTGATGGATGTTTTCTTTTTTGACAACTTAGCCTGACAAAACTGCTACTTGTGACTTGTCTAATTGGCCTGATAAAACTACACACCTGTGAGTTGTCTAATTGCCCTAAAAAAATTGTTGCATGGGAGTTGTCAATTCAGTCTGAGAAAGCAACAAGCATCGTGATGTCACGTTACTCTAAGAAAGTGCGGGAATCACACAGTCTCAGAGCTTTTTTTAAGCCGATGTAAGAACTCACTACCAATAGAGCTACTGCTCTTAAGTTGTCTAATCGACCTTACAAAGTTGCACCCCGTGAGTTGTGTAATCATGTTGGACCATCGCCTTTATCAGACCAACGTGAGAAAGCAAAAGATCATATATTATGAAAGCAACATACCATATCGATATAGTAATAAGGACTTAAAGGATCGAGATGACGAATAGAGGGGGGGTGAATGGTCGCAAATAAAAATTTCCCCACAAAATACTCCAATTAAGACATCGAAAAGATCGCGCAAAACAAATCGCGTAACACCCGAACAACTTTACAACTATGTGTACCCCTAATTGCATGGATGAGAACCATGGAATATGTGGGGATTTTTGAGTTACAATCCTGGTTGTCAAGTATCAAAAACAAAAGGAATCAATTCAACTCTTGTTTTTAGAAAGGAGATTGAGCCAAATCACAAAAGTCACTTTCAGAAAAGCAAAAGCAGAATTTCCAAAAACTGTCCTCACTTCGAGCAGGTGATTGGTGAACTTTTGCTTCTCTAGAAATTTTGGGAAAAAAAATTTCCTATGCGAAAATGCATCCTGAAGTACTCCACCAAATATCACCTCAAACATCCATGTATAAAAATCATCAAAAATCAAACATCATAGATTGTCAGGAACTTCGAGCAGAAAGTTTGGGGCTCAGTGTTCACCTCATCGCGCCCAAACGGGGGAACCACTAGACTCCAAAATTTTTCCACAGATGGATATGAGAATTATAAACCTTCTACAATAAAAATCACTCAAAAATGATTTTTCTATGTTTTTGTAAAAATAAAAAACTGACTGCTATGCGAAAAACATGTTCTGGATAGAGATGCAACTTATAGAAAACTTGATCTCTAGTCTATCCAAGAGTGCAAAAGAGACATAAAACCATATGAACACACTAAAGACATCCAAGATCAGCAACATTTAGAAGGAGGAGAGGCAAATCCAAATTGCAAGAAAGTAGATTGCGTGAAAGTAAATTGCAGGAAGTAAATTGTATAAAGTAAATGCGTAATGTAAAATCAAGCATGAATGAAAAGATTTGCATTTATAGAAGGAGGAGATTTACAAAGCCTCACAACAAGGTGGGCAAAACTCAAAGGAGCACAAAAACCTCTACAACCTTCAAGGGGAGCAGGCTACCCCTCCATCCCTATTTATACTACTCTTGGGCCACCTACCACCCTTGGATGAGTCCCTCAACCCTAGAGCACTCATCTAAGGGCTAGGATTAACCCACTCACACAACCATGTAAGGGCTAACCCAAAACCCACACAAATAACGAGTGTTCTTGCATAGTTTTTAAAACATGCTACCTAGACCCACTAACCTATCAACTAGACTGCAATCCGACGGCCTTCCTTGATCCACCCGTCATCTAACTAGCATCTCCTCCTTTCCTTATCTTCTTTGCTTGCGCGGACTCCGTCTCTGATCATCTTCCGGTGATCTCCCAACCATCTATACCTTCGACGTTCCTCGCCTAGTCCCGGTCATCCTCCGCCTCACCATGATCTAGCACCGTCGCCCTACAGCCATCAAAGACAAGGAAAAACCTTTCACATAGTAATGCCCACAAAGATATTCAATGATTATCCCAAAATCATTAATCAATCATAATTTCTCTCAAAGTTCCAGTGCTACCACCCCCAAGTCGGTAGCACTAGGAAATGCAACCAACACTCAAATTGCTTCAAATCGAAAATCCAATTTAAATCTGTCGACGATCGGGATCGCCAACCGCAAGAAGGGAGTTAGGGGTCTGAATGTTATGGGACCCGAGCAGCGTTTTGCTCGAACGAAGGAAGAAAAACCGATCGCGGTGATGGTCGGAGCAAGACGACAACGAACACGAGACAAAGGTTTATACTGGTTCGAGCCCCTGTCAAGGTAATAGCTCTACTCCAGTCGCCTTGCGGCGGTGATTCTTGTTATATGGGTGTACAGAGCAGTGTTTACAACTCAAGGCAGTAATGGCGATTCCTAGCTCGAGCTGCTATGTGTTGTGTCCTCCTGGAGCTCACGCGTCCTAGGTCTTTATACTCCCTCTGCACGCAACGGCCGGGAGCGATCCTCGGGAAGGGGCCTTCGTGCACCTTGAGGGTGGCAAGAATCGCCCCGAACTTGCCGCGCAAGACTCGAGTCATCCCCACCCGCCGCTTCTTCCGTAATCGCACCAAATGCTAGATCCGAGATCCTAGGGTGGACCAGCAGATCAACGAGACCCCGCTCGAGCTCAAGGTCGTGCGAGGTCAAGCTCGGGCGCACCGCGCTCGAGGTCGAGCGCCTCAGTGCACACCCAGGTCGTGGTCGGGGCCTTCCGAGTTTGGGGATCCGTTGACCGCACGCCGGCCGATCAAGGAGTGCCCAGCCCTCGTCAGCTAGCCCCCGAGGCTCTAGGTCGGAGGGAACCCTCAGGACGACCTCGAGCCTTATTCTTGAGACGGAAAAAACCTTCGTAGGTCTTGTCTCCTTGGTCGAGGTCGGGCGGAGACCGCAAGGCAAGTCTTTTGGCCTCGACACCTGGCGACCTTCGGACTCCTCGATGTTGGTACGGGTGTGAACGGTTGGCGGGCACCTGGCGGCGTCTTGTCCCCGAGCCCTAATTGTGCCCGTCAAATCGCGGTTGGCACGCCTTTTGAGGCGTCGCGGGCTGAATTTCACCGTGTTGCGGTTTATAAACCTAGCGCCGCATCTTCATCCAGAAAAGCTTTCGCTCTTGCACCCTTCGTCTTCCAAGTCCTTTCGCCCGAACAAGGTCCTCCTCTCTCCGCAGACCAAACCCGCCACAACCGCCATGACCAAGTTAGGAAGGAGCACCCTGTCGGACTCGAGGATGAGGGAGCTCGAGTCCCTGGGGCTGCTGGACCCGTTCGTATGGCGGCTGCCGGGCAACGAGACCGAGCCGCACCCCAAGGACGACGAGATTGTCTGCACTGAGCACTATGCCCTCTTCGGCTTGCGGACCCCAGAGAGCGAGTTAAATCACGAAGGTCCTCTCCACCGCGACATCGAGCTCATCAACTGTGCCAAACTCCGCTTCTTCTCCTCACCATCTTTTCCCCTGTGCGAGGGTTTCGGGATCCTCCCGACCCCCTCGCTCTTCTTTCGATACTTCAGCCTCTTCCGCTCCGGGAAGGACCCAGTGGTCGGATGCGTCTACTTTTGGCTGCGGGTCGGACTTAAGTGGGCCTTCCCCAAGTTCCAACCTCGGGATTCCCTTGGCCCGTGGAACGAGCGCTGGTTCTACCTGAAGATAGGCGAGAATGGGACGCTGGTGTTCGAAGGGACCCCCATCGCCAACCGCAAGAAGGAGACTCCGGAGCCGGACGACCTCGAGGTCGATGAGGAGGCCATCGCCCTCATTCATATCTGCGCCATGCGCGGGCTCAACGGGCAGGCGATCGCCAACGATTTCCTGCGGAACCGTGTGTCCCCTCTTAGACGGAGGGAGCACTCGTTCTACGAGATCCAGGGGGGCGACGATCCGACCCGCGAGGGCACGTCCGATAAGTCTTCTCGCCCCAAGGTCTGGCTCGTGTATACCCTCCGACCCTTTCTTGACAACCGCTTGCCTTGCAGCACCGAAAGAATCCTAGGTCTCTGCTAGAATGGTCGAGATGTTTGGGAAGCTGGCGCACGAGTACGTCATCGGCAACCCCGTCCCGAAGAATGTACTCCGTCGAAAAGACGAGGTAAGTCTCCCGACTAAGCGCCTGCCCTTCGCCTGCATGAAGCCCCTTCCCTGAGCCTCGCTTGCTCGCAGCCCACCAGAGCTCGCGGACACGGCCAGAGGATGCTCCCACACCGGTGCAAGGAGCAAGAAAGGGAAGAAGCGACCTCCACCGGCCGGTCCAAGCAAAACGGAGGCGAAGAAGCGCCATGTCGAGTGGGGGGACCATGCTACGGTAAGGGCCCTTCTGCTCGAGCCCCGAGATCGTGTTTTTCGTGCCTTGTCGTCTGACAATTCTTTCCTCATGTAGCAGCAGAGCGCCGCTGCCGCCGCCAGGTCTTCGAGCACTCCTCCGCCCCCAGGGCCCCGAGCCCGAGCCCCTGCCGCGTCGGGCGATGCAGAGCCGGCTCGGACCCTGAGACCTCAGGTCGCGAGGACACGCAAGCGTAGCGTCCCCTCGACATCGGGGCAACAAGACCTTCGCCGACCCTCGGCGAGAAGGAGGCCGGTGACCCAGGCAAGCCCCTGGCATCCTGGTCTGCGCCGCCCCCTTCGCATCTTTCTGTTTTAGAGAACGCTTTTGATCGCAGACCTTGAGCCCCCGAGCTCGAAACTTGCCCGCTTTGACGATGGCTGTTGTCCAGGGCGAGTCCGAGTCCGAGGAGGAAAACGCCTTCGAGCTGGTCCCGCGTCGCGATCGTCGCCGGGCACGCACTCCTTCGGGCCAGTCCCTGGTCGGTGAATTCTACTAGGGGCTCAACGACTCGTCCGAAGAGGACGAGCCCGCGATCTGCGGGGACTACGAGACGGGCGAGGCCCATGACTCAGATGCTGTCGACGAGTACCCCGAAGCCTCCACGAGGGAGGATACTCAGGACCTTGAGGCCACAATTGAGGTGGCCTCCAAAACCCCACCAACCACGATCGCCTCGGGCGTTGAGGTTGCGACCCCGCCAGTCACCGGGGGTGATCGGGTCGTGGAGGCTCCGCAGACCTCCCCGGCCGCGACTGCGTCAAGCGCTGAGGCCGCGGCATCCCAGGCCGCGGAGGTCATGAATGTCGAGGCAGATCCAGCTGCCATCCCCTTGGCACCGGAGACGAGTGGGGGCCCGGCCGTGGAGATCGGGGCTAGCACCGCCGCTATGCCCTCCGCCATCGAGGGCCTTAACCCACCAGAGGAGGCGGCGGGCAACTGCCGCCTCGGGCGGGACTCGAGTCCCGGCCCTAGTGCGCCATCGGCTGCCGTGGTCGACCCCAGCACCAGCGTGGCGGTCGACGAGGAGGAGGAGATCCCTCGCGATCGTATTGATGATCGTGAGGAATTCACCCGCACACGCCTGGAGGGGCGCCTCCGCGAGGTAAGGGTCTCTCCCCACACTTTGTAGCTCGTAATTTGGTCTCCTTGTCCTTTCTCATTTTTGGGCCACCCTTTTCTTCGTGAAGGTAATCGACCATGCCTCTCGAGGGCTGCAAGGCCTTCAAGAGCATGCGGTCGTGTTGAGGAGTCTCCTCGACGTAGTAGAGGAGCGGGAGGTTGAGCGCGATAAGCTCGTCCAGACCATCGAGGTCGAGCAGGGGGAGCTCGAGCAGAAGGGCCAAGAGCTCGACGATCTTCGTCGGACGATGAGGGCGCAGGAGGTAGCCCACGCGGCAGAGCTCGAAAGGTGCCAGTGGTCTCGAAAGCGTGACCACGGCTTTAAGGTCAGGAGCAGAGCGCCGACGCCAGCCAAGGCGCCGAGGCCGAAGGGCCAAGATTGAAGCTCGAGAAGGCTTCAGGAGGCGCCGACTCGAGCTCAAGGCCAAGATACTCCAACTAGAGGAGGAGCTTGGGCGCCAACAAGACGCTTGAGACGGAGCGAGCCAAGGTCAAAGACTTGAGAAGGTCTGGCTGCGGAGCAGGCACACTCCATGACGAGGGCGTCCCCCGAGCTCGAGGCCAAAATCCTCAATCTTGAGGGGAAGCTCGAACGTGCCACCAAGGCACTCGTGGTCGAACGCGCTAAGGTTGAGGCGTTGGAGAAGGCTCCTGTGAAGTCACCTCCCGGGCCCGAGACCAGGGTCCTCGTGCTTGAAGAGAAGCTCGAGCGCGTCGGTAAGGCGGCGAAGAGTGCCCTGGCCCAGCTTGAAGACGAGCGACGTCGAGCCACGGATGCCTTCCAGCAAGCCCTCCAGCTCCAGGGGGAGATCGCGACCCTGAGGTCAAAGGTGGCCCAGCTCGAGCAGGAAAAGCTTGCCCGCGAGATGGCCGACCTGTAGGGAAACATTGAAAAGCAAGGGTTGTACTAACAGAAGCGGTTTGTTTTTTGGTGTACAAAGAAACCTTGTCCCCGCGGAGAACCTCGTGATTTGGGGATACTTGGAATTTTCTTTTTTTTTGCTTTGCTTGTTCGCCGTGCCCGTGCCCTTCAGGTCGTGCGCCGGTAGAGTAACCTTACCCAGCCCCCGTTGGGCCCGAGGTCGAGGGACGCGTTCCTTGGGCACAAGACGTAGATACGGACGAGAGGCCACGACCTGCAAAGTTCGAGGAACAATTCGCAAGGGTAGAAGAACACGAGGCGAACATCGTTAAATAGATTAGTGCTCGTACGGCCCTCGCGACCATGCGCATTGCTCAACCGTTAAAGCGGTGAGGTTCTTGGCTCGAGCCCGTGCACAGAGGAGAGCTAGTTTGCGAAGAGGTTCGGCTTATGTTTAGCTCGTCTGCTGGGGGTGAACGTAAAAACCCGCGTCGCTTAGACTAGGAACGAATGCGCTGCGCACGAAGGTCGTGCTCGAAAAAAGGAAGAGCCGCCTAAAAAGAAAAGCGGTAACACAAACGGAAGCAGATATAAAAGAGCAAAAATGAAAGACCAACTTTTATTGAAACGTGAGGCATAGAGGTTACACATAAAACTTCCGGTTGGTCTATGTTCCACGAGCCAGAGAGCTCTCTACCATCGGCATCGCTAGCCAGAAGCCCCGCGGCGATCCGCTGAAACAACTCTATAGGGCCCTCCCACCGTGGGGATAACTTGTTGGTGCCGGACGTGCTCGAATCCGCCTCGTGGCTAGGTCCCCAACAAGGAGCTTCCTAGGTCGCATCGACGAGACGCATGTCCGCGAAGAGCTTGCGGTGTAGTGCGTTGATCGTAATAAAGGCACGCATCTTACTTCTTCGCAAGGGTAAGGTCAAGAGACCGTTCGCGGTCAAGTCGACTTGGTCGACTGCCGACTCGGCAGAGCCCAATGTGACCTCTGGAGGCGGGACGGCTTTGGTACCGAACACGAGCCGAAGGGTGTGGACCCCGTGGCTCGCTTGTCGTGGTACGACAGACCATAGGACGGGAAGTTCGCCCACCCGTGCCTTGCCAGACGACGAGCTCATCCGCGAACTCGCTTTTGACGCCTCGACAATTTGCCCATTGGCGCGTTTCACGCCTCCGCTGTTCTAGGGGTGAGCCACCGGCTTAAGTAGATTTTGATGCCGAGCTCCTCGCGAAAACTCCCCGAACAACTCGCCGGTAAACCGAGTACCGTTGTCGCGATAATTTTGCATGGAACCCCATACCGTGACCGCGAACAAGCGGATGAAACGAACTGCCGCCCGAAAGGCTATGGTCGAGACCGGTTCAGCCTCTATCCACTTGGTGAAGGTGTCGACAATGACGAATAGGAACCTCTTCCCTGCTGCTTGAGGAAAAGGTCCGAGGATGTCCAAATTTCTGTGTCGAGAAGGGCCACGCGAGCGGATGGTCTGGAGCGCAGAGGCGGTTGATGCGATTTCCGGCGCGGAATTGGCGTGCTCGGCAAAAGTGCATTTATATCACGAGCATCCTAAAGCGCCGAGGGCCAATAGTACCCCATGCGGAAGGCCTTCCCGACCATTGTCCTGTACGAAGAGTGCGCCCCACACAGGCCTGCGTTAATGTCATGTAGTAGGTACTTACCCTCCTCCGTGGAGACGCACCGCGTCAGGATGCCGGAGACATTGCGTCTGTAAAGCTTCCCCTCGACAAGCGTGTACAGACTTGCTCGGTGCTTGACCCAGCTCCGCTTAAGGTGGTCGGGTGGGTGTCGGCCCGTAAGGAAATTGTGGATGGCCTCGCCCAGAGGGGGTACCTTCGACCATGGCGAGCGCGACCTCTTGGTCGGAGATTGACGGGCCGCCAAGGTTCCAAGATGACGCCGGTGGGATGTCGCCATTGGAGGAGCCGAGCTTGAGAGGTAGTCCGTGACCGGAGTTGTCCTCTTGGGGATGTGCTTGAGCTCCAAGTTCGAACCACTTCTCCATCTTGTGCACCTCGGTGAGGTACTTTGCCATCGAAGTCTCCCGAGCATCGGTAGTCCTTGTTGAACCGGTTGATGACGAGCCGAGTCGCCTTCACGACTGTGACGGGCGACGCCTGTGGCCTTGCAAGCTCAGAGGTCGGCCAAGAGGGCTTCAGACCGCCACATTGTTGGTCGCTATGAAGCCAAAACGACTACGTACCTCAATTTGTCACCGCTGGGTGAGGATAAGGATCCCACTCGAGCGCTTGAAGGATCTCGAGCCGTCAAGAACATGAGCCGGGCTTTTCTTCTTCGACCGGAGCTCGGAGCTGGTCAGTGACGTCCGCTCGACCACGAAGTCAGCGAGCACTTGCGATTTTATGGTCGTGCGTGCCACGACCTAGATGTCGAACGCCGCTAGCTCCATGGCCCACTTGGCGATTCGCCCACCACCCTCCGGGTTCCTCAGGATGTCCCCAAGCGGGAAGTTGCTTGGGACGACCACGGAGTGCGCCTGGAAATAGTGCCGGAGCTTGCGTGAAGCCATGAGGAGAGCATATAACAGCTTCTATACCTGCGGGTAGCGCTCCTTCGGGCGCAAGACCTCACGACATAATAAATGGGTGTCATTGAGACCCCGCTCGCCACCAGACGGCACTAACAACGTGGGGGTGGCGGTGAGATACAAGAAGAATTTCTCACCATGTTGTGGCGTTATAAGGAGGGGTGGGGTCGACAAGTATACCTTCAAATCGTCAAGGATCGCTGGCCTCGAGTCCACTCGAAGCCCCGTGCTTGCGCAAGGTCTGAAAAACGGAGCCCTCGCCGCCGAGCCTCGAGATGAACTCGCCGAGGGCGCTATGCGGCCCGTGAGGCTTTGCACCGCTTGATCGAGGTCGGGCGCCATCTTCTCGATCGCTTCGATCTTCTCCGGGTTGGACCAACCCCGAGCCCCGATCATGTAGCCGAGCACCTTCTCGGATGCCGCCACCAACACGCACTTCTCGGGTTGAGCTTTATCTTGTGCTTGTTCAGTTGGCGAAGGTCTCTCGAGGTCGCGAACGTGGTCGCTTCTACGGGCTCTTGACGATGATGTCATCCACGAGACCTCAAGGTTCCGCCCGATCTAGGGCTCGAAAGTCTTGGTCATCGACGCCGAAAGTGGCCTCGTGATTATGCAGCACTAAACGACATGGTCAGATAGCAATAGGTGCCAAACGGCGTGATGAAGGAAGTTTTGCTCGCCGCTGACCGCCACTTGATCCGGTGGTATCCCGAGTAAGCATCCAAGAAGCTCAAAGATCTTGGCATTCGCGGTGGAGTCCACGATCCGTCGATGCGCTGAAGCGAAAGTTGTCCTTCGGCAAGCCGAGTTCAACCTCAGATAGTCGACGACATTCTCCACTTTCCTCCTTCTTCAGACGATGACCGTTAGCTACCATTCGAGTAGTTAATCTCACGAATGAAGCCGCCTTTAAGAGCTTGTCAAGGTTTTCTCGATGACCGCGACCTTCTCCGGGAGAAGCGACGCAGCCTTTTTTGGCGCATGCAGTCGGGAGCCGGATCCCACTCGCAGTTTTGTGCTCGATCACCTCCTCGACGCCGCATATCCGCGGGCTCCTGCTTAATATACCCTTGTTGGCGCTGGCGAAGGTGACGAGCTCGAGTTCCTATTTGGGACTCAACTCATCGGAGACGTGGACGCTTTGGTCGGGTCGCTCTCGCCGAGCGGCACGGCCTTTGTTGCCCCGCTTAGTTGTATTGCCGCTCGGGCGGCGTTCTTCGCGTCGCCGCCCGACCATCGGGCAAGATGCCGAGAGCCAAGGCCTTGGTCTCACAACCATGCGCCGCTGCAGTCGCCTCAAGACGGTGATGACACCGCTGGGGCGGTAACTTCATGCACCGATGGCTATAATGGTTGGCGCCATGAACTTGACCAAGGCAGCCGCCCGAGGATGGCGTTAGACGGAGGTCACCTCGACCACTTCGAAGGTGATTAACTCGCGCGAAGTTGTCGAGCCGCCAAGGTGACGGCAAGACAACCCGCCCCAAGGGGTGGTCGAGCTCCGGGACTATCCCAAGAATGGTATGGTGATGCTTTGACCTTCGACCGAGAATCAGATCCCGGCAAGCGCTCCCGCCGCAAAGAAATTGAGAGAGCCGCCACCGTCGACCATGACACGCCTGACCGTGGTATTGCTGATGGTCGGGGTCACGACCAAAGCGGTCTTTAGGTCTCGAGCCATACCTGGGAGTGCGTCCTCTAGGGAGAAGGCGATGGTGGCACCACCACTTGTGGTCGCCGACGGCTTTCCAATGGGCGACCGTAGATGGTCGGCGGGCGGCCTTGACTCGCTACCGATCGGTAGGCCGACGAGCCACCGAATATGACATCGATCCGGCGCCGCCTTGCTGGAATTCCAGATCGAGGTAGTCGGTTCGCTACGCAAGCATTCACCCGGCCGGGCTGGTCGTCATCCTTCGTGAGCATGGGCATCTCACCCCGCCCATCGAGAAAGCGCCTAGCTTGTTCTCGCTAAGCCTCGCAGTTCGCAGTCGTCGGGCCGGCCGCCTGCGGAAAGTGACAGAACTTTGATTCGCCATATCTGCGCGCCTCCCCCGTTGCCGAGCATCGGTCCGCCAGGACCGCACGTTGGCCCTCTTGTCTGGGCCGGTTTTTCGCTCGGTGAGGTCGGGTCGACCTTGGCGAGGCTTAGAGTCCTCCCGAGCTTGGCCTCGACTTCGAGGACCTCTACCGCCATCCGCCGAGATGATCACCCACGTAGCCCTCCGCCGCCCGCGATCGCGGCTTTCGCTTCTTGAAGGTGGTGTTTGGTCGGCGCCGAGTTGGACGGGCCGCCTCGTTTGGTTCGCACTAAGCTTACCTTGGTCGAAGTCGCTTTCAATGGACGGCATCGTCAAGGCCCCGCATCCGCTTCCGCCATGCGGAAAAGTTTGTTGACGCCGAGCCTCGATGTGATCTCCAGATCTTGCGGAGACGCCGATCATGGACCCCGAACTTGAAGGCCTTGATAACGGCCTCGCCGAAATGCTCGATCAGTTCCTTGTGCGGATGAATCGCCGCACAAAATCGCGCAGTTGGCTCGTTTCTTCCCGGATGACACGATCCGAGTCTTTTCCTCGCCCGCCGCCGTAATAACTCGAAGTTGGAGCGAGGGCGCTCGATCTGGCGCCACGATCCGAAGGAGCAAGCCGACAAAGCCGTGTCCTAGCGGCCCTGGCCCAAAGACGGTTGGGAGGTAGTTAGCCATCACGAAGCTCGTTCTCCAAACCGCCAAGATAGCGGTCGAATAGATGGACAGAACTCGCCAGGTTCTTGGTCCCGCTGGCGCTTTGATCGCCGCGAAGCTTGAACCGCGTCCGCCAACGACGCGACGAAGGCCGTCGGAGTACGCCATGCAGCCGTAGGCCGGAACAGGCGCCCGCCGGTCGTGGTCATCGCCGACGAGGTCCCTGCTGCTGCCGGATTCGGAGTCGAGGCTGGCCCGGCGGCCCGACCTCCGGTGAGATCGACCATGGTGCCGAGCACGGGAATCACCCGGTTGGTAACGCAGGCGGTCCTGGACCCTGCGGCGCCTGGGCGGAACGTCCCGTGAAAGGTCCGCAGACCTGCTGCCAGTCGACTCGGAGTGGCTTGGTTCGGGCCTGGTCCTGGTTGGCGCGGTGCCCGTGGGACGCCGGCGATGTTCGCTGAGCCTCGCCCCGAGCCTGCGTTCGGGGCTAACTCGCTGGAGGCGTCCGACGCGCCGATGGCGCGACGTGTTATCATTCCTTCTTCGGGAGCGGGTCCTCGAGGCCGCTTTCTTTGCGGAGGTTCAACCTCGCCACACCCGATCGAAGTTCTTCGCCGTGGCTCGCCAAAGAGCTCGACTCGCTTCTATCGGGTCGGCCATGACCGAAGCGAGAAAGCGAGGCGCCCCCGGCTGGGGGAGCTCGGTGGCTCAGAAGATGTCGCCTTTTCTCGGGCTCTCCCGCCGAGAGCGGTTATGGCTTGGTTGATGGCAACTCGCACTATCCGGCGAAGCGTCTTCAGAGTTCGCGATCACGGCCATCCGCAACTCCTCGGCGCTTGACCGTCCGCCACCGTAACGTCGCCGCGAGCGGCGGCGGCGGTGTGAACAGGACACGAGTCGAGTCCGTGCTCGAGGAAAATCCGCCGATGAAAGGCGCCATGCTCCCGAGATCCCGTGTCGCTCTCGCGAAGAGCAAAACAATCGGGCCCCACGGTGGCGCGCCATTGCCGATGATCGGGATCGCCAACCGCAAGAAGGGAGTTAGGGTCTGAATGTTATGGGACCCGAGCAGCGCTTTTGCTCGAACGGCGAAGAAAACCGATCGCGGTGATGGTCGGAGCAAGACGACAACGAACACGAGACAAAGGTTTATCTTGGTTCGAGCCCTCGCCAAGATAATAGTTTACTCGGGCCGCTTTGCGGCGGTGATTCTCGTTATATGGGTGTACAG
>CM070507.1:56894957-57061709 GCA_036346375.1 Guadua angustifolia
TAAGCGAAACCAAAAGAAAGAAAATGAAAACTACATATACTGATCTTCCTACACAAAAATTTCTATAAAATTTTGAAAGATATAAAACTACTTTTGAACTAATTAAAGTCGTGACTAAAAACGTCGGGTTCATGTATAGAGTGCAACAGCCATTATCTAGTCGTCCCTCGGCTGGCCAGGACTCGTGCAGTGTAGCTCTTCTTCCCCAGACGAATACAGCCCCCTTGCTCCTGTTTGCCCTAGTCAAACTGCAAATCTCGTTCTATCCTCTGGCTAATCACTGAGCTTAGCTTGAAGCCTCACTGCCTTCATCACCCGTATTGCTGCCACGGCAAGGAATTATGGCGCCAAATCAACCGCCTTCTCCCTTCTCTATCTTACCCAGCTGGCTGTTGCAGCAATTCACTTTCTGTTCTGTGTCGTCAGGCTTCAATGTGTTCAAGGTTTCTCTGATCTCTACCCGCAATATGACCCAGACCGGATGAGCTAAAGCTAAAACAAGGAACGTGTGCTACGACTCAACTAAAAACTACCTGAACGACAACAATAGAAAATACAGCAACAAGTTTATTCCAACACCGGCCAGCCTCCCTACCTCCAGTGTTCACATTTTGGCGAAATTTAGATGAAAGTTCCGATATTCGTTAAAATTTCTGAAATTTCATATTTTTGGTGAGGCCGAAAAAATTTCCATACCGACCAAAAATTTCAAGCGAATTTGAGCTCCGCCTCAAACCAGCATAAACTAGCCCAAAAAGGCCTTCCCCATGACCCGCCCATCCAAATCACCTGGATTGCAGAGAAATGAAAAGCCCAAAGACGGTTAAAAGATGACGCATGGTGTCTAAGGATGGTTGGATTAATGCAGCTGTGTACAGCTCTAACTTCTGGAGAAGAAGAACTGCAGATATATAGGGTGCTATCAGGTGCGACACTAGAACCTGAAGAATTCTATGCAAGGTTGGATCTGATGCCTCTCTAGAACCGGAATTGAAGTTATTGTTACATGGGAAAAAATGTCTAATTGGTTCAGAGATAATCATCTTAGCGTTTTGTTAGGGTTTAGGATCAAGCACCGCATAAAGAGCGGGACACAAAGATTTACGTGGAAAACCCTTGGGAAAAACCACGGGAGACACAATCTACTAATTGGTTCAAGGATTACAAGTACATGAGGGTGGCTTAAATAGCCAATTAGGAATCGAGATTAGGAAGGAGTCCAAGTAGAAAGAGATGATTTTGAGGAATCGAGTTTATCTCTAACAAACCTCCCTTGACTCAAAATCCATAATGAAATGTCTCCATAAACCCGAAGAACAATTAAGCACCTTGAATGCCAACCAAGTCAAGACAATGCTTGAACTTGGTATTTGAAAGTGTCTTGAGTCAGCATGTCTCGAGGAGTTATCATCTGTATGTACCTTTTCACAACAATTTGTCCTTGACAACAACATCACGGATAAAGTGGTACTTGATATCAATGTGCTTGGTCTTGGCATGATACATATCATTCTTGGTCAAACAAATAGCACTCTGGCTATCACAATAAGCGATGAAGTATTACATTTTAATGCCAAGTTCGAAACCAGACCTACCATAACCAAAAGCTTCCTTAACACCTTCAGTAGGCAAAACATATTCCCTCCGATTAGTAGAAAAAGCGGCAATTGGTACAAAGGATGCTTTCAAATTTATGAACCACATAATGAGAAGATATATCGAGAATGATCTTCTTTTATCAAGATCACTGACATAATCAGAATTAACAAACCCAAGAACATCATTTATCTTCACTTTATTCTTATCAAACATCAAGCCAAAATTAAAGTGCCTTTCAAATAACGAAGAATCACTTAGCGCATTCCAATGTTCTTTGCGAGATTGTGCATAAATCACGCTAACAACGCTATGAGAATGAGCTAAATCAATGCAGTGCAAATCATAGCATACATGAGATTACCAACTGCACTAGAGTAAGGAATCACGAGACATATAGTCTTTGTCTTCTTCATTAATAGGACAACGACTTGAAGATAACTTGAAATGTGAGGCAAAAGGTGTAGAAAGCAGGTTTACAATTACTAAGATTAAATTTATCAAGTACCTTCTCAATGTAATTTTTACGAGATAGAAATAAAGTACCCGACTTTGCGATCAAGCGAATTTCCATCCCAAGAATTTTCTTAAATTTGACCAAGATCTTTCATCTCAAACTCATGACTAAGTTGAGCCTTCAAGCTGTTGTCGATGACTTGTCATGAGAAACAATGAGCATATCATCAACATAGAGCGACAAATAAACAAATGAACCATTTGGAAGCTGTTTGAAGTAAACACGATTATCATAATTCTGCGAGAATCTTTGTTGTGCAATCATAAAGGAATCAAACCTTTTGTACCCTTTGCCTAGGAGCTTGTTTAAGGCCATAGAGATTTTTCAAATGACAAACTAAATCCTCTTTTCGAGGATAGTGAAACCCTCAAGTTGTGTCATAAAAAACTCTTCTTCTAAATCTCCATGTAAGAAGGCAGTTTTAACATCAAGTTGCTCTAATTCCAAGTCAAATAAAGCAACAAAAGCAAGCATAACCCGAATGGAAGAGTGGCGCTAGCGAGAGAAAAAACTTCATTGAAGTCAATACCTTCTCTTTGTTCAAAACCTTTTATCACTAAACGGGCTTTCCATCTTGCAGGTTCAACTCCAGAAATACCATCCTTCTTCTTATAAATCCATTTGCACTTTAAAGGTTTCTTACCCTTTGGAAGCTTAACCAAATCCCATGTATTGTTTTTATGAAGGCTCAAAATTTCTTCATTCATAGGCATCAACCACTTAGAAGAATTTTCACATGAGATAGCTTCAAAATAAAAGAAAGGTTCAAAAGTATCACCAATGTCTTGTGCGATGAAAAGAGCATAACGAGGCCATATCATCGGTGTCACGATATCTAGCGAGTAATTGAATATTTCTTCTTGGTCTATCTCGAGCAATACAATGATCATTAGTACTACGAGATCTGGACTGGTTGTGACGAAGAACCACTAGGTGCTGAAATTGGTTGTGAAGAAGAACCACTAGAAGAATCATTATCAACGATGGGTAAAACTACCTCAAATTCTGCATTTCTTTCTGCGGACTTGAAGTTCAGATTCATTTGTGGATGAACAACCATCACTTATCACTACCGGGTGAAAGTAAAGCATTTTCATGAAAAGTAACATCACGACTAATGATTAATTTGGGAGAATCGAGAACACCATAAGCGATATCCTTTGACACGGACCCATATCCAACAAATATGTATTTTCTTGCTCTAGGCTCTAATTTTCCATCATTGACATGAGCATAAGCGGGACAACCAAAAATTCTCAAATTAGAGTAATCAAGCGGTTTACGACCAAACCTCTTACGGAATTTTAAAGTCAATGGCTGAATTTGGAGAGCGATTAATCAAATAAGATCTTTGTAAAGCAGTCTCGACCCACAGCAACGCTTATTCCATAAACTTGCATTTGAAAGGATGCGGGCTCTTTCGGAAGAGTGCGATTCATACGCTCTGCCACACCATTCTCTTTGAGGTTTACAGAGCAGTCAAATGTCTTGCAATACCATGATTAGCACAAAAATCATCAAACTCACCACTACAAAAATCCAATCCATTATCGGTTCTAAGTTTCTTGATTTTTACGCGGTTTGATTTTCAACCAAGACTTTCCACTTCTTGAAAACTAAAAAGCTTCATGCTTATGTTTGGAAAAATAAACCCAAACTTTCGAGAAAAATCATCGATTGAAAGTAATCATGTACTCACAACCTCCAATAGAAGGAAATCTAAAGCGACCCCAAAGATCGGAATGAACATAATCAAGAATTCCTTTAGTCGATGAGTTGAACGGAAAAGGCTGACTCTCTTTTGTTTGCCAAAAACACAATGTTCACAAAAATCAAGTTTGCCAATGTCATGTAAAAGTCCTTTCTTGCATAAAAGGTGCATACCTTTCTCACTCATATGACCCAAGCGCATATGCAAAAGCTTGGTGATGTGAGGATTTGATGCAATTGTGGAAACAACTTGCGGAACACATATTTATGAGAGACCTTGCAAGTAATAAAAACTTGATTCTATTGGCTTTCATAACAACAAGGTTGCCTTTAGAAATCTTAAGAACACCATTTTCACGGTATATTTATAACCCAAAGATTCTATGGTGCCCAAAGAAATAAGATTTCTTTTCATTAACGGGAACATGGCGAACATTTGAAAAGTCCTACTTGATACCATCATGGGTTTGATTTGAATAGAACCAATGCCAACAATTTCAAGGAGACTCATCGACCAATCAAAACTTCTCCACTACCAAAGAATCATCGTGAAAACCACTCTTTATATGGACAAATATGAAAAGTGCAAAATTTGAATCAATAATCCATGCGGTTTGATTCTTCATGTTGGAAGTGATAATTAGAGCCTCTCCATCGATTCATTTTGAACAAGACTAGCCTCGGCGGTTTATCGAGAATGTGTCCTTTTATCTTCTCGAGCCTTATTTTTGACATAACATTGACAATAACATGACCGGTGTGTCTTGCAATAGCAGCCAAAATTGTTGGGTTCTGACCTCTTGACTTAGATCTAGGCATGATCTATGAGAATTGCCTTTATGTGGAGATCTACCTCTAACAATTAACCCCTCGACCTTAACCACGAGCGAGAATCAATATCAAATTTCTCCTTAGACAATAAATTTGATTTAACATTCTCAAAACTAAGGATATCATGATTGCCATAAAGCATAATTTCCTTGAAATGCTTAAAAGTAGCGAGCAAAGGCGACCATGACGAATAGCCTTATCTTCATCATCAATTTTCACCTCTAATTTCTCAAGATCAATTATGAGTGAATTAAACTCATTAAGATGAGACCAGAATAGAGTACCTACCTTCATAAATTGTGTCTAGAGCGTTCTTTAAAAACGCAATTTATTGGTGAGACTTTTCTTCATGTACAAGTCCTCCAATTTTTGCCCGCATGACTTTGTGGTAGTCTCGTGGATAACTTCACGCGAGAATATCGTAGACAAAGTGGGCTGTATGGCGGATAGGGCTTTCTCGTCAAGTTCTTCCCATTGTTCATCTGTCATTATCGCGGTTTCTTTGAAAGTGCTTACAGCGCCCACAGTGTGAAGCGGCTTTCATCTGAACTGCCATATTGAAAGCGATCTTGCCATCGAACTTCTCAATGTCAAATTTAGTGGATGACATGGTGGAGAATAAAATTACTGATAGAAAATATGGTAGGTTACGAAAAAAACTTTACGATGCTTGGGTGTGCGTAAAATTCTCTGCACGTTACGGTATTGATTGAGTCGCGTAGCAAATCGATCAAAAAATAAAGCCCCGGAACCCGGTGCGTCTTCTTGGTGGGCCGGACCCAAACTTGATGGGAAACTTCGAAGGTGACTCCTTGGTTCCTGCAGTATGCGCGGCCGAAAAAAGGAATCAAAGCGGAGCTCTCGAATTTGAAGTCCGATCGGCTCTCTTCACGTGAGCACCTTGGTCTTCACGAGCAAAACTTCTAGTCGGTACTTCTTTGATTCTCCAACCCGATCCACGAGGAGATTGGGTCTTTGATTGGATCCTTGTCCCTTCACGCAGGTTGAGCGACGCGCCAAGCGGCCGGCGCAAGTGCAAATAACACGATGGGAAGGGAGCCGACTCAGGCGCTGATCTGGCGGTTGGCGCGGCGAGTTGAAAAACGGCCGTATGAGCGAAAAAAGCGGCAGCGGCTTGACGAAGACCGGCGAGGATGTGCCTTGAGGTCAGCGGAGCGGCGGCTGCGATGAAAAGAGCAGTCGTCGGCGAAGACAACGTGGCGAAGAAGCTGCGGCGCATCGCGATGAAACCCAGTGAGTGCTCACGATACCACTTGTTAGGGTTTAGGATCAAGCACCGCGCATAAGAGCGGGACACAAAGATTTACGTGGAAAACCCTTACGGGGAAAAACCACGGGAGACACAATCTACTAATTGGTTCAAGGATTACAAGTACATGGGGGTGGCTTATATAGCCAATTAGGAATCCGAGATTAGGAAGGAGTCAAGTAGAAAGAGATGATTTTGAGGAATCAGGTTTATCTCTAACACGTTTGATAAGGTTTTGCCGCTACTAACTTGTGATTGGAAATGAGTTCTCGGGTCTGGCGAATGTATATATAAACCTACTGGTCAAATACTTAATGAGTTGAAATGAAATAGTTCGAATCTGGGCATCTGAGACTCTTAAAACCTTGATGTAATGTATTTGCTCCATTCTTGACCATACCTTGCCGGTCATCCGTGCCATAAGAAGCTGCGCTAAATCTCGGCGCCATTCTTGGTACCTCTGACCGTTCCTTCTCATCGCTTGCGTGTCGAGACTTGACTTGGCGCTAAAAGCTGGCCTTGCGCAAACTCCCATAAGCACCATTTACAAGAAAAGCGAGCCATGCCCTACCTTGGTAGCCATTAAACTCCTGTGCACATCGTGTCTGAGACATTCACGTTTGTAGCATGGTTGTACATCCTAAAACTTACTTTGAACCTCTATTTCATTTCGGTTTGGTGTGACACCATCATAACCCCTATTCATCTTCTTCACAGGCGGCTCTCGTTGGTAGGCCTCTCGGCAAACCACTGAGCACATATTCGAGTAAAATGGAACTCTAACACCATATTGATGCGCATAGATTCTTGATCAATGAAAAATTGGCGCTTTGAGAGCTTTTCGATGTGTTAAGCCATGGCATGCATTGCGGCTCTTGCGATGGCCTTCGCCATTCGACCTTGCATGGGCACAAGACTACTCGAGGAGTACAAGCTTGTAGATGCTAAACATGGAACCCATTTGCGCTCAGGCAAAGCCTCGCCGCTTGCGAGCAGACTCATCCTCCACCTTGCGGTCACCTCCATGTGGGGCCATCAGGCGATCACCTGTGACCACAACTCTCACTTTACCCACCCATAACCTCTCTGTCGACCTCCCAAACAGCCTTGAAACCAACACTTTCATGAGCCCACACGTCGGCCGCATGTGTGCTCTGGCGGTCTTTTTGTCGCAAGACCAACCCAAAAGCGAAAAGCACTTACGTCCGATCAAAAGCGTAAATTCGAAAATGGCGACTTTTCCTTTTTGAGACATTTTCAAAACCCTAGCATGTTCAAATAGGCATAACTTTTGCGTTTTAAATCCAAATAAAGTGAAATAAATTTATATATTAATTTAAATTCTTTTATATTCTGAATATGTAAAAATATTTTGATAATAAACTCTGTTAAAATTTAAAATTTAAATTTAAAGAAAGGGTTTGAAATATGCTGTGAATAAAAGTTTGCAAGTAAGCTCCAATTTGAATGAAACCAATTTTTCTAGAATCCTTAGGTGCTCAGAAACCATAATATGCAAAAATATTTAGGGTTAACTATTAAAAATATGCTTGTTATTCCAAGTAGTAAATGAATAGTCTAATGTTAATCCAAATAATTTTAGCCTCTCAATTTGAAATTATAACTAAAAAGAATTCATAATTTTTCCCTCCTCAATACATAAAATAAAGAAAAAATAATACATGAAACAAGTGTATCATTGCTTGTCCAAAAAGCGCTAAGTGATATATAAGTGTATATGTATATGATCAACTAAAGTAAGAACACATCAAATTATAAGCAACCTAACCCTAAAACCCCACATTTTTCTATAATTGTTCTTATTTGATTTTTCCATCGACTTTTTTTGTTCTTATTGAAATTTATTTGTTATGTTTAGATGAGCAGCGAGTAGACTCCAATGTTTCGAGGTTAGCTAACACGATCTAGCTTCTAACTTGGGACTACATTCCCAGCGATGAATAGCAAGGCAAGCACCCTTTTGGCCATGAATGATCGAGTTTTGAAATTATTTTATTAAAACTTTCATGCATGCGCCATGTTTATAAACTCTACTATTTCATGGGTTTTGGTAGATAATACCTTCATTAATGGGATCTCCTTAATCAAAATTGATATGTGAACCTTGATAACCCTATAATATGGATAATCACACAATGATAATGTAACATCCCAAAATTTTGACTTTTATTTATTTAATATTATTTTATTACAAATTTGAATTTTTGTGAATTTTTTGGATTTATTTGGATTTTCTGAGATTTATTTGAAATTATTCTAAATTAAAATACATTGCCTTTTTTCAAAAATTAATTATAAATAGAAAAGTTTAAAATAAAGTTTTGCCAATAATATTTTATTTAAGCTCAGTTGTCTCAAAGTATTTTGAGATTCTTCTCGATTTTTATTGGTATTTTTATTGCTCTAAATAAATCAAAATATTTTCCTAATTATTTTAAATGAAAAACCCGAAAAATCCTTGTGAGCGATAGCGGGCGAAGCCCGCTACGTACTGGCAATTCAACCATTGCGTAGATTGATTTTCGGAGGATTAACGCCGTTGGATGGATCAGATCAACGGACTTCATCAAGCAGCGTCGCCCGGTAGAGACCTAGCGTCGTGTGACGTCGGATCTTCATCGCACGATCTTCATTACGCGATCTGGATTCGGAAACCTAATAAGTCGTCGCCGTTGGATCTAAATCAATGCGGCCTTCGTCCATCAAGGCGAATAGGAAACCTAAGCATCATGACCCTTGATCATTGATCGGACGGTTGAGGTTGTCGTCTCCGATTCGATTGAATGCGTCTTGCGCCGCCGTGTCCATCTGAACACCTGCTTGCCGCCCGAGTTTCCAAATTCTGCGCGTCTTGGGTATTTAAGGACCCGAGCCCTTAGAGGTTCCTCGTCCTCTGTCGCATCTTTACGCTCTTCGCGTCGTAGAAAAATCCGCCACGGAAGTTTGCGAGCTCGCCAAGGTTCAAGACCCGATCTTGGCGCATTGTTTCTTCGGTTTGCGCCCGTCGTCAAGCCGTCGGTATGCCTGATTCGCCTGACTCGGGTTCGCCGTAACAAAGCGGATCCGAAGCGCCACTTCTTCAGGTCGGAAATCGCCCTTGCCTTGTGCAGTAGTCATCTTCTGACTCCGGTGACCTTGCGCGTCGCATCTTCATCAGGAGTTCGAGCATCATGCGGTAGTTGGATTAGCCTTGGACGGCGAGATCGAGCCACATCGCGAGAAGAAAACGATGCATCGCTCGGGTAAGGTTTTCACCGTCGATTTTAGATAAGTGGCCTAGATTAATCCCGTCGATTAGGTCAGCAGTATTCACCTCGGGTAAGTCACGGCCGTTCGATTCGGATCCGTTGGTTGTCATTTCGCATACGTAGAAGATTAGCGGTGAACCGTTAGATTGGTTTTAGGCGGCTTAGATTTCGCCATGTGTTAGCCGTCTGCAGGCTCGACCGATCTTGGCGTTAGGCGGCCTAATAATCGTCGGATTTTCTTTTCAAAAATAATTAGCATATTATTGATTTTCCAATTTTATGATTTTTCGAGAATTTGAATTTTACGAGGGCTCGTTCTCCCTCAAACAAACTCCGATTGAGGTGATTCAAATTCCTAAAAATTTTAAATTTGAGTCTATCTAATGGTGATTTTTGTTGGATTTTTAGAGTTTATTTGTTCTCTGGTTTTGGTGTTTATTTGCTATTTCTTCTCGATTCACGTGGGCGTTGAATTGTGCGAGGCTTGGGAGGAGAATTGGCAACTCAGAAACAATTCTGAGACCAAGATCGGGAAGCTTAACAAAGGCAAGTTGTGCTTTGATCATGTTGCACCCATAGCTAGATTAGTTGCTATTTTGATTTACTTTATTGCATGTTATTTTATGTGTATAAATGATTTCAACCTAAATTTGGGATTAGCTAATGTACCCTTTGAATTACACCCTACCTTGTCGATTGTATGCCATGATCCACTTGTCACCTTAGGTTGGTTTCTTGTAGTTGGTTAAACATGAAATCAACATGGGATGGTTAGAAACGGAATAGAATTGCTTAGCCGTGCCATGTCATCACATGTACATGAATTATTGATTATTAATCTTGACTAATGGAATATGGAACAATGATATTAACTTGTGTGTCATGTGTGGTCACACAAAGATATTGAGTTGTTGTGGCGAGGAGAATCCGCATAGCGATGTTAATTTGTGGATAGCACGTGGTGCTTGTAATCAACAAGGGTTGGTGATCACTTAGATTGAAGCAAGTGGTAAGGGCAAGTGTGCGAGGTGGGCCCGATAAGCGGAGAGGTATGTGCAAGTCTTGCTTTAATCAACCCTAAGGACTTAACCTTGCAGAGCCTTTGACTGAGTCAATCTTGCAACCATATATGTTATGGGGCGACCTAGTGACTAATTTGCAAAACCATAGCTTGAGTACTATCGTGGTGGTGTGAGTCTAGGTGTATGGAGGAAACTCACATGGCGCAAGAGGGGGCCATGTTGTGGTGGTGTAACCCATCGGTGTTGAAACCTCGTTGAGTAATCTTGGGTTAAGGTGGTGCATTGTAAAGGCTTTGTTATGATCATCTCACTTTGTGTGGTGCATGGTTGTATCATGTGGGTAAAGTGCATAACCTCTGCGAGTATACAAACTATTAGGATAGCACGTGCTCACATTATTGAGCAAAGCTCGGGAATTACAGATCGAGGTTAGTTTAATAAAATGGACAAGCTGAATGGGATGGCGGGGATGCCATATGGATAATGGAACTTGACTTAGGATGGAAGCTTGATTTACTTGAGAATCATTGAATCTATTAATGTTACTATTTGCTTACTAGTCTTTTCAATCTCATTATTGTATGTGTTTGTAAAATCTTTGCTTTCTTGCAAATAAACCACTTAGCCATTCCTTTGGAATAAGCCTTGCATATAGCTATGGTAAGAACATTACTGTGCACAACTTGTTGAGTGCTTTAGTACTCACCCTTGCCTATCAACAACCAACAATAGTGGAGGGAATCGCCGCCCGTTATTGGAGGAGGATTTCCAAGTGGACCACGAGTCACTAGGCCAATCCTTGTCAGTCACTTGTGGTGTCTTGATGGGACATCTCGATCTTTTGCTATATTTTCATTGCATTTGTTTAAGTCTACTTTAGCCTAGCCCATGTGGCGAGAATAATGTAAGTGATCATAAGATCATGCACTAGTTATATTAAGTAAATTAAGTCTTATTATTCTTATCGTTGTGTATGATATGATGCTTACAGATGTTAGGCTTTGTGTGCACTAGCATTGATCACAGGAATAGTGTGGTAAAACACGATTGGATTCGAATTGGTGGTCGGGTCCTTACAAAGGTGGTATCGAGCATATCTTGGTGTGGGACTTAGCCTTAGTTAGCATGGTGGTGTCTTAGGAGTGTCCAAAATTATTTTCTAAAGGAAAAATTACAACACTCTCGACTCATCTTTGCTGAAATTTTCCTCAAATTGATACGAGTGGCGTTTGAGAGTGGAGGACTTATCCAAATTCCCTTTTGAATAGATGAGGATGGTCCAAGAATGCAGGAGGAGAGCGAGGAGGCTCACGGTGAGCTATAGGCGTATGATGTGATTTCTCGGAGGTTTTGGCGAGGCCAATCTCTGGGGAAATACCATAAATGCAGGCGGACTCGACATCGGCTTGAAGGTTCAGATTATGATCTCGCAGGGGAGAACAAGAGCAAGTCATTCCATCCGCATCACCGTCGAGGTCTCGTCTGGCGGGATCGAGGAAGCGTAGCGTTTGGCGATGAGGCAAATTGCTCGTACCTATTCGAGGGGAGTTGGAAGGAAGTGTTCGTCATTGTAACATCCCAATTTTCATTAATCCGGTAAGTGAGGTTCGTCTTGTTAACATCTCCGTACCATTGTTAAAATCCTCACTTAGTTGTAAACATACAAGTGTTAGTGCATTATTTTGCATGATTAGGGAGTAACAAAAACCTAGCCATCATTTTTCAAGCTGCACCCATGTTATGTTACTTTAGTCATTGACATGTGGGCCATATGCATGAGAGAGAGAGTAAGAGTGCACACCTACCATACCAATTCTTACTCTATTCACCCCTACCCTAGTCAATGACACATGGGACCTACCATTGCATAGGAAATTGTGGCTGCACATCCTTTCTATGTCTTTTCTCACTTCAACCACCCATACCCACTCTTCCACCTACCCTATGACATGTGGGACCTAGCCCCACATGTAAGGCATGAAGGGCAGCCATATATAAGGTGATACACCTTGGTTTCTCCTCCCAATACTGCTCATTTGCTCAGCCCAAACCAGAAAAACAACAAGAACACCATCTCCAAACTCTTGCCATTCTTCCCTCAAATCCCCACAAATCTTGAGTTTGAGCTTGTGCATGTTACACCACCTTGTAGCCAAGATCAAGAGCTTCAAATCCATCCAAATGGATTCTTGAGGAACCAAGTTTTGGGTAAGTGTGCAATCGTTTTCTTGCTACCCATGTTCTGAAATTCTGCTCCTTGTAACTCATTACTATTTTCCCCATGGAATCCATCACCAACACTTGAATCGGATGGTGCATGCTGCAAAAGAAGTTTGTGAGGAGGGATAGAGGTTGTTGCAAGCACGAGCAAGTGAGGGCATTATCGTTTACCGGCTGGGAGGAGGCAAACCGCGAAGACGGCGTTGTGGCGTTTTAAGTCATCCCTCACAGAAACCAACTTTCATCAGAGTAAAAGGCAACCTTGTAGTGGTAAGATTCTATCTTAGTCCATACTCTTGAAGTCCTAGTCCATCCTATGAAGTGTAGAAGCCAATGTACCGTGAGTCGTTTTTGAAAGCAGAAAAAGTCGGCTCGGATAGTCAGAGGTTTTACTCGAGACGATCCGAACGCTCGAATACTCGAATAGAATTTCGGATAGTCAGAATAGGAATTAAGCTTGAAGGCTGCATTGGCCAGCAAGGAGATGCTGCTACGCGTTAGAGGTACCACTCGGATACTCGGAACATACTTTCGGATACTCAGAACCCAATCTCGGATAGTCAGAACATAATTCAACTTCATCAGGAAGTTCGGTTCGGACAGATCCAGTGACACTCGGATAGTCGAATAAATTCAATAAAAACCTTAAGACTTAAACTTTTGGCGCAAAAACTCAAATAGTACTTTCATATTATGATTAGTATTGCACATCATGAGCATTTCATGCATCTTTTACTAAATGTGCATCATTGGAGTTATTGATTTGGTGTTTATTGAATTGGGTTTTCCCGTTAGGTGTTGGCGTTCCGGAAGGCACTCCGAGTGCGACTCGCCTTCAAAGTCAAAACGGCAACAAGGCACTACTTTACTCCTTGACCATGATTGCTCCTACTATTTTGACTCTTACATTTTGAACTTATTTTATCGGACGCATACTTACTTTCAATTACAATTATGTTTGGGTAGAAATCTTAGCTATTACCACGTTGTGATGTCATTCCCTTATCATGTTCTTTCCATGTTCTATTGTCACCCTAGGTGGTTGGTTTATTATTATTGTATATGGGTTAGTGCAAATTGTAAGCCATGCTTAGAACATCGTTAGAAACATGATAGATGGACTTAATCCATCGATTAGCAATGATTGAAATTATTATGATGATGTTGATTTTAATTATTGATTAATGAGTAGAGATATTGGTTAAGGACCCTAAGTTAAATCTGGTAGCGTCTTTTGAGTAACTATAAATGCGAACCACCGCGCCGTTTATAGGACCGGTGTAACCAAGTACTTGTGTATGACTAGGTTATGTAAACCATGTGCACTTTCGGAATTCCTTGAGCTTAGTGGGCGTCAAGGAATGTCATGCGAAATTCCTTGGGCTTAGTGGAGGCGCCAAGGAAGGTCCTCGAGTCCCTCGAACTTTGTTGAGTTGGGGATATCCAACAACGGGTGTACTCCTTGATCCACACACCTTGGGCCTTTGAGCGCAGCGGGATCAAGGGTCCACGATCATCCGGATGGTTTAGATTCACTACCATGCATCTTTGGAAAATGGTTTGTCATGTTCACCTCGTGAGCACATCTAAGGAAATGTGTTAATAGCTTGGCTTCTGGCGTGGCGTGTCGTGTAGGTAAGTCGTACCTCTGCGAGTTTAAACTATTGAATAGCAGCGTCCATAGTTAGGGCGATCTCTTAAATTCGAATAGCGATTGTGAGAACAATGAGAAGGTGTTGTATGCTTCGCGCCGACTATAAGGGCTGCGCGAGAATGGTAGGAGAACTCTTTGCGCGCGCATGAAGCCTGAGGAGATTACTTGGGAGGAGTTCTGAGTTGCCTTCGTCAATATCATGTGCGAGAAGGTATGATGGACCTTAAGAAGGAAGAGTTCGGGGCTTTGAAGTAAGGAGGCGGTCGGTGGCGAGATATCTGAACAAGTTTACTCGGTTGTACGATATCGCTTTGAAGATGTGGCTATAGATAAGGCGAGACAATCCCGTTTCATGAAGGGTTTAAACTTCTGGATTACGAGATGGGGTGATCACCCTAACTTCCACGATTTTAGGGAGTTGGTCAATAAAGCTTTGATTCTTGAGGACAAAGCGCAAGGAATTGGGTGAAGATCGTGGCCTTGAGGATGGCTGGTCGAGGCGGACGACCTAATCATCTCGATTAAGAATGACACATAGCAGGTTGCGAATTCACCCAGTGGACCAACAAGACATCAACTCCATCGTCTCGCCCTACTAACGAATTTTCAAACACGACAACGAGGAGGCAATGCACGGCCGGGGAAGTCGTGATCTGTTTGTCAAGAAATCTTCTCTTACAGACGAGCAGGACATTTAAGCCAACAAGTGTCGAAAGAAAATGTTACTCCAGTTCACTTCAACTTGAGCACTACGTAAAAGCTCGGTGTGATGTCAGTACGATGCAATCCGGCGTCGCCTCGGACAACGATGCGTGGAAGGATCAATCATATCCTTTGCGGATGGAGCGGGAAGCATCGGATGTCGTCTTGGGTAAGTTCTTGGTTAACTCATTACCAGCTATAGTTTTATTTGATTTCAACTTAGCATTCATTTGTTTCTTAGAGTTTTGCAATGAAGAATGGATTCTTTGTTATCATCTTAAATGTGTCCTTTTAGTCCAAGCCCGGGATCTGAATTTTGATCTAGCCTTGGGTGCTGGGAGTTAAGTTGCTTATGAATGGGATAGAGTTCTAGCAAATCTTATCCTATTAGATACCCAAACCTTGGATGTTATCTTAGGAATAGATTGGCTAACCAAGCATAAAAGGCATGTTGGATTGTGGCCAAGGATGGTATCCTAGAAAGCCCTAGTGGCAAGAAAGTGGAAGTGCATGCACACGCACGCCGTGATGGTCGATTAATGGTCAATAGTGTGAAGGTTGCTAATCTAGAAGATGTGCCGGTGGTAAGAGACTTTCGAAGTATTTCCTGGCGGTTTACCGGGCATGCCGCGGATCGGGATATTGAGTTTGTTATTGAGTTAGCACCTGGAACAACACCAATAGCAAAGAAGGCGTATAGGATGCCAGCCAGATGAGTTAGTGGAAATGAAGAAGCAAATTGAAGAATTGCTTGAGAAAGGGTTTGTTCGACCAAGTTCTTCCCGTGAAATCTCGATTTTATTAAGTCGAGAAAGAAGGATGGAAGTCTAAGGATGTGCATCGATTATAGTGCACTTAATGAAAGTGTGATCAAGAATAAGTATCCCTTACCTAGGATTGATGATTTGTTTGATCGAGTTGAGAAGGCGAGGAGTTTTCTCCAAGATAGATCTCGATCCGGGTATCATCGATTGAGGATTCGGGAGGAGGATATACGAAAGCGCATTCTCTACCGCTATGGACATTATGAGTTCTGATTATGTCCTTTGGGTGACCAATGCTCTGCATATTTCATGAATATGATGAATATGGTGTTCAGGGAATATTTGGATAAGTTTGTGGTTGTCTTCATAGGCGATATCCTTGTGTATTCAAATCGAGAAGAAAGAGCCTGTGAGCATCTGAGATTGGTTACGGAAAAGTTGTGAGAACAACGGTTGTATTGTAAATTGATAAGTGCGATTTTTGGAAGGAGGTGGAATTCCTTGGCCATATAATGATTGCTAAAGGAGTTGCGTTGATCCAAGTAAAGTGGAAGCGGTATTGTATTGGGGCCGCGAAAACGATTACCCAAATCCGTAGTAGTTTTACGGGAATGGCGGGGTATTACGTCGTTTCATCGAAGGATTTTCGGCGATTGCTAGACCTCTTCGCAATTTTTGAAGAAAAAAAAAGTTTGCATGGACACGGTGCGACAAGAGTTTTGAGGAGCTAAAAGCGATTAACATCCGCACCTATATTGGTATTGCGGATGTGCGGTCTTGGTTTTGACATTTATTGTGATGCCTCAAAGGCGGGGCCTTGGTTGTGTGTTGATCTTGAGAATGGCAAGGTTGTGCCCTCGCATCAAAGCGATTGAGCACGCATGAAGGGAATGCAGCGCATGATGCAGAGTTAGTGCCGTAGTGCATGCTTTAAAGATATGGCGTCATTATCTCATTAGAAATAGATGTGAGATATATATAGATCATAAGAGTTTGAAGTACATATTCACCAGTCGGATCTTAATATGAAGCAGAGAAGGTGGCTGGAATTAATTAAGGATTATAATGTTGGGATTCATTATCATCACGAAAAAAGCTAATGTGGTAACCCGGCGCCTAAGTTAAATAAAAGTCACTGATGTAAATGCAATGGTAGTCGTGATCAGCGAAGTTGTGTGAAGAATTTCAAAAGTTGATATTAGAAGTTGTGCTTGAAGGATTTGTAGCATTGCAGAGTAAAGCCAACCTTAGAGGATCAAATTAGAGAGCGAGTAAAGATGAGAAGATCGGACAAGATAAAGTCTAAGAAAGAAGAAGGTTTAGCCAAAGATTTCTCAAGTAGATGAGCAAGGAACCTGTGGTTCAAAATTAAGATTTGTGTGCTTAGAGCGAAAAGGAGCTTAAGCAATTGATTCTAGAAGAAGCACCACGATTCTAAGTATTCCATCCATCCGGGGAAGTGCCAAGATGTATCAAGATCTTAAAAAGAGATTTTGGTGGCCAAGCATAGGCGTGAAGTGGCGAGCATGTTGCGATATGATGATGTGTCGGGAGGGTAAAAGCAATGCACAAAAGCTGCAGGGGACTTTTGCAGCCGTTAAAAGATTCCCGAATGGAAATGAGAGGGGGTAATATGGATTTTATCCTTTGGGTTGCCCAAGACTCGGAGGGGTTATGATTCCATATGGGTCATCATTGATCGGTTGACCAAAGTTGCTCACTTCATCGGTTGAAAACAACCTATTCGAGGATCGATTGGCGAGGTGTATATGTCCAGAATTGTATGTTTGCATGGAGTGCCTAAGAAAATTGTATTGGATCGGTACCCAATTTACCTCAAGATTCAGGATAAAGCTGCATGAAGCAATGGGAACTTATGCAATTTGATCTTGCTTATCATCATCAGCAGACGAGATGGCGGAGACGAAAAATTTAACGATTTTGGAAGATATGTTGAGAGCATGTGCAATATCTTATAGTACACCTTGGGATAAAAAGTTTGCCATATCAGAATTCAATTATAATAATAGTGGAGAGTGGGCGTCCCTTGACCCGGCTAAGCGCCGCGATCAGCGAGACCCCCAAGCTCGGGAGTCCTCGACCCGCGACTGAGCCAAGGCTGAGGCGCTCGGCCTAAGCCTTGTTGGACCCGAGCTGCGGCCGCGAGACATCGAGCTCGGGGTGGTTCCGTTCGAGCCGTGATCCGCCCTCGGATAACGGATCGAGGCGTTTGTGGCGTGATTGCCAGCGCAGTCGTGGGGAAGAGGAAGGTGCATGCATCAGAATCAAGGCGGTGGTTGCCAGCCCCAAGCGTGCATGAAGGCCACTTCAGGAATCTCTCCGTAGATTCTTGTAGAATGAGTATAAGGCGAGAACACAGTCTCTCGGCGAAACCGGACAACTTCGCCACCGCTCGAGCTTAGTCGTAGCCATACAGATTAAAACTAGTACATAACACATCCTTGTAACGAGAAATAGCCAAGAGAACAACGCAAAACAAGCTGAGTAAACTATTACCTCGCGGGAGGCTCGAACGATATAAATCTCGATCTCACGTTAGATTGTCGTCTTGCTCGAAACCATCGCCGCGTCTACTCTATTCTTAAAATGCAAAGCGAAGCGCGACTAAGGTCTCGCATTATTCTAACCCCTCATCCCATTTCTTCGCGGTCGGCGATCGATCGTCGTGAGTGGCGCCCAATGAGGCCCGATTGCTTTGCTCTCTTGCAGGAAACGACATCAAGGTCCCGGAGCATAGCGCCGCGTCGTGGCGGATTTTCCTCAAGCACCGGGTTCGAACACGGACTCAAAACTCCGTGTCCCTATTTTTCGCCTTCACCGCCGCCCCTCGAGCATCACGTTACGATGGCGGGCCGGTCAAAGCCTTGGAGAATGCGAGACGTCGAGACCGCAGACCCTGACGCTTCGGCGGGATGGTGCATGTCGCCATTAACCAAGCCTGCCGCCGCGTGAGGCCCATGAGAAGGCGGCCGTCTTACGGGCGCGGACTCCCTCTCTCGAGGGCGCCTCACGTACTGTCGCCGGGTCATGGCGATCCGCGAGGCGAGTCGGAGCTCTTCGGCGGGCCTTGGCGAAGAAACTCGGGAACTCGGCCAGAGGTCATGCCTCCGCTGACACAAAGTCGGCACTTCAGGGACCGCTCCCGAAGCGGCGACAACTCGCCAGCGTCACACGCCCGCGACCATCGAGACGCGCCTCCCGCAGGAGCGCCCCTCCCCCGGCCAGCAGGAACGGGGCCCGAAGGCTCTGGCGCAGCCATGCGGTAAATCTGCCGGGCACCACACCGTAAGGAGTCGGGGCGAGCCAAGCGCCGCAGGCTCACGGTCGGCCGACGGCGGTCGCGGACCTCTCCGGATGCTCGCCCGACGCCGTAGGGTCGGGACCGCTGCGTTACACGGCGATTCCGTGCCGCGTTGTGGCGAAGAGTCGGGCCGTCGGGCGGCCTCCGACTCGGATCGGCGGCGGGAACCTTGCGGTGATGACCACACGTAGCGCTCTGTCCCGGCCTATGGTTGCGTGGCGTATTCCGGCGGACCTACGTGGCGTCGCGGTAACATTCGGTTTAAGCCAGCGTTATTCGAGCATTTTAGCGGCACCAGAACCCGATGAATTTTGTCCATCTACTAAACCACTATCACGGCGGTAGGGGCGGCAGGCTCGTCATGGCCAACTACCTCCCGACCGTCTTGAGCGGTCTTGCGCGGGCACGGCTTTTAATCGCAGCTGGTTCCTTGGTCGATGGCGCCGAGATCGAGTGCGCTTCCTCCAACTTCGAGTTATTCTGGCGTGGGGAGGGAAAGACACAGATCACATCATCGAGGGAAAGGCCGACGCTCCGCGACTTTGTCTTGTGTTGCATCCGCTAAAGAACGATCCCAAGCATCTCGAGCCAGGCCGTCATCAAAGCTTTCAAGTTTGGGGTCCCGCGTCGGCGCCTCACCGAAGACACGGAGATCACTTCACGCCTCGGCGTCAACAAGCTATTCCGTATGGCGGAAGCGATACCGGATCACGGATGGCCTTGATCAGCTGGAAGCGCGACTACGATCAAGGTAAACTTGGACTATGTCCGCGGCTGGCCCGTCCAACTCCAGGCGCCCGACCACGGCGCCTCCGTGAGCGAGCCTTGGTCGTAGAAGCGGCGGTGGTACCCGCAGGGTGATCGTTTGACAAATGGCCAGCGCGAGGTCCTCGGTCCGAGACCAAGCTCGGGAGGATCAAACCTCGCCAAAGTGCGGCCTGCGACCTGCGCCCGAGCGTGAAAACCGACCCGGTAGGAAGGCCGGCGACCGGGCCTGGCAATGCGATGCTTTCGATCGCGGGGGCGAGGCGCCGAATATAATGAAGCAAAGTTACTGCACTTTCCGCGAGGCGGCGACCATGACTGCGAACTGCGGGGCTTAGCAAAACAAATTTGAGAGGCCTTCTATGATGGGCGGTGAGATAGATGCTCCGAAGACTGACCGGAGAGCAAGGGGTGAGCGGCCGGCGCGGAGGCATGGCGACCTCGACTTGGAGTTCAGCGAGGTGGCGCGGATCGGCGTCATTTTCGTTGGCTCGTCGACTTACCGAGTCGGCCTTGAGTCAAGAGCGCCTTGTAAACTATCTACAGAGTCACCACTAGGAAGCCCATCGTGCACCCTTGCAAGTGGGCGGTGCGACCATCACCTTCTACTCTAGAGGCGGCTCTCCTAGGTATGTCCGGGACTGAGAGGCTGCCTTGAGTAGTGACCCGACCATCGGCAATCTGCATGATCCGAGGCGCGTCATAATCCGGCGGCTCTCTTAACACTTTCTGAGGCGAGAGCGCTCGGCAGAATGCAAATTCCCGATCGAAAGTCAAGAGCATCGCCATACCCTTCTTGGGGATCGTGCAGGAAGCTCGACCATCCCACAGGGGTAGGTAGTCTTGCCCGTTACGCCGGTGACTCGAACAACTTCCATCTGAATTTGGTCACCTTGAGGTGTTCGACGACCTCCGTCCGCGCCATCCTCAGGCGGCCATACTGGTCAAATTTATGGCGGCCAACCATTATAGCCATCGATGTATGGTGCACTGGCCCCAATGGCATCATCACCGTGCGGAAGCGTCTGCGAAGCGGCTGCGGGTGTGAGACCAGGCCTTGGCTCTGCGCGAACATCTTGCCCAGCCCGCGGTCGGGAAGGCGACGGCGAGCGCATGCGCGAGCGCGAAATCCAGCCAGATGGGGCGGCGAACCGTGCTTGGCTCGGCGAGAAGCGACCGACCAAGTGCATCCGGCGTCTCGATGGAGCTGAGTTCCAAATAGGAACTCGAGCTCGTCACCTTCCTTCAGCGCCAACAAGGGTATATGTTGCTTGGGAACCGGCGTACATGCGGCGTCCGGGGAGGTGATCGAGCACAAGATTCAGGTAGTCCGGCTCTCGACACATCGCCCGAAGGCTGCGTCGCTTCTCCGGAGAAGGTCGCGGTCATCAGGAGAACCTTGATAAGCTCCTAAAGGCGGATTCATCCGTGAGGTTGACTACTCGGTGGTACGGCCAACCGGTCATCGTCCAAAGAAGGCGGAAAGTGGAGGATGTGCGTCGACCATACTGGGGTTGAACTTCGCTTTGCCGAACAACTTCCCTCTCCGGCGCGCCGACGGATCGTCGACTCTCACCGCGAACGCCAAAGATCTTGAGCTTTTTGGGCGGCTTACACAAAGGTACCACCAGATCAAGCGGCGGTCGATGGCGAAACAAAACAGCCTTCATCCACATTTTGGCACCTATTGCTATCTCGACCATGCCGTTTGAGTGCTGCGTCGCGAGGCCCCGCGTTCAACGGCCCGATGACCAAAGGCGTTCGATAGCGCGGATCGGAGGCGGAACACAGGAGATCTCGTGGGCGACATCGCCGTCAAAGCCCCTCGGGCGACCGCACGTTCACGACCTCGAGAAACGCGCTAACTTTGAACGAGGAACAAGATCAAGCTCAACCCGAAAGTGCGTGTTCGGCGGTGTCGAGAAAGGTGCTTTCGGCTACATGATCGGGGCTGGGGGTTGGACCAAGCCGGAGAAGATCGAAGCGATCGAAAAGATGGCGCCCCGACCTCAATCAAGCGGTCGCGAGCCTCAGCGGCGCGCAGCCGCCCTCAGCGAGTTCATCTCGAGGCTCGGGAGGCGTGGGCTCCGTTCTTTTGAACCACCTGGGCAACCGCGGGGCCGAATGGACTCGGTAGCGCGGTCGCCGGCAATTTGAAGGAATACCTATCATCCCGCCCTCCTTACGACTACACAACTTTGGTGAAAGGTTGCTACTCTACTCAGCGGCCACCCAAGCCATTAGTGCCGTCTGGTGGCTAAGCGAAACACCTGCAGCTGACAGATCTACTCGTCGGTGAGGTCTTACCGCGGCCAAAGAGGCGCTACCCTTAGTCTGAGAAGTTCTTGTATGCTCTCCTCATGGCCCAGCATAAGCTCGGCACTACTTCGGCGCCCTGCTTGTGGTGCGTCCGAGCAACTTTCGCTCGAGGACATCTGAGAACCAGGAGGTGGCGGGCGGAGTGCCAAATGGGCCATGGGTGGCGGCATTCGGCGTCGGGTAAATGGCGAGCACTCCTAAAATGCCATAGTGCTCGCCCGGCTTAAGTGGTTGACGACGTCTCGGCCAGCTCCGGAGCTTGGTCGAGGAGAAGCCACTGGGTCATGTTCTTGGCGGCTCAAAGGTCATTCAAGCGCTTCGAAATTTGGGGTTCTCATCGTTACCTGTGGCAGCGACGTTGAGAATGCGTGGTTGCGTTTTGGTTTCGGCCAGCAACAATGTGGCAGAATATGAAGCCCTCTGGCGGGCTTGCGAGCTTACAAGACATTGGGCGTCTTGGCCGACTGGTTGTGAGCAGCGACTCGGCTCGTCATCAACGGTTCAACAAGGATTACGCAATGCTCGGGGACTCGATGGCAAAAATGCCTGCCAAAGATGCATAAGATGGAGAAGTGGTTCGAACTTGGAGCTCAAGCACATCGAGGCGGAACAACTCCAGCGTGGACTTCCTCTCCAAGCTCGGTTAGTCCTCGGCGACATTCCCTCCGGCGTCATCCACAGAACAGCGGCGGTCCCATGCGATCTCCGATCCGAGGTCATGCTACATTTGGCGTCGGCGGAATCCCCTCTGGGTAAACCCCATCCATGATTTCCTTGCAAGGGGCGACTGCCGACCGACCACCGAGAGGTAGGATCAGCGGCAAATGGAAACACACACTCGTGGGCGGCACGCTCTCTGGCGGAACGTTCCGGTGTCTGACTCGGTGTATTTCTCTGAGAGGAGGTAAGTACCTATTAAATGACATTCCTCGAGGCCTCTGCAGGGCACACTCTTCCTCTGGGACGATGGTCGGCAAAGGCCTTCCGCATAAGAACTATTGTGCGCGGCAGCGAGGATGCTCGTGATATCGTCCGCACTTGCGAGCATGCGGTTCCACGCCCGGAAATCGCACCAGCCGGTCCTCGCCCTTGAGACCATCCGCTCGCTGGCCTTTCTCGACACGAAAGGTGGATATCCTCGGCCCTTTTCGAGGCAGTCGGGGAAGAAGTTCTGATACGTGACCATCGACACCTTCACCAAGTGGATCGAAAATTTGAACCGATCTCGACCATCACCGCCGAGGCGGTTACGTTTTAAGCTTATTACGTGGTCACGGTGTGGGGTTCCATGCAAGATTATCGCTTGACAGCGGTACTTTCGGTTTACCGTGATGTCGTTCGGGAGTTTCGAGAGAACTTCGACGCCGAAGTGTGCTTTAGCCCGGTGGCTCACCCCGAGCAATGGGGCGGCGGGCGTAAGCGAACCGTCGTCCGGGCGTCAAAAGCGAGTCGCGGATGAGCTCGAGCAGCTGCGGCAGGGACACAGGGTGGGCGAACTTCCCACCGTCCTATGCTAGTCTGTCGTTACCCGACAAGCCGAGCCCGCAGGGTCCACACCCTTCGACTGATTTTCGATTGCGGCAAATCTGCCTCGAGGTTATCTTGGAGCTCTGCCGAGAATCGACAGTGCGACCAAGTCGACTTGAACACAGCGGTCCCTCGACCTTACCCTACGCGAAAGAAGTAAGATGCCGTGCCTTTGCTACGATCAGCGCACTACACTGCAAGCAAGCTCGCGGACATGCGTCTCGGTCGATGCGACCTGGGAAGCTCCTTGTTGGGGACCTAGCCACAGAGGCGGATTCGGGGCTCATCAACACCAACAAGTTATCCCAGCGGTGGGAGGGCCCTCTGAGTCGTTTCAACGAGATCGCCGCGAGGGCTTCACCCTAGGCTAGCGATGCCGATGGTGAGAGAGCTCTCTGGCTCGTGGAACATAGATAAACCCGGAAGTTTTATGTGTAACCTCTATACCTAAATTTCAATAAAAGTACGTTACGTTCATTCTACGCTCTCTATATGCGCGCCACTTGTGTCGTCACGGTTCTTTTGTCAGGACTCCTTCTTTCCACGACCTTGCGTAAATCGCACATTCTCTCTTGGTCTAAGCATCATGAGCTCAGAAGTCCCCAGGAACCCGAGCTACTATCATAGAACCTCTTCGCAATCTAGTTCTCTCACGTGCTTGGGCACGGACCAGAAACCTCGCCACTTTAGTGTGGAGGCGGTCGCAGCAGCAGTCATGTCGTGGTCGAATGTTAGTCAGGCGTAACCGTCTCTCCCAAATCTCGCTTCGTCACGTCTATGTGTCACCGTGAGTTTTTTCTCCATTCTGCGAGTCATGTTATTGGCATGTAAATCTTGCGCCCAAAACGGCGTTGCTCGACCTCGGAGACAACGAGGTAGACTGATGGCATCTAATCTCGGCGACCTTGGTGGCGGGCAATAACAAGGAAAAGGCGGACTCGGGCGCCCTCAGCGTGATTTTGAAGCGGGACAAGACCTCTTTTACCCAAAACTAATATATTTTTACGTCATAATGTTTACAAGCTGCATTACTGAGGACGGCACAAGATGAAGTTACAAGTCCGCCATCTCGCGGACAAGCTTCTCTTACTCGAGCTCGGCGACCTTAGCTCGTGGGTCAGAGAGCTCTACTCCTACTAGAGGGCTTCCTTGGCGGCATCGGCTTGGCGGCGCTAAACTTGGAGGTGGACGAGGCATTTTAGCGCCGCCTTCTTTGGCGCGCCTGAAGCTCTCCTCCGACTCATGATTGCGGCCTCGGCTTCGGGGGCGCCTTGGCGAGATGGCCTTCTTTCGATGGCGGCCTTCTCCAATACCTAAACCTTAAGCGGCGTTAAATCATGGCGCCTTGGCGAAAACGCGCGTTCGGCGGCATCCTTCTCCGGCACCTCGACCTTGGCTTGCGGGGCCTCGAGGTCGAGTCGAGAGGCGGCTTCGCTCATGGCGGCCTTCTCCGGCAATTCTACCTTAACCGCTTCGACCTCAAGCGCCTCGGCGTTAGCAGCGCCAGCACGGGCTTTGAAGCCGTGCTGCGCTTCGGAAATCTGCTTGCTTGCGAGCTTCGACGCGTGAGCCACCTCTGCGCCACCGTCGTCTGGCGAAGATCGTCGAGCTCTGGTTCAGCGCTTCGAGCTTTTCTGGCGACCTCGATGGTCATCACGAGCACTAGTGCGCTCCACTCCCTAAATCTCCCCTCGTTCGAGGAGCCCCCTGGCGCGTCGGCATACTGCGTGGAAGCCTTGCGGCCCTCGGGTGGACTTGTCGCCTTAAGAGGGGCGAAATAACCGGGTAAGAGATCAACAAGAAGGCTCGTCCTAGCGATGTCGCGGGAGGTATGTAGGCGGTCACTCACCTCGTGGAAGCGACCCTCGAAGCGTCTTGCGGGTGTACTCTTCGTTCGGCTCCTCGATTGGCGCGGTCGATCTCTTCCTCTTCAAGGCGGAGGTTGACCTCAACTTCCAACGGCGCGTCTCGGCTGGGTCCTTCGACCGTCGGGACGGCGGTGGCACAAGTCTGCCCCTCGTCGGCGAGGTCCCTTCAGCCGTGGGCGTAAGCGTGGCCGTGACATCGGGCTCGATCCGGTGGTTGAGGGCCCGCATCTCGTCTCGGCGGGAGGCGGTAGCGCATGTCGCCGTAGCGATCACCCTCAGCGTCGAGTATCACGGCCTCGGCCTCGGATCTGGCGTCGATCCAAGCGGGCGAGGCCTCTGGCGTGAGTGGGTCTCGGTGGCGGCGCGTCGCGCCCTCGGCGTCGAAGCGGCAATGGGCAAGAAGCGGTAGGAGGCCTCCGGCTGTGGCCGTCACGCTCTGGGCAGCTCTCCTCCACGCCCGGCTCCTAGGAGGCGATGGCGGCGGCGTTGTGCGCCTGGCAGATGCCAAAATACTGCTGGCAGTCTGTAGGGCTCCTCCTCGTCCAGAGTCGCCGAGGCCTTGGTCGAACTCACCGGCCGGGACGGGGTGGCGCCCGCCCGGCGACGGTCGCGTCGAGGCGCCAAGAGGCGGCGTGGGACCAACTGAAGGTATCCTCTTCCTCGAGACCGGACTCGCCACGGACAGCGGGCATCGTCAAAAGCGGGCAAGTTCGAGGTTAGGGGCTCGAGTCTGCGATAAAAACATACACTAAACCAGAAAGATGCGAGGAAGACCGAAGTCCAGAAGCAGTGCCACAGAGACACGGCCTCCGCCTCGTCGAGGTTGGCGAAGGTCTTGTTGCCGGCGGCGAGGCGCTCCGCTTCTTGGCGTGTGACGACGGTCTTGGGGCCGGGCGCGTCTCCCGTCTTCAGCAAGCGAGGACTCCGAGCTTGAGGTCGGAGCAGGAGGACTTCGAACTGGCGGCCGCCCGCCTCCTGCTACAAAAAAGGAAGCCGCGGCGAGTCGGCAAAGGCGCCTGGCGTGGCTCGAGGCTCAGCCGGTGAGATCCTCACCATGGCGCGGTCGCCCCACTCGACGTGAGTTTTCTTCGCCTCCGGGCGGTCCGCATCGGCAGAGGAGGCCTCTTCTTCCTTTTTGCTCTTGCCCACAGACGGCGGGGAACATCTGCTGGCCGTCTTGGCGACTCCCCGATGGTCTGCATGCATGAGAAGGTCATGGGGGGCCTCGGGGTTGGTTTGGTTGAGCCGTTGGTCGGGACGACCTACCTCGACCTTCCGGTGAAGACACACGTTCTTGACGCGAGTCGTCCATGGAGTGGTTGTCGCCAATTTCCCAAACATCTCGTTCATCTGGCGGCAACCCAAGACTCCTTCAGTATTGCAAATGGGAGCAACTCTCAAAAAGCACGCGAATGATGGACTCGACCAAGACCAGGCGGCGAGGAGGCATACGGATGTGCTTTCGCGGGTCAGTCGATCGCCCTGGATCTCATAGAGCAGGTGCGTCGCCTCCGTGAAGGACACCTGTTCCGCGAAATCGGCAGCGTCGCTTTGCCGGTGAGCCGTGCTCGGTCGAGAGGTGAGCAGCGCTCGTCGCCTCTGAGGTCTCCTTCTTCCCAAGCGGGCTTCCCGTTATGACAGCGTGCGAGGCTCCCCTTTCTTGAGTAGAACCACGCTTGGGACCACGGCAGGAAGTCGAGCTTTGGATCTTGGGGAAGGACCACTTGAGCCTGCCCTGCGGAAGTAGGAGCATCCGACCACAGGGGTCCTTCACGAGCGGGAAGGGCTGAAATCTGGAAGAGCGAGGATTGGGAAGGATTCCCGAAACCCCTCTGCGAGTGGGAAGAAAGATGGCGAGAGTAAGAATGGAGTTCGGCACGGGTTTATGAGCTCGATCTACATATTTGGTTAGGACCACGGAAGGAACTTCGCTCTCCGGGTCCATGAGGCGAGAGGGCGTGATGCTCCACGTTAAGCGATCTCGTCATCCACAGGCGTGGCTCGGTCTCGTTGCCGGCAACGCCATGTGAAGAGTCAAGCGACCCAGGGCCTCGGCTCCTTCATCCTCGCATGACGATAGCGTGCTCCTCTAACAGCCATGGCGATCCGCAGCGATTTCGGTCGAGGAGGAAAGTGTTTTGCTTAGGGCTTGGAGAGCTTGGAGGGCGAAAGTCGGCGAAAATATCCTCGGCGGTCATTGCGGTTACGAGTTTGTAGGTGTTGATGGCGTAGACCGGAACGCATGGCGCTTCAAAGGCGTGCCAACCATGATTGGGCGAGTGCAATTAAGGCCGGGTTGTGGTTTGAACTTATTTGGCGTCCACCGGAGTTGGCATCCGTACCGGGTTCGAAGATCGAGAGGTGCGGTGTCGTTTCCAGCGCGGCTGGCGCTCGTTCCGCCCGACCTCGACCTCACGCTCGAAGGTTCCAAAAACCAGACCGACTGAAGAGGCTCAAAGTCAGGCCTAATTCCGGCCACGACCTTAAGCCTCGGGGGCTAGCTGACGAGGGCTGGGCGTCCTTAATGACCGGCTAAGCGCCACGGTCAGCGGACCCCAAACTCGAGAGTCCTCGACCACGACACAGGGCAAAATTGGGGTGCTGACCTAAGCCGGCGACGGACGACCGACCCCGCGACCTCGAGCTTCAGGCGGTTCCGTTCGAGGCCGTAGTCGCCCTCCGGATAATGGATCAGGCGTTTGACCAGCCGGTTATGCCAAGCGATGGTGGGGAAGAAGGAAGGTGCGTCGCGTCAGAGTCAGGCGATGGTTGCTGACCCCCGCGTGCATGAAGGCCACTTCAGGGAATCTCTTCCGGTAGTTCTTGAGAGAATATAAGGCGAGACACGGTCTCATCGGCGAACAGAACAACTTCGCCGCTCGAGCTTAATCGTAGCCATAGTTAAAACTTGGTGTAACATCATCCTTGTAATCGAAATAGCCAAGAGAACAGCGCCAAAATGGCGAGATAAACTATTACCTCCTGAGAGCTCGAACGATATAAATCTCGATCTCACGTTAGGTTGTCGTCTTGCTCCGACCATCGCATGCGTCTACTCTATTCTTAAAATGCGGCGAAGCGGCGATGTTCAGATCTCGCATTATTCTAACCCCTCATCCCATTTCTTGCGATTGCGCGATCCGATCGTCGACAAATAGTTATCGAGGCTAGTTTACAAATGTCACCATATAGAAGCCTTATATGTGTTAGTACTGCCGTACCCCGTTGAATTGGAATGAAAGCGGGGGCGTTTATGTTTGGGCCTGAAATTCTCGAGAGAGGCGAGAGCAAGTTGCCATGATCGGGGAAGATTGAAAATGTACCGGTCAAAACGGAGAAGAGTTATCTTGACAATCGCAATCGTGATTTGAGTTTTGAGCCCTAATGATTTTGTGTATCTTAGGATTTACTCCCTTAAAGGTGTAAAGGTTTCCATGTCAAAGGAAGCTTGCACCCGAGATAGTTAGTCCGTTTAAGATATTGAGCCATCGAGGAGGTCGCATATCAACTAAATTACCCGATCGTTAGAGGAGTTCATGATGTGTTCCAAGTGTCACGGACTTAAGAAATGTCTCGAGTGCAGCGAGAAGCGAACTCAGATTAGAAACAATTGAGTTCGCGAGGACGACTTACAAAGCGGCCGATTAAGATTACGGGCGTAATGGGTAGCGAGACGAAATAAGTCCACTCGCTTTTACGAGTTCAATGGAGTAATCATTGAGAAAATGAAGCAACTTTGGGGCGTGAAGAGGATCTAAAAGCGAAATTTCCAAACCTATTCTCTAGTCGACCATAAATCTCGAGATTCGAGATTCCGTTAAGGGGAGGTTTTGTAACATCCCAAAATTTTGACTTTTATTTATTTAATATTATTTCTTGCCAAATTGAATTTTTGTGAATTTTCTAGATTTATTTGGATTTTATGAGATTTATTTGAAATTATTCTAAATTAAAATACATTGCCTTTTGTCAAATACCTTGGCGGTCCCCGATCTCCGATCGAAGGTCATGCTTTGTGGTCGCGGAATCCCCTCTGGGCCGACCCCATCCAATTTCCTTGCAAGGCGCACTGACCGACCGACTGCCGAGAGTAGGATCAGCGGCAGCGAGCTTATACACACTCGTGGGCGGCACTGCTCTCTGGCGAGCGTTCCGGTGTCTGACTCGGTGTATTTCTCTGAGAGGAGGTAAGTACCTATTAAATGACATTCCTCGGGCCTCTGCGGGCACACTCTTCATCTGGGCGATGGTCGGCAAGGCCTTCCGCATAGTACTATTGTGCCGGCGCAGGATGCTCGTGATATCGTCGCACTTGCCGAGCATGCGGTTCCACGCCGAAATCGCACCGGCCGGCCTCGCCCTTGAGACCATCCGCTCGCTGGCCTTTCTCGACACAGAAATTTGGATATCCTCGGCCCTTTTCCGCGGTCGGGGGAAGAAGTTCTGATTACGTGCCATCGACACCTTCACCAAGTGGATCGAAGTTGAACCGGTCTCGACCATCACGCCGAGCGGTGATCCGTTTTCCGCTTATTACGTGGTCACGGTATGGGGTTCCATGCAAGATTATCGCGACAGCGATATTTCGGTTTACGGTGAGTCGTTCGGGAGTTTTGCGAGAACTCGACGCCGAAGTGTGCTTTGCTTCGGTGGCTCACCCCGAGCAATGGGGCGTGGGGCGTAAGCGAACCGTCGTCGGGCGTCAAAGCAGTCGCGGATGAGCTCGAGCAGCTGCGGCAAGACACAGGTGGGCGAACTTCCACGTCCTATGGTCTGTCGTTACCCGACAAGCCGAGCCACAGGGTCCACACCCTTCGGCTCGTTTTGATGCGGCAAATCTGCCTCGAGGTTATCTTGGGCTCTGCCGAGTCGACAGTCGACCAAGTCGACTTGAAGCCAGCGGTCCCTCGACCTTACCCTCGCGAAGAAGTAAGATGCCGTGCCTTTGCTACGATCAGCGCACTACACGCAAGCTCTTCGCGGACATGCGTCTCGGTCGATCTGACCTAGGAAGCTCCTTGTTGGGGACCTAGCCACGAGGCGGATTCGGGGCTCATCCACACAACAAGTTATCCCAGCGGTGGGAGGGCCCCTCTGAGTCGTTTCAGCGAGATCGCGCGAGGGCTTCTAGGCTAGCGATGCCGATGGTAGAGAGCTCTCTGGCTCGTGGAACATAGATCAACCCGGAAGTTTTATGTGTAACCTCTATACCTAAATTTCAATAAAGCATTACGTTCATTCTCGCTCTCTATATACGCGCCACTTGTGTCGTCACGGTTCTTTTGTCAGGGACTCCTTCTTTCCACGACCTTGCGTCGCACATTCTCTCTTGGTCTAAGCATCGGAGCTTCGAAGTCCCCGAGGAGACGAGCTTCTGTCATGAACCTCTTGCAATCTAGTTCTCTCGTGCTTGGGCACGGACCAAGAGCCTCGCCACTTTGTTGTGTGAGGCGGTCTTGGCAGTCATGTCGTGGTCGAATGTTAGTCGGCAGTAACCGTCTCTCTCGATCTCGCTTTCGTCACGTCTATGTCCCTGTGGATTTTTTCTCCATTCTGCAGGTCATGTTCACTGGCATGTAAATCTTGCGCCCAAAAGGCGTTGCTCGACCTCGAGACAGAGTGGGCGGTGGCATACTAATATCGACGACCTTCGGGGCGCGGGCAATAGCAAGGAAGGCGGACTCCGGACGCCCTCAACAGCGAATTTTGAAACGGGACAAGACCTCTTTTACCCAAAACTAATGTATTTTCGTCATAATGTTTACAAGCGCTGTTTACAGGACGGCACAAGGATGAAGTTACAAGTCCGCCATCTCGCGGACAAGCTTCTCTTGCTCGAGCTCGGCGACCTTAGCTCGTAAGGTCGAGAGCTCACCTCGGTACTAGAGGGCTTCCTTGGCGGCATCCACGGCTTGGCGGCTTCGTCTTGGAGTTGGGCGGGGCATTTTTCGCCGCCTTCTTTGGCGCGCGAAGACTTCTCCTCGAGCTCAGTGATTCGGCCTCGGCTCGGGGGCGCCTTGGCGAGATGGCGCTAACTTTCGATGGCGGCCTTCTCCAATACCTTGACCTTGGCGCGTTCGTCCGCGAGCGCCTTGGCCGAGGAAGACGCCCGTTCAGCAGCATCCTTCTCCAGCACCTCGACCTTGGCTTGCAGGGCCTCGAGGGTCGAGTCTGAGGACGAAGCTCGCTCCGCGGCGGCCTTCTCCAGCAATTCTACCTTGGCACGCTCGACCTCAAGCGCCTCGAGCGCCTTGGCCGCCGAGCCCGGGCTTTGAAGCCGTGCTCGCGCTCGGAAGTCCTGGCTTGCTCGAGCTTCGGCGCGTGAACCACCTCTGCGCCACCATCGTCGGCGAAGATCGTCGAGCTCTGGTTCAGCGCTCGAGCTTTTCTGGCGACCTCGATGGTCATCACGGCACTAGTGCGCTCGCCTCCCTCGTCTCCCTCGTTCGAGGAGCCCCCTGGCGCGTCGGCATCTGCGTGGAGCCTTGCGACCCTCGGGTGGCGCTTGTCGCCTTAAGAGGGCGGAAAGTAACCGGTAAGAGATCAACAAGAAGGCTCGTCCTAACGTGTCGCAGGGTATGTAGGGCGGTCACTCACCTCGTGGAGACGACCCTCGAAGCGTGCGCGGGTGTACTCTTCGTTCAGCTCCTCGATTCGGGCGCGGTCGATCTCTTCCTCTTCAAGGGCGGGGTTGACCTCAACTTCAGCGGCGTCTCGTTGGGTCCTTCGGCCGTCGGGGCGGCGGTGGCTGAAGTCTGCCCCTCGTCGGCGAGTCCAACTTCGCCGGGGCGTAAGCGTGCTTGGCGCTCGGGCTCGATCCGGTGGTGAGGGCCCGCTTGTCTCCGGCCGGGAGGCGGTGGCCTGTCGCCCGCGATCACCCTCGCGTCGAGTATCACGGCCTCGGCCTCGGATCTGGCGTCGGTCAAGCGGGCGAGGCCTCTGGCGTGGTGGTCTCGGTGGCGAGCGTCGCGCCCTCGGCGTCGGAAGCAGCAATGGGCAAGAGCGGCTGGGAGGCCTCCGAGGCTGTGGCCGTCACGCTCTGGACGCTCTCCTCCACGCCGGCTCCTAGGAGGCCAGTGGCGGCGACGTTGTCTGCCTCGCCGATGCCAAAATCTGCGCTGGTCACGAGCTGGGGCTCCTCCTCGTCCGAGTCATCGAGGCCTTGGTCGAACTCACCGACCGGGACGGGGTGGCGCCCGGCCGCGAGTCGCGTCGAGGCGCAAAGGCGGCGTGGGACCAACTCGAAGGTATCCTCTTCCTCAGACTCGGACTCGCCCTGGACAACAGGCATCGTCAAAACGGGCAAGTTTGAGTTCGGGAGCTCGAGTCTGCGATAAAAACATACACTAAACGAGAAAGATCACGAGGAAGACCGAAGTCCAGAAGCAGTGCCACGAGACACGACCTCGCCTCGTCGAGGTTGGCGAAGGTCTTGTTGCCGAGGCGAGGCGCTCGCTTGCTTGGCGTGGCGCAGGTCTTGGGGCGGGCGGCTCCGTCTTCGCTTCGGGGCTCGAGCTTGAGGTCCGGAACCGGGGGACTCGAAGACTGGCGGCCGCCGCCTTCTCTAAAAAAGGAAGGCGGCAGTCGGCAAAGGCGCCTGGCGTGGCTCGGGGCTCAGCCGGTGAGATCCTCACCATGGCGCGGTCGCCCCTCGGCGTGAGTTTTCTTCGCCTCGGGCGGTCCGTGACGTCGGGAAGGCCTCTTCTTCCCTTTTTGCTTTTGCCCATTTCGCAGCGGAGTATCTCGGTCAGCGTGCCGAGCAGCTCCTCATGGTCTCAGCGTATGAGAAGGTCATGGGGCCTCGTTGGTTTGTTGAGCCGTTGGTCGACGACCTACTCGCCTTTTCGGGCGGAGCACGCTTCTTCGCACGAGTCGCCCATGGAGAAGCAGCGCCAATTTCCCAAACATCTCGCTCATCCTCGGCGGAACCTAAGACTCCTTCGGCTAGCGCAAATGGGGGAGCAACTCTCAAGAAGCACGGAAGGATGGACCTCGACCAAGACCACTGGGCGGAGGCATATGCCAGAAAGCTCTCGCGGGTCGAAGCCGAGGCGCCCTCGATCTCATAGAACGGGAAAGGCCCGGCCCGCATGAAGGGACACCTTGCTTCGGCGGAAATCGACGGCGATCGCCTCTGCCCGGTGAGGCCGATGCTTTCGGTGCGAAGGTGAACGGCGCTCGTCGCCTCTGAGGTCTCCCTTCTTCCCACCGACGGGCTTCCCTTCGTATGACGACGTGCGACAGCCCCTTCTTGAGTAGAACCACTGCTCGGACCACGCCCGAGGGAGTCCCGAGCACGGATCTTGGGAAGGACCACGCCAGGCCTGCCCGCCGGAGGCTGAGGCATCCCACCACTGGGTCCTCCCGGAAGGAAGAGGCCGGCATCTTAGAAAAGCGAGGGATTAGGAAGGATTCGAAAACCCTCGCATGTGGGAGAAGATGGTGAGAGTAAGAATGGAGTTAACACCGTGCTTATGAGCTCGATCCACGGCTGGTTTAGGACCACGGAAAGGAACTCTGCTCTCCGGTGTCGAACCGGCAAGAGGACGTAGTGCTCCGTGCAAACGATCTCATCCCCCTGAGCGTGGCTTCGGTCTCATGCCGACAACGCCATGTGAAGGGAGCTGAAGCAGCTGTGAGGGCCTCGAAGCTCCTTCATCCTCGCAGGCGATAGCGTGCTTCTCCCTAGCTTGGCTATGGTGATCACGCCGATTTCACGAGGGAGGGGGGAAAAGTGCTTTTTTTGCTTAGGGCTTGGAGGCTTGGAGGACGGCAGACGCCGTCGAGAAGTATCTCCCAGTCGTCTGCCGGGTTCGAAGTTTGTAGGTCGTGCGGTCGCTAAGACCGAACCAAAAGGCTTCAAAGGGCGTGCCAACCATGATTAGACGAAGGGCAATTAAGGCCGGGCTGTGTTTCGAGACTTGATCAAGGCCCACCGACCGCTGGCATCCACCAGGTTCCAGAGATCGAGAGGTGCGGTGTCGCTCAACGCGACTGGCGCTTGCTTTCCGCCTGGACCTCGACCTCACGCTCGAAGGTTCCAAAAAGCAGAACCGATCAAGAGGCTCAAAAGTCGAGGCTTAATTCCGGCCCATTTAATTTTAAGCCTCGAGGAGGCTGACGAGGGCAAGGCCCTTGGCTGAGCTAAGCGCCGCGGTCAACGGACTTCAATTTCGAGTCCTCGACCCGCGACACTGGCAAAAAGCGGGTGCTTTCGATTTAGAGCGCGCTGGACCCGATCGCGACCAGGCTGACCTCGAGCTCGGGCGGTTCCGCTCGAGCCGAGTCCGCCTCGGATAACGGATTTGGGCGCTTGACCGGGCGGGTTGCCAAAGCTGCGAGTCGGGAAGAGGAAGGTGCGCGTCAAGTCCGGCAACAGGTTGCTGTACCTCAACGTGCATGAAGGCCACTTCCGGAATCTCTTCCTACCGCTATGGCTGCGAGAGTATAAAGGTCGAGGCACCGGCTCTCGATTTAAGATGCATAACTCGCCACCGCCGAGCTTAGTCAGAGCTATAGTTAAAACTTGAGTCAGAATAATATCCTTGTAATCGTAAATAGCTAAGAGAACGCCGCAAGCGCATCGAGTAGAGCTATTACTTCCTAGCGGGCTCGAACCAAAGATAAATCTCGGTCTCACGCTCGTTGTCGCCTTGTTCACCATCGCCGCCTACTCTATTCTTCCGCTCGAAGCGAAGCGCACTGGGTCTCGATTATTCTAACCCCTCATCCCATTTTCTTGCGGCCGGGCGATCCCGATCGACGACAAATAGTTATCAGGCTAGTTTGCAAATGTCACCATATGAAGCCTTATATGGTCGTGTTCGCCAGACTCCCGTTGAATTGGAATGAAACGGGGGAGCGCGAAGTGTTTGGGCCTCAAATTCTCAGAGAGGCCGAGGAGCAAGTTGCCATGATCAGGGAGAGATTGAAAGTAGCACAGTCAAGACAGAAGAGTTATGCTGACAATCGCCGTCGTGATTTGAGTTTTGAGCCTAATGATTTTGTGTATCTTAGGGTTACTCCCCTTAAAGGTGTAAAAAGGTTCCATGTCAAAGGGAAGCTTGCACCCAGGTTCGTTGGTCCGTTTAAGATATTGAGCCATCGAGGAGAGGTCGCATATCAACTAGAATTGCCCCAGTCGTTAGCAGGAGTTCATGATGTGTTCCAAGTGTCACAGCTTAAGAAATGTCTCAGAGTGCCAGCAGAGCAGACTCCGTTAGAAGCAATTGAGTTGCAGGAAGACCTGACTTACAAAGAGCAGCCGATTAAGATTCTGGACGAATGGAGCGCAGGACTGTAAATAAGTCCACTCGCTTACAGCAGAGTTCAATGGAGTAATCATTCGTAAAATGAAGCAACTCGGGAGCGTGAAGAGGATCTAAAGGCGTAATTTCCAAACCTATTCTCTAGTACCATAAATCTTGGATTGAGATTCCGTTATGGGGAGGTTTGTAACATCCCAAAATTTTGACTTTTATTTATTTAATATTATTTATCAAGCAAAATTGAATTTTTGTGAATTTTCTAGATTTATTTGGATTTTATGAGATTTATTTGAAATTATTCTAAATTAAAATACATTGCCTTTTGTCAAGAATTAATTATAAATAGAAAAGTTTAAAATAAAGTTTTACCAAAAATATTTTATTTAAGCTCGTAATGTCTCAAAGTATTTTTGAGATTTTTCTCGGATTTTCTTGGTATTTTTATTGCTCTAACTAAATCAAATTATTTTATCTAATTATTTTAAATGAAAAACTCGAAAATCCTTGTGAATAAAGAATGTGCCAAAGCCCACTATCAGGCACGCGAGATTCAAGAAAATCCTTGTGACAAGAATGTGCCAAAGCCCACTATCAGCATCGCGAGATTCAAATTCAAATTACCGCTGATTTTCTGAGGATTACGCGCGCCGCTGGATCAAGATCCAACGGACTTCATCAAGCCGCCGCCACCAAACCTTAACGCACGCGGAGCCGTCGGATCTTCATCGCACGATCTTCATTACGGATACCGATTCTAAACCTAATAAGTCATCGCCGTTGGATCTAAATCATCGCGCCCTTCGTCCATCAAGGCTTAATAGGAAACCTAAGCGATCGCAGTTCTTCTTGATCGCCGACGAATCGGCCGAGGGTTGTCGCTCCGATTCGACCAGGCGCCGCCAGTGGTCCATCCCGAACACCGCCGCCGCCAGGTTTCCAATTTTACGCCTGCGCGGGTATTTAAGGACCCCGAGCCTTCCGAGGTTCTCGTCTTCGCCAGATCTTTACGCTCTTGCGCCGTCGCCGGAGAATCCGCCACGGAAGTTTGCGAGCTCACCGAGGTTCAAGACCGTGCCGCCGTGTTGTTTCTTCGGTTTGCACCGCACGTTGCCGCTCGCCTTCGTTTCGCCCGGCTCCCGTTCGCCAGAATAAGATGGATCTGAGCCGCCACTTCTTCACCATCGAAAATCGCCGCAACGCTGTACCCGTGGTCATCTTCCCACCGGCGTTTTTTTACGTCAAGATCTTCATCACCGAAGTTCGAGCATCGGCAGTACCGCCGGATTAGCCTTGGACCGCTGAGATCGAGCCACGTCGCGGGAGAGAACAGTGCATCGCTCGGGTAAGGTTTTCACCGTCCGATTTTAGATAAGTGGCCCAGATTAATCCACGTTGATTAGGTCAATAGTATTCACCTTGGGTAAGTCACGGCCGTTCGATTCGGATCCGATGGTTGTCATTTCGCCACGTAGAAGATTAACCGTGAACCGTTAGATTGGTTTTAGACGGCTTAGATTTCACCATGTGTCAGCCGTACCGGCTCAGCACAGCGCTGACGTCTGCTGATGCAATAAATCAGATTTTTCTTTTCAAAAATAATTCGGATATTATTGATTTTCCAATTTTATGATTTTTCAGGAATTTGAATTTTCCGAGGGTCGTTCTCCCTCATACGAATTCCGATTGAGGTGATTCAAATTCCTAAAAATTTATAAAATTGAGATCTATCTAGTGGTGATTTTTGTTGGATTTTTGGAGTTTGTTTGTTCTCTAGTTTTGGTGTTTATTTGCTATTTCTTCTCGATTCGCGTGGACGTTGAATTGTGCGAGGCTTCGGAGGAGGAATTGGCAACTCAAGAGCAATTTACAGACCAAGATCAGGAGCTTAACCAAGGCAAGTTGTGCTTTGATCATGTTGCACCCATAGCTAGATTAGTTGCTATTTTGATTTACTTTATTGCATGTTATTTTACGTGTATAAATGATTTCAACCTAAATTTGGGATTAGCTAATGTGCCCTTTGAATTACACCCTACCTTGTCGATTGTATGCCATGATCCACTTGTCACCTTAGGTTGGTTTACTATAGTTGGTTAAACATGAAATCAACATGGGATGGTTAGAACGGAATAGAATTGCTTAGCCGTACACGCCATCACATGTACATGAATTATTGATTATTAATCTTGACTAATGGAATATGGAACAATGATATTAACTTGTGTGTCATGTGGTCACACAAAGATATTGAGTTGTTGTGGCGAGGAGGTCACGAACGATGTTAATTTGTGGATAGCATGGTGCTTGGTAATCAACCGGTTGGTAATCACTTAGATTGAAGCAAGTGGTAAGGGCAAGGTAAGTCAGGGTGGGCCGATGGGCGAGGGTATGTGCAAGTCTTGCTTTAATCAACCCTAAGGACTTAACCTTGCGAGCCTTTTGACCTCGAGTCAATCTTGCAACCACATGTTCATATGGGGCACCTAATGACTAATTTGTAAACCTTAGCTTGAGTAATCGCCGTGGTGGTGTGAGTCCGGGTATTGAGCAAAGCTCGGGAATTACAGTCAAGGGTTAGTTTAATAAAATGGACAACTGAATGGGATGGCAGGATGCCATATGGATAATAGATCTTGACTTAGGATGGAAACTTGATTTACATGAGAATCATTGAATCTATTAATGATACTATTTACTTTACCGTCTTTTCAATCTACGTATTGTATGTGTTTGTAAAATGCTGCTTTACTGCAAATAAACCACTTAGCCATTCCTTTGGAATAAGCCTTGTGGTAGAAATGCATTCTGCAAGGCACAACTTGTTGAGTGCTTTCAGACTACCCTTGCTCTATCAACAACCAACAACAAAGGAGGAATCATCGCCGTTATTGGAGGAGGACTTCCAGTGGACACGAGTCACTAGGCCAATCCTTGTCGGGCCGCTGTGGTGTCTTGATGGGACATCTACGCTTTTGCTATATTTTCCATTGCATTTGTTTAAGTCTACTTCAATTTAGCCCATGTGGCGTAGAATAATGTAAGTGATCATAAGATCATGCACTAGTTATATTAAGTAAATTAAGTCTTATTATTCTTATCGTTGTGTATGATATGATGCTTACCGATGTTAAGCTGTGTGCACTAGCATTGATCCTTGGAATAGTGCGGTAAAACACAGTGGATTCGAATTGGTGAATTCGGGTCCTTACAGATAACAAAATGGCTATACTCATTTATATATGCATCTGCTTAGTATGCCTTAGAAATAAGCACACATAGCAGGCTTTACTATTCATGATAAACTGTGATTATGATGGTTAATGTGATCAATGGTAATTTCTTAAAAATAAAAATAAAAATATAGTTTTAACACAGATGATTATTTTTAATAGCCAGAGGTGCAAGGGACTTGCACGTAGTATAGGGGGAGGTCATCTCTCGGGTCAGATTAAGAATCAAATTATGGCTTGCTTTCAAGCCAAGAAAACTGCAGAACCACAAGGCTGGTATGGAACGGTCTTCCTATTAAGTTACTTAGAACTTGTGCAGGCTTTCAGTGACTGATTACTTGAAGGAGCGCACACACTGATGTGTTGGGAATAACTTTTGCTAATACAACAGTGTACACCATGCTATAGATATATAACCATTTACCGTACAATGATTGTACCTGTATCTTTTACCACCACAATATGGGTTATCATTGTCAATGAAATGGTGCAAATTTAGGACTAGGTATGTATGAGCTTATGTTATGATCCTCACGACACACCAAAGGAAGTGTGTTACTGGCCTGGCAAAAGAGGTCGATCATTTCTTATGGGTAAAGCTGTACACCTCTGTAGAGAGTAAATCTAATCGATTAGCCGTGCCCGCGGTTATGGACACTTGGTAAAGTCATCACATAGTTAGATATTTTATTTTCACGAAAACCTGGTTTATGTCATGTGATGGCAGGAAATGGTTCATTGTGGTGATCATGTTATGTTGGTACGTGGATTCAATTACTTATGCTTACATACTGTTATTTTATTTACTAGTCAAATTGCTTTCATAGAAATTTCATTTGCAATCTATTATTTAGTATTTACAATTCAAATTAGCTTTATGCAAATTAACTGTAGAAGCCTTTCTCTTGATTCAAGCCTACATATATTATAGGTTTTACAAAAGTCTTGCGAGTATGTAAAGTAGTCAACTTGCTATTGTTCTTATTTTTAGGTGAAGGATCAGAATACCACAACGGTACTTACTTTGACGCAGGATTTGGGGATATTAACGATGAGTTTTTCTAGGGCTTTGCCTTGTTAGTGCCTATGAGAGTATTGGGCAAACTACAACTCTTTTGGTCTTTCCGCTGCAACAGTTATGTACTTTGATTTGTAAGCTAAAATTCACTTAATGAAATATATGTACTTTATGTATGGATGTGATATCAATGTTGGAAATATGTCTACTAGTCACTGATCATGGGACTAGTACAGTATGCACATGGAACCCATTATTGGTATTTAATATCAAAAATGGGGGGCTTACACTGATAGACGAAAGATAGGGGAACAAATGGGATTAGAGACCCAGTAGTCCTAGCTGTAAACGATGGATACTAGGTGCTATGCGACTCGACCCATGTAGTGCTATAGATAATGCGTTAAGTATCCCGCCTGGGGAGTACTTTCGTAAGAATGAACCTTACCAGGGCTTGACATGCCGTGAATCCTCTTGAAAGAGAGGGGTACTGTCAGGAACATGGACATAGGTGGTGCATGGTTATTGTTAGCTTGTGCCATAAGGTGTTGGGTTAAGTCTCGCAATGAGCTCAACCCTCATGTTTAGTTGTCACTATGTGTTTGGAACCCTGAACAGACCGTCAGTGTTAAGTCGGAGGATGGAGAGGATGAGGCCAAGTCATCATGCCCCTTATGCCCTAGGTGACACACGTGCTACAATGGGTGGGACAAAGGGTCACAATGTCGTGAGGGTGAGGTAACTCCAAAACCCATCCTCAATTTGGATTGCAAGTGCACCTCCTCAAGATGAAGCAGGATCGCTAGTAATCGCCGATCACCATACACAAGAGTGAATATGTTCCTGTGCCTTGTACACACTTTGGGTCACACTATAGGAGCTGGCCATGTTTGAAGTCATTATCCTTAACCGTAAGGAGGGGGATACCTAAGGATAGGCTTGCGACTGGAGTGAAGTCATGACAAGGTAGCTGTATTGGAAGGTGCAGCTGGATCACCTCCTTTTTCAGGGAGAGCTAATGCTTATGCTTATTGGGTATTTTGGCTTGACACTACTTCATGCTCAAAAAGAAGGCAGCTACATCGATATGGAAGTTTCCTTTCGTTTAGGGTGAAGTATGACCAAGCTCATGAGCTTATTATCCTAGGTTAGAACAAATTAGTTGATAGTGATAGGATCCTCTTTTTGACGTCCCCATGTCTCCTCCGTGTGTTGTGGTGACATGGGGATGCCAAAAGAAAAGGGATGGAATTTTTCTCGCTTTTGGCATAGCAGGCCTCCCTTTGGGAGGCCCGCGCGATGGGCTATTAGCTCAGTAGTAGAGTGCGCCCCTGATAATTGCGTCGTTGTGCTTGGTCTATGAGGGCTCTCAGCCACTTGGATAGTTCAATGTGCTCATCAGCGCCTGACTCGAAGATGTGGATCATCTAAGGCACATTAGCTTGGCATACTCCTCCTGTTTGAATCAGGGTTTGAAACCAAACTTCTCTTCAGGAGGATAGATGGAGCGATTCAGGTGAGATTCCATGTAGATCTAACTTTCTATTCACTCGTGGAATCCAGGCGGTCTCACTCCTCTCTTCTTGAGAATCCATACATCCCTTATTAGTGTATGAAGAGCTATCTCTCGAGCACAGGTTGAGGTTCGTCCTTAATGGGAAAGTGGAGCACCTAACAACGCATCTTCACAGATCAAGAACTACGAGATCACCCCTTTCATTGTGGCGTGACGTAGGGATTGTACCATTCAAGCCTTTTTTCATGCTTTTCTAGGTGGTCTAGAGAAAGCAGTAATCAATAGCACTTCCCAAATCCTCCCTTCTTGAAAGGAAGAACATCAAATTCTTTTTCCTTTCTGTAGGGACTAGGAGATTGGATCTAGATATAAGAGGAATGCTTGGTATAAATAAGCCGCTTATTGGTCTTTGACCCCGTAAGTCACTACGAGTGCCCTCGATCAGTGCAATAGGATGTGGCTATTTACCTATATCTCTTGACTCGAAATGGGAGCAGAGTAGGTTTGAAAAAGGATCTTAAAGTGTCTAGGGTTAGGCCAGGAGGGTTTGTTAATGCCTTCCTTTTTTTGCCCATCGGAGTTATTTCCCAAGGACTTGCCATGTTAAGAGGGAGAAGGGGGAAGAAGCACACTTGAAGAGCGCAGTACAACGGGGAGTTGTATGCTGTGTTCGAGAAGGATGAATCACTCCCAAAAAGGAGTCTATTGATTCTCTACCAATTGGTTGGATCGTAGGGGCGATGATTTACTTCACAGGCGAGGTCTCTGGTTCAAGTACAAGATGGCCTAGTTGCTCCAGGGAAAAGAATAGAAGAAGCATTTGACTCTTCTATGCATACTCCACTTGGCCAGGGGAGATATAGCTCAGTTGGTAGAGCTCTGCTCTTGCAATTGGGTCGTTGCGATTACGGGTTGGCTGTTTAATTGTCTATGCGATAATGATAGTTTCTTTACCTGAACTAGTGTCTTACTTTTTCTAAATAATGTGGAAGGGGTCTGAAACATGCCACTGAAAGACTCTATTGAGACAAAAAGATGGGCTGTCAAAATGGTAGAGGAGGTAGGATGGGCAGTTGGTCAGATCTAGTATAGATTGTACGTGGATGATAGTTGAAGTCGGTGGCTCTCCTAGACTTCCCTCATCTGGGATCCCTAGGGAAGAGGATAAAGTTGGCCCTTGCAAATAGCTTGATGCACTATCTCCCTTCAACCCTTTGAGCGAAATGTGGCAAAAGGAAGGAAAATCTATGGACTGACTCCATTGTCTCCACCCTATAGAAACTACGAGATCATCTCAAGGATGCCTTCGGCGTCCTTGGGATCACAGACCAACCATAGACCCTGTTCAATAAGTGGAACACATTAGCCATCCGCTCTCTGGTTGGGCAGTAAGGGTTGGAGAAGGGCAATCACTCGTTCTTAAAACCAGCATTCTTAAGTTTAATATCAAAGAGTCGACGAGAAAAAGGAGAGCTCCCTGCTCTCGGTTCTCCTATAGCTGGATTCCCTAACCACAAGAATCCTTAGAATGGGATTCCAACTTAGCACCTTTTGTTTTTGAGATTTTGAGAAGAGTTGCTCTTTGGAGAGCACAGTACGATGAAAGTTGTAAGCTATGTTCGAGTTAGGGGGAGTTATTATCTATCGTTGGCCTCTATGGTAGAACTCGTCAGAGAGGCTTGAGAGGTGGTGGTTTACCCTATGGCGAATGTCAACGGTTTGAGACCGCTTATCTCTTGCCTGTGAACTTAGCGGATACTATGATAGCACCGAATTTTGCCAATTCGGCAGTTTGATCTATGATTTTGCATTCATGGACGTTGATAAGATCCTTCTATTTAGTAGCACCTTAGGATGGTATAACCTTAACGTTAATGGCGAGGTTCAAAAGTGAAAAGGCTTGCGGTGGATACCTAGCCACCGTTGCAGTAGGAATCAATAGTAGTAGATACATCTGTATCCTTAAGATAATGAAATGGCTGCCATTATTTGTATCAAACCAATAGTGATTTATACATGCAAAATCTTCTAATTAATGGTGGGCCAATAATGAATTTTTTGCATACGTATTAAGACAATTGGCCTAATTTTGAAATTGTCCAAAATTTTTTATGTTGTTTTCACTGCAAAATGATGGATCTCCTTTCGTAACTTTCCAATTACGTGTACGAGAATTGAAAGACATGAAAATTCTGAATTCTCTACGGCGTCTAGGAGAGAGATACAATATTTTTAGGAATAAGAAAATTAGAAGAACCTTTCTCTCTATTCACTACCATTCCGCATCTTCGACTTCTATTAGTTTCTGTTCTTCTTTAATGCAATAGCTATAGTTTGATATAGAATCCATTTCTCAAAGTAAAGCAAACCATTCTCTTATAGGAAATGCTTCAAAAATCACTATTCCATCTTTTAGGTATCGTAAAAAGTGATACCTGTGAAGATCATGCATTTTAGTCACATTTAGATCCTTTTTTGAATCCATGACATAACCAAATTGGATGGATCTTTCACCCATTTAGCTAAGAAAGAATAGATGAAGAGGTGGATATTAGATCGATATGAAGATCATGAGCTACCCCATAATGAAATCGCCAGTAGTTGCGAATATCTCCTTCCCTAATCCAAAATTGGAGAAAGAAGATCTAAGAGGGACCTATGGAGAATGTGGTTAGAAATCCATAATAGAGTCCGACCACAACGACCGAATTAATTATCCTCATCAAGAAACTTAGACTACTAAGTAGAAAAGATTTGAAAATCATGACATGGGTCTCCTTTTTTTATTTCTTTAGAGTTTTCTATATGTATAATTTATCGATGTTTCGATGAGAATTTCTTGACTTGACATCTCTTATGTAAATAAGACCAAAGGGATAGATATTAAATGATAGGAAGTGCTAGGAAGTTAAATAGAATGAAATAGAGCAATTTTGGGCTTCCCTATGAAAGGAGGCATGGAACGGAGTCACTATGAACAAATTCTGACAGTTACAAAAGAAGCTTCGGACTCATATTGTTCAGAGGTTGAGAGCGGGAATTGAACTCTAGGAGATCGAATCTCCCCTTTTTCCTTAGTAGCTTAGTGGTAGAGCGGTCGGCTGTTAACTTACTGGTCATAGGTTCAAATCCTACTTGGGGAGATTTGATTCATTCTTTAATGTAAGAATAAAGAATTGAATTAAAGGGCTTGCTTTGACCCTTAGGAGTAGGTAACCCGTTCGCTATCTTTTCTTGTTTCCATTGAATTTTGTCTCATCATATCACATTCTATTCTATAATTCCAGTTTGACAAAAGGAAAGAGCATACCCAAGTTTAATAGCTTTATGTCGCTATCTTGATCATGATTTTCCTACCCTTAGGGGCAAAGTAAAGGCCCTTCTCCTTTGGAAGGTCAGGTAGAAGGATTCGAACCCCGACAACGTGCTTCAGAGCCACGCATTTCTAATCCTCTAAGCTATAGGCCCACCCTGCCTCCACTAGATCTCTTCCGGGGTACCCCCCAAAAGGAGCCTTCCTCTCCTCAGCCATTTCATTTCGGGTTAAGAAGATGGGAAAGCACCTTTCTCTCTATAAGAATAGTGTGTTCTAAGGTGTGAAATGGGAGAGAGGGGATGTGATGATTGAGGTTTTGAATATGACGACCTTTGCATTTTGGATTTGGATCTTTTTCGTATTTCAAAATAGTGAAAAAGTCAAATAAGAGGTGTTAAGGTTTTTATCACTCTGGCATCGAGCTATTTTGTCGCAGGACCTCCCCTACAGTATCATTACCACAATAGAGTTTAACCACCAAATTTGGGATGGATTGATGTGGTTCCTCTACACTAGGACACCAAAATATCGAACCATGAATGAGGAAAGGCACGAGATAAATATTGACTAGTAATTGTGAAGCCCCAATTCTTGACTGGAATGGACTCCAAAGGCCTCTACCCTCCCTCTCTATCTATCCAAGAGATGGAAGGGCAGAGCTTTTTTTTTTGGTTTTTTCATCTTTTCATCAAAGAGTTGAACAATGAAGATAGATGGCAAGTGCCTGATCAATTTGATTAGGTCGTATAGGAACAAGGTTCAAATCGCTCGCTCGTTAGGATGCCTCAGCTGCATACATCACTGCACTTCCACTTGACACCTATTTAAACGGCTTGACAAGCCACTACCTTATCCTATTTCCATGCTTCTATCACTCCATCCCTCAGAGTGGGTGGAGAACCCATCTCGGCTGTAAGCACGAGGCTCTAGGGAAGTCGGAGGAGAGCGCCATCTTGGGGTGGGCTTACTACTTATATGCTTTCAGCAGCTTATCCTCTCTACACTTGGCTACCTAGCTGCTTACTATAGGCACGATAACTTGTACACTGAGGTGCATCCTTCCTAGTCCTCTCATACTAGGAAGGTCCTCTCAATGCTCTAACGCCCACATCGGATATGGACCTAACTGTCTCATGATGTTTTGAACCCAAATTCATGTACCACATTAATGGGCTTAATAGCCCAACCCTTGGAACCACCTACAACTCCAAGTGGCGAAGAGCCAACATTGTGGTGCCAAACCTTCTTGTCAATATGGACTCTTGGGGAAGATCACCTATTATCCCTAGAGTAACTTTTATCCATTGGGCCATTTACCCTTCCACTCGGCACCGTCAGATCACTAAGGCCAACTTTTGTCTCTGCTCGATGAGTGAGTCTTGAAGTCAAGCTCCCTTCTACCTTTGCACTCGAGGACCAATGTTCGTCTGGTTCGAGGAAACCTTTGCACGCCTCCGTTACCTTTTAGGAGGCCTATGCCCCCTAGAAACTGTCTACTCAAGACTGTCCCTTAGCCCGCGGATCTGACACAAGGTTAGAATCTGATATCCTCCAGAGTGCTATCTCACTGATGGCTTAGGCCCCGCGAAAGGGGGCCTTCTGTGCCTTGCACCTAAGCTACACAGGTAAGGCCCAAAGCCAATCCTAGGGAATAGTAAAGCTTCATAGGGTCTTTCTGTCCAGGTGCAGGTAGTCCGCATCTTCATAGACATGTCTATTTCATTGAGCCTGTCTCCGAGACAGTGCCCAGATCATTATGCCTTTTGTGCGAGTCAGAACTTACCCGATAAGGAATTTTGCTACCTTAGGACTGTTATAGTTACGGCCACTGTTTATCGGGGCTTCTGTTGCCAGCTTCCCTATCATCAATTCACTTACTTCCTTGACCTTTCAGCACTAGGTAGGCGTTAGCCCCCATACATTGTCTTATAACTTTGTGGAGACATGTGTTTTTGGTAAACTTTCGCTTGGGCCAGGTCACTGTGACCCCTTTTTGCGAGGGGGTACCCATTCTTATGAAGTTACGGGGCTATTTTGCCAAGTTTCTTAGAGAGAGTTATCTCGTGCCCCTAGGTATTCTCTGCCTACCCACCTATGTCGATTTTGGGTACATGTACCCTTTTGTTGAGGGTCGTTCGAGCTTTTCCTAGGAGTATGGCATGCGCCTGGTATGAGCTCCAAGCAACAACGCATGTCCTAATGCGATAGGATTGGTCATTACTCGATTCATACCTCTAGTCGAGGATTGGCCAAAGAGTAGGCCTCTATACCATAGGGGCCAGGATTAGAGCCCAGAAAGATCTTGCTCAATCGAGCGTAGATATTCGTGATCGACAAGACCGTTAGTCAAGAATCAATTCGTTAGCCATCATCATGGCAAAGGAAAAGCGATGTATAGTCATTGCTACTTACTCGTCGAGTCAGTCTCCGCCGCATTGTCGGCCCTAGAGTATTCCCAAGCTAGGTGGTCCCGGCACTTCAGTGGACTCGATTGCCACGATAAATAATCTCAAGTGACATGCCACCTAGTTAACCCCCTCTTCCTCAGCTCCTCAATCTTCTCAACACAACGCGCATTTGGCATCGTCGACGGAGGGACTTTCGTCCATAGGTCAGTAGAGCTTAGGAAGTATGGCTGATAAGACAAGGAAAAATTAACTGTATCCAGCGAGGTGATATAAAACCACCACTTCTTCCAGTCCGATTGCCAAGAAGAAGTAACCGGAACAGGGATATATACACTAGCAGTGCAGCTGTGGAGGTGGAATCCAACACCCCAACGACATCCTTTTTGGTGGATCTTTTCAAGCAATAAAAAATGGGGAAACAAGTTGAGGTTGGGTCTGATACCCAGGAAGGTCTCACAAAGATGAGCAAACACGCTGAGCATTGTAATGGAATTAGGTCTCAGGTGAAAAAGCTGAATTTTGTAGAAATCCAAAACATCAAGCAGAAATTTGGAGGGGAGAAAGCTAAGACCGCAGCGAAAGAAAGACTCAAAAACTACAGTCTCGTCCTCATCCTTAGCAGTTGATAATCCTCACCAATAGATGGTCTCTGTCGGGATCCGAATATGCAAATCTGAAACCCTCTGTATATACTGCACTAGTCCAGGATCACGCTAGTGCACACAGTGGAAACATAGATGACATATCATTCTATACATCGAAATAACTAAGAAGAAGCAAATTATTATTGAATAAAGCAAACGACCTTATGGCCAAGGTTCATACACCAATGCCTCATGGCTTAAGAAACAAATAAAACTGTTGCGGCGGAAATAAGATAACTTGGGCCATTCAACATACCACAGGCAATCGTCTGGGCAAACGCTTTCCTAGTCCACATAGTCTTCATAGTACTCCTCTTGATATTCATTACCTGGTCCTTCCTCAGCAACTGAACAACAAGGGCGTAAAGCCGTGAGTACAAAACGTACTTAGTAAGCCGCAGGAAAATGATGCAATATATTCATGCGCGGCTTGACAAATGATAGTCATATGGTTCATTTGCAGAAAGCAATAACTTGAATTTGAAATACAGTAAATAGATTGAAAGCATATTAATGAAAACAATAATAAATAGCTGATAAATCAATGGTAGACAACATGAACAGAATGGCAAGGCATCACCCTACATCATTCGAAACAAGTATCAACCACACAATTCAACAGCATAGCTTGAGACAACAAAATAATAGTGAATTCCCCGTTCACATCCCAACAATTCCACATTTCATGAAACAGTCTATACCCCGTGAGAAATCCCCGGGCTTGTCCATGACCGCTGTAACAGCCCGATTTTCGCTAATCCGGTAAGTGAGGCTTGTCGCGCTAACATCTTCCATAATATCGCTGCATCCTCATTTAATTATGATCATACAAGTGTTAGGACATTCATCTTGCATAAAAGAGGGAGTTGCAAAATTCTAACAATCACTTTCTAAAAACTGCACACATGTTATTTCACCTTACTCAATGACATGTGGGCCATGTTTGTAAGAGAGAGGAGAGTAGGCTGCACATACCTACCATATCAATTCTTACTTTACTCATCTCTACCCACCTACCTAACTAGTCTATGACACATGGGACCTACTTTGCATTGGAACTTGTGGGCTGCACATCTTTTCCATGACTTTTCTCACTTCAACCACCCATACCCACTCTTCCACCTACCCTATGACATGTGGGACCTAGCCCCACATGTAAGGCATGAGTGGCAGCCATATATAAGGTGATACACCTTGGTTTCTCCTCCATTTCCTGCTCATTTGCTGCCCCAACACCTGAAAAACAGCAAGAGCACCCTCTCCAACTCTTGCCATTCTTCCCCACAAATCTCCTCTAAAATTTGAGTTTGAGCTTGTGCATGCTATACCACCTTGAAGCCAAGATCAAGAGCTTCAAATCCATCCAAATGGATTCTTGAGGAACCAAGTTTTGGGTGAGTGGCAACCAATTTCATTTCTTCCATGTTCTGAAATTTTGGCTATTGAAGCTAATTTCTTCCTTCTCCATGGGATCCGTTATCACACTTGAATCGGGTGGCGCATGTCATATGGAAGCCGGAAGAGCAGGGCTAGTTAGTAGTTGCAAGCTCGAGCAAGCGAAGGCATTGCCGCTCACGTGAGCTAGGAGGAGGTGAACCGTGAAGAACCCGGCATTGTGACATTTTTCGTCATCCCTCACCGAAACCAATCTTCACCAAGTGCAAGAGCAACATTGTAGTGGTAAGATTCTACCCTAGACCATCCCTTTGAAACCCTAGTCCATCCCGTCGAAACCCTAGCTCATTACTTGGAAGTGTAGAGGATAATAGACAAACCAAATTGTTTTGAAACAGAGCGCCATTTCGGACGATCGAGATTTTACTTCGGACAGTCCAACACCCGGATACTCCAATGAAGTTCCTGGATAGTCGACTAGGAATTAGCTTGAGGGCTGCATTGGCTAACCGAGAAGGTCTGCTTCGGACATTCCGAGGTACCACTCGGATCTCGAACCTACCTTCTTGATATTCAATCATATTTCTGGACAGTCCAAGAGAATTTCAACTTCATACCGAGAGGGTCCACTTGACAAATCGAAGTGACACCCGGATACTCCGAACATAATTCGATAAAAGCCCTAAGACTTGAACTTTTGACGCAAAAACTCAATTAGTACTTGCATATTATGATTAGTATTACACACCATGGGCATGTCATGCATCTTTTACTCATGTGCACTATTTGAATCCTTGTTTGGTGTTTATTGAATTGGATTTTCTCGTTAGGTGTTGACGTTTCGGAGGGCACTCCCGAGTACGACTACGCCTTCGAAGTCAAGAACGAGCAGCAAGGCACTACTTTACTCCTTGACCATGATTGCTCCTACTATTTTGAAATTTACATTTTTGGAATTATTTTACCAATTGCATGCTTACTTTCAACTACAAGTATGATTGGGTAGAAAGCTTAGCTATTACCACATTGGGATGTTATTCCCTTATCATGTTCTTTCCATGTTCCATTGTCGCCCTAGGTGGTTGGTTTAATATTATTATATGGGTTCGCATTTAATTGCTTAGCCATGCTTAGAACATCGTTAGAAACCGCGATAGATGGACTTAATCCATCTAGTGCAATGATTGAGAATTATTATGATGATGTTGATTTTAATTATTGATTAATGAGTAGAGATATTGGTTAAGGACCCTAAGGATTAAATCTCGTGACGTCTTTTTGAGTAACTATCGTATGAACCACATGCCGCTTATGGGACCCACAGAACCAAGTACTTATGTATGACTAGGTTATGTAAACCATGTGCACTCGAAATTCCTTGAGCTTAGTGGAGCGTCAAGGAATGTGTCGGAATTCCTTGGGCTTAGTGGAGCGCAAGGAAGGTCATCGAGTCCTCGAACTTTGTTGAGTTGGGGATAACCAACAACGGTGTACTCCTTGATCCACACACACCGGCATCTTGGCACTTGGGATCAAGGGTCATACCATCCGGATGGTTTAGATACACTACCATGCATACCGAAAATGGTTTGTCATGTTCACCTCGGCCGACACATCTAAGGAAATATGTTAATAGCTTGGCTTACGAGCGTGGCGTGTCGTGTGGGTAAAGTCGCACCTCAGAGAGTTTAAACTATTCAATAGCAGCGCCCATGGTTAAGGACGATCGCTGATTTGTCACCACCGGGCGAGTATTAAGGACCCGTAAGAATGGGATGGAGTGGGAAAAGACATGAGTATTGGAGTACTCGTGTGTGTAGTCGAACATGAGCGATGGAACTCATGGTTCGGAGAATGCTTGAAAGCATGAGATAAATGTGATTATGATGATGTTATATTATGTATTAGAATTTGCAAATGTTTATTACATGCAATTCTTTTCAATCTATATATATGTTTACGATTGATTCCAAATATTGCTTTATGCTGAAATTGCCATTTTTCCTTCCTTTGATGTAGCAACCACATGTAGTTAGAAACCAGCATACTACTTATATTATTGTGCGAGTACACTCTTTGTACTCAATCGGATTGTCCACTTGCTGCGGTGAGGATGAGGCACCGCAGGGGACTTTACCGGGCGATTTCGTGATTCTAACGTGTAGTCGCCGTTCTTGCCCCAGTTGGTTGCCTGAGGGTTTGGGGGCATGCCATGCTGGCCCTTTTGTTGTTTATCTTGTGATTTCCACTACTACTTGATGTAATAACTCTAAATATGCCGTTATGGACAGCAGTCCTACTTTTGGTATGTAATAACGTCTATGCTTCCGTTAATTGTGTATGTGTTGTGATGTCAACTGTTGGATGAGAATGCTCGTGTTGGCAAACTTTCCTGGGACCAACACGGGCATAATCACGGGACGCCCGAGGTTCCCTTGATTCACTTGAGATATGCCACGCGTTGGGTGAATCAGTGGAGTCCCGGGGACGGTTCCCCACAGGCTTGGTATCAAAGCCATACTGACTGTAGGTTAGAACGGCCATGCTACGACTAGTTAGAAGATGTTTTGAGTCAAAAATTATTTTGCTATCAACTAATTTCAGAACTGATAACATTGTGCAATTCCTTTATTTCTTACCCCTCTTAGTTCTATATCTCACCCTTATGTTCATTTGATTGTGCGAACAAGTTTCTAACTCCTCTTATCCTTTCAACATGACAGATGAGTTTTGGGCCATTGGTTTTAGTCACCCGTGCCGAAGATGTGGAGGGCTATCCTTCCCTTCTGAGGGATATGCTTTGGAGGGCCAATTTCACGTATGCGCCGGAGTACGCAGTCTATGGTCGTGCCTTAGGACCCGGATTGAAAACCTACACTGCCACGGTTCACATCATTGCTAGGATGGTGACGGAGAGCATCCCCTATCACTTTCGGCGAGGGGACGTCCGTCCGGAATGGCTATCCAAGAGGTGGCGTGATGTTGCCATGTGCCATCTCCATCATGACTTGTGGGAGCTGACTTTGCCTCCCGACAAGATTTCCCGCAACGAGGGCCGGCTGATTTAAGTCAACGGTGTTGCTGAAATTGAGATGGGAGAAGACTCTTCTATTCGGACGGTTGTCGGGCTTGGTCCGTGCCTTTGACCGGGCTAATCGTTCGCTGCTCATGAGCTATGGGAGACTCGTGCCTGCCTTCCACGCTGACACAAGGCACCTTCACCAATTCGCCCAAATTAACTTGGTGCCATGGGATATATTGTGGGCGCAACTCCACGCCGCCACACGATGTAGCCCCACCCGCCTTTCAGTTTCCTACATGTGCCGGGATAGAGACCCAAGACGTTAGAGCAACAACGCGCATCAATTCAGGAAATGTGATGCGTCAATGCTCCCTGTGATCCCGGGGTACCTAGGTTCTATATAGGATCACCACAAATGCCTCACTAACCCCTTAGACCCCGAAGACACCGGATCACCGGGATATCATCTTTTGGATGTGTTTCCCCATGGATTCCTTGGAGACATTTGAGTTGTCCCGGTCAAGCTTGTCATGGAGGGCAAGGAGAGATGAGCTGAACTAATTTAATCGATGTAATAGGCTACTTTATGAACCTATGCTAGTTCTTATATTTGGACTTGTCACCCCTAGTTATCGCTTTTGACCTACAGGTTATGAATTTGTACTAGTGTATCGGAACCTTGTTATTTGCCTTCATGGGTGATGTTGTGGTTTAAGAGCCTTCTTATTTTGAAGTCTTTTGGATTTGGTGCGTGTTTTCTTGCTGCATACATGTAGAATTTAAATTTGTATGACTTGCTGTCCAAATATTCTAGTTTGGCGTGGTTGTGGCTCTTCTGCTGCTTGTTGCTAACTTGGCTTTGGCAACAGATGGCGGGAGTTACCACTCATTCCCAATCTCAGCGTGATGCGAGGCCGCAATCCACCGGCTCCCAAGCAACTGAGGATCCAACTCAGGGGGTCACTCCTGACCACCCGGAGTCCTCACATCGCCAAAATCAGCACCACCCTCGCGTGGAGGAGGAACTTCCACCCCCTCCTACCATGGCTCAAGTCCTCACTTTGATTGAGCAAAACCGGCAAGATCAAACTTTGATCCTGCAGTAGATCGCCCGTAACACGACCCCTGCACCGGCCCCTTTTCGGGGAGCCGAGAGGGCAGACATCCGCCGCCGGACTTGGCGAAGTTTCTCGACGCGGCCGCCAACATTCTCCGCGGCTGCGGATCCACTTGAGGCCGATGATTGGCCGGACTATTGGCGCAAGTAGCCGCCGCTCAATGCCCGGACCATGAGAAGGTCCTCTATGCTTCGCATCAACTCGATGGTGCGGCGTGCGCATGGTGGGACAGCTTTATCGCCATGCAGCCGCCCGATCATGTCATCACTTGGCGGAGTTCGCTGCTTTCCGCGAGCTCATGTTCCGCAGCGTTATGGCAAGAAAGAAGCGTGAATTTTCGCATTGAAGCAAGGTGGCAAGACCGTCATGGATTATCTCCACGAGTTCAACTATTTGGCTCGTTATGCGGACGAGGTCTCCAACGATGGCGCAAGCAAAAGCGCTTCATGGAGGGACTTCGGAGGAGTTGCAGCTAGAGCTCGCTGCTCACGACTTCAAACTTCCAGCACTTGGTCCACAAGGCTATAGTGGTGGAAGAAGTGGGAAGGTTGGAGGATTCGGCAAGCAAGCGAAGCTGCACAAAATTCAGCAAGCGGCAACTTGCAGCCACCGCGCATGGCGCGCCCCTCATTTCCAAGCTATCAAGCTCCGGCACCACCAAGACCTCCAACTTTCATTGCTCGCCCACCGCAGCCAAGTCTTCCACCAGCTGTAGGTGGAAATCAGCAAGGAGCCAACACTCAAGCTCGCCCAATTCTCGTTTGCTTCCAGTGCAAACAGCCGGGACACTTTGCACGCCAATGCCCACAAAAGAACCAAGCAACGTTGGGGATTCGACCCACTATTGCACCAGGGGCAGCAACACCTTCACCTCGACCAACGCCTCCAAGAAACGCACCAACCCCACCACGTGGTCGCATCAACCATGTGACTGCCGAAGAAGCTCAGAATGCACCGGAAGTGGTGTTGGGTACGCTTTCCATCAACTCATACCCGACTACCGTATTATTCGATTTCAGAGCATCTCATTCATTTATTAAAGAGAAGTTTGCTGTGCATCATGAGTTCTCTATACAACTTATGCATCCACCACTTCTCATTAAAACCCCGGGATCGGAATTAAGGACCGATCGAGTCTGCCGGGGAGTGAAGATTGAAATCAATGGGGTAGAATTCCTAGCTGATTTGATAATAATTGAAACGGAAGGGATTGAAGTTATTCTTGGGATGGATTGGCTGTCCAAGCACCAAGGATGCATCAATTGTGCAAGCAAATCTGTTTCACTTACCAACGCAAGCGGCAAACAAGTCGTGTTTCGTCAAAGTCAGATTTTGCTCACCTTTATGCCTTGAAGGGTGAGCCATTCCTTGGGATAAGTAGCATACCAGTGGTATGTGATTACCCGATGTGTTTCGGAAGAGTTGCGGGATGCCACCCGACCAAGGAGGTTGAGTTAGTCATTGAGCTTCTACGGAGCGGCCCGATATCAAAGCGACCTTACCGTATGCCTCCAAATGAGTTAATCGAATTAAAGAAACAACTTACGGAGCTGCAAGAGAAGGGCTTCATTCGACCGAGCTCCTCACCTTGGGGATGCCCGGCGATATTTGTGAAGAAGAAAGATGATAGCTTGCGGATGTGTGTTGATTACCGTCCATTAAATGAGGTCACGATCAAGAACAAGTATCCACTTCAGCGGATCGATGATTTGTTCGACCAAATGACCGAACCCGTGTTTTCTCCAAGATTGACTTGAGATTAGGCTACCATCAAATCAAGATTAGATCGGAAGATATTCCAAAAACGGCATTCTCCACTCGTTATGGTCTATATGAGTATACCGTCATGTCTTTCGGTCTGACCAATGCACCGGCCTACTTCATGAACCTTATGAATTCAGTTTTCATGGAATATCTCGACAAGTTCGTTGTCATCTTCATCGATGATATTCTTATTTACTCCAAGTCGAAGGGGCATGAAGTACACCTTCGGCAGTCATGGAAAAGCTACGAGAGCATCGGCTTTCGCAAAATTCAGCAAGTGCGAATTTTGGCTAAAGGAGGTTGCCTTCTTGGGCCATGTGATCTCGGAAGGCGGTTGCGGTTGACCCCAGCAAGATCTGGTATGACTTGGTGGGAGAAGCCTAAGAACATCACGGATGTTCAAGTTTCTCGGGTTCGCGGGTTATTACCGCCGGTTTGTGGAGAACTTCTCCAAAATCGCGAAGCCACTGACCGAACTTTTAAAGAAGGAGAACAAGTTAGTATGGTTAGCGAAGTGTGAGGCAAGTTTTCAATTGTTGAAGGTTAACCAACCCTGACTATCTTAGTCTGCGGATATTCACAAGGGCTTCGACATCTTTTGTGATGCATCCGCCTTGGGTTGGGTTGCGATTTATGCAAGGAGGCGAGTTGTGGCATATGCATCGAGGCAATTGAGACCTCATGAGATGAATTACCCCACCCATGATTTAGAGCTGGCAGCGGTGGTACATGCTCTAAAAATCTGGCGACATTACCTCATCCAGAATCGTTGTGAAATCTACACCGATCACAAGAGTAAAGTATATCTTTACTCAAGCCGATCTGAACTTGAGGCAAAGGAGGTGGCTCGAATTGATCAAAGACTATGATATGGGACTCCATTATCATCTGGAAAGGCCAATATTGTTGCCGATGCTTTGGTAGAAAATCTCAATGCAATCGTATTTTGTAGAACCGAGTCGAGACACCATGTCTTGAGTTGCGGAAGCTCAACCTAGAAGTGGTTAAGGAGGGATTCCTTGCTGTCATGGAAGTTAAATCTAATCTCTTGGACCAAATCAAAGAAGCTCAAAAGACAGACAAGGGCATGGCACTCATCTGAGCCCGCATCAAGCAAGGCAAGGCCAATTGCTTCACCGAGGACCCATAAGGTGTCTTGTGGTTCAACAAACGGTTAGTGGTGCCAAATTGTAAGGAGTTGAAGGCATTAATTCTTGATGAGGCTCATAATTCCACATTCTCTATTCATCCCGGGAGTACAAAAATGTATCAAGATCTTAAGCCAAGACTTTGGTGGACCCGGATGAAACGAGAGATTGCCCGGTATGTCGCCGAGTGCGACGTATGTCAGCGGGTGAAAGCCAACCATTTGCGTGCAGCAGGCACACTTCAACCACTGCCCATTCCTATGTGGAAGTGGGAAGAGATTGGTATGGACTTCATCACCGGGTTGCCCAAGACGCAAAAAGGTTTTGATTCTATATGGGTAATCGTTGACCGACTAACGAAGATCTGCTCATTTTCTTCTGTCAAGGCAGCGGATCTGATGAGTAAGTTAGCTGAGTTATATCTTCATCGAATTGTGTCTCTTCATGGTGTTCCCAAAAGGAATGTCTCAGATCGAGGTACCCAGTTTACCTCGCATTTTTGGCAATGCCTCCACAAGGCCATGGGGACTCAACTCTCTTTTAGCACGGCCTATCACCCGCAGACGGATGGACAAAATGAAAGGGTGAACCAAATTCTTGAGGATATGCTTAGGGCTTGTGCCCTTACCTATGGCAAGAATTGGGAGAAATGCTTACCTTTCGTAGAATTCTCCTACAACAACAGCTATCAAGCTAGTCTCCAAATGAGTCTATTTGAAGCTCTCTATGGGAGATCTTGCAGAACTCCACTTAACTGGTCTGAGTCCGGAGAGAGACCCCTTTTTGGTCCCGAACTAGTCGCCGAAGCGGAAGAACAAGTTCGATTCATTCGCGAACGGTTGCGGACCGCGCAGTCTCGTCAAAAGAGCTACGCTGATCGTCGCCGCCGTGAACCAAATATTTACAGGAAAACCCGCTGAGCAAGCGTAAAACATAAAAGTAAACGCGAGCTTAAACAAAGAACTTATGCAGCTGGTCGATATTCCAGGAGCTCGTGAGCACCCGGTCATATTCCATTGCCAAGCAGACAGCCCCCGGGCATGCCACCGAGACGACCGTGAACGGACCTTCCCATCCGGGGGAGAGCTTGTTGGTCTTCGATGTGTCCTGAATTCGACGTAGGACCAGGTTGCCAACTTGCAAGGTCCTTGGTCGAATCATTTTAGCCGCGTGCTTACGAAGAGCTTGTAGGTAGACGGCGGATCGCAGCAATGCCCGCCCGTGTGTCTCTTCAGCGAGGTCGAGGTTGAGGAGATGCCCGAGCTCTTGGTCGACGCCATCGACCAAGTGCACTCTTTGGGAACCCAGCACAATTTCGGTGGATAGCATAGCCTCTGCACCATAGACGAGCTGGAAGGGCGTTTCGCCCGTAACCCGGCTCACTGTAGTGCGAACTGACCAGAGGAAGGAAGGGAGCTCGTCCACCCATGATTGAGCACGCTGGGTGAGGTTTTTGAAAACCCTCTTCTTGATCCCCTGGAGGATTTGGCCATTTGCTCATTCGGCCGCTCCGTTGCTCTGTGAATGAGCTACAGAGGCGAAGCAAACCTTTGTCCCGATGTCCTCGCAGTAGGCTTGAAACAGTTCACTGGTGAATTAAGTGCCGTTATCCATGATGAGGCGATTGGGGACTCCAAAACACGTCACCACGTTACTGCGGAAAAATCTCCTGGCTGCTTGTGCTGAAATAGTTGATACGGGTTCGGCCTCGATCCACTTAGTAAAAGTGTCGACGGCCACGAGCAAGAATTTGCAACCTCTTCGACCACGGGGGAAAGGTCCTAGTATATCGACTCCCCAGGTCGAGAACAGCCATAAGAGTGGGATAGTTTGAAGCGCGTACGCCGGCTGGTGTGCCTTGCGGGCATGGAACTGGCATGCTTGAGAAGTCGTCACGATCGCTCGAGCGTCGGCTAAGGCCGTTGGCCAGTAATACCCCAACCAGAAGGCTTTGCTCATGAGCATCTTGAAGGATGAGTGAGCTCCGCACACTCCCTCATGGATATCTTTGAAAAGGAAATTGCCCTCTTCTCGAGATATGCACTTGGAGAGGACTCCTAGTGCCCCTTTGCGGTATAAGGCGCCCTCAATCAACTTGTATGGAGAGGATCGTCTTATAAGCCGGGAACGCTCGGCTTCTTCCTTGGGCAATGTCCCATGGGCAAGATACTGAACGAATGGCGTCATCCAGTCTGCACCATGCTCGAGGAGGGAGATGTTACCTCACATCTCCGATGCCTCCTCTACAGAGAGGAATGGAGGGCTTGTCTGGATGCTTTCGTGGCGCCACAGTAGGGCGGGCATCCGGGAGGAACTGACCTTAGAGATGGTCGGCTAGGAATTGTCCTTCGAGGATGTAGAGTACTTGAAATTTCTAAAATCTTGCTCCATCTTCCTCACTTCAACCAAGTAAAGCGCCATTGAGTTATCGAACACCGATACTCCTTATTAACTTGGTTGACGACCAACTGCGAATCGCCTCTTCTGATTAGCATTTGGACTCGGCGCTTTGCATGCTTGCAGCCCGGCCAGAAGGCCTTCATACTCCGTCACGTTGTTGGTCGCGGCGAAGTGTAATTGGATAGCGTCTTCGAGTTGATCCTGAGAGGATACCGAAGACGACGCCTCGACCCGAGCATTCCAGAAGCTCAGGACCCGTCGAAGTACATGGTCCAACGACCGTCTTTAGATCCGTCGAGCTCAGCAACGGGCGGTGTCGGATTCGTCCATTCCGCTACAAAGTCTGCCAAGATCTGGGATTTGATCGCCGTGCGGGCCGAAAAGTGGATATCAAACTCGGCGAGCTCCATGGCCCACTTTGTTATCCGACCGCCGGCGTCTTGATTTCTTAGGATCTCCCTAAGTGGAAAGCTGGTCGGAATGACAACCTTATGAGCTTAAAAATAGTGGCGCAGCTTCCTTGAAGCCATGAGCAGCGAGTACAAGAGCTTCTGGACCTCAGGGTACCACTCCTTCGGTCCGTGCAAGACCTCGCTGATGTAGTATATCGGTCGCTGCACCCCATCTCGTTCGACCGTCAACACCGCTCCTGACTGGGGTCGCTACAAGGTATAGCGAGCGCCTCCCCGACCTTGGTGTGGTTAAGGCAATTAGGGCTGGGCAGTCTTGCTTAGCTCCTCGAAGGAGTGGTTGGCCTCTTTCGTCCATGCGAAGCCCTTGTGCCTATGAAACGCCTTGAAGAAAGGCAGCCCGCGCTCGCCCGACCGGGAAATAAAGCGACTCAGAGCCGCCATGTGTCCGGTCGAGGCTTGGACCTCCTTCACGCAGCTTGGAGGCCGCATTCTTTCAATGGCTTCGATTTTTTCTGGGTTTGCCCCGATGCCTTGCGGCCCGATCATGTAGCCGAGCACTTTGCCCGCTCTCACCCCAAAGACACACTTTTCAGGATTAAGTTTTATTCGATGTCTATTGAGGTTACAAAATGTTTCCTCAAGGTCGGATACATGACCGAGTGAGCCTACTTTTCACCACGATGTCATCTACATACCTCGATTTCGCCTATTTGATCCGGGAAGGTCTTCGCATTAGGCGCGGAAGGTTGCTCGGCGTTCCTCGCACCAAAGACATGGTCATTATAGCGAGCGTCGCAATAAATGTAATGAAGGAAGTCTTCCCTTCAACTTCAGGGGATAAGCTGATCCGCTGATAGCCCAAGTAGGCATCCAGAAAGCTCATCACTTGGGACTCCGCCGTCGCGTCGACCAGCTATTCTATGCGCGACAGCGGGAAGTTATCTTTGGGACAAGCGGCGTTCAGGCTGGTATGGTCGACACACATGCGCCACTTGCAACCTTTTTTCTTGACAACGACCGGGTTCGCCAACCATTCCGAATGCTCGACTTCCTGGATGAAGCCGGCCTTGAAAAGTTTGTCGAGTTCATCCCAGATGATTGCTTGTTTCTCCGGGGAAAAACACCTGACCTTCTAGCGCACAGGCTTTTTATCAGGCCGAATAGTTAGCATGCTCAATTACTTCCCTTGGGACTCCGGGCATGTCGAACGGTTCCCAGGCGAACACATCCGCGCTCTTCCGGAGGAAAGTAATGAGCTCGAGTTCCTATTGGGATCTAAGGAAGACCCCAAATGTAAGACTTTGGTCGGATCTGCGCTACTCATCGGGACCGCCTTGGTTACTCCTCCAGGTTGGAGGGCAACTTTTGGCCGGGAGTGCATCGGCCCTTGGTCGAGGCCGCGTTGAGGCAGCTACCCGACCATGTCGAGGGACATCTCATCATAGTTCAAGGCCACCTTCTGGTCCCCCTAATGGCGATGACACATTTCGGGCCGGGAACCTTCAGGCACTGATAAGCGTGATGCGTGACGGCCATGAACTTAGAGAGAGCCGACCTGCCGAGGATGGCATTGTAGGCCGACTCGAAGTCGCCGACCTCGAATGTGATCATCTCGGTTCGGAAGTTGCTTGGACTCCCGAACGTGACGGGCAAAACGATCTGGCCAAGGGGCTCGACCGAAGTGCCCGGAACGATCCCGAAGAACGGTACCGCAATACTCTTGATCTTGGACCGAGGAACTTGCATCTCGTCTAGGACCTTAGCAGATATGAGATCTAGGGAGCTCCCGCCGTCGATGAGAACCACCCCACCTTAGCGTTGCTGATGGTCGGGCTCACGACCAATGAGAGCTTCTAAAGCTTGGTCATTCCAAAGGGACAATCATCCTTGAAGAAGGTAATAGACAGCTCAGACCACCCGTTGCTTTGCTGCGAAGTGTCGGTGTTTATATAACTTGACAAGTAAATTTGTAAGTATAGGGGCAAGGCTCCTCTCCTGAATGGTTAGACTACAGGAGTCCAAAATGTATACTGGTTCGGGCCGAATATCCCTACGTCCAGTTCGTGGTGGTTTAGTGTTGCTCGGGGTGTAGTGGACTACACGGGATTACAAGCGAGGGCTAAGGACAGGCCCTTAGCCTTCGTCCGAGTGGAGGAGCTCGGGGTGTTCGTCTGGATCGGATGGTTCGAATGAGGATGCGAGTGCGCGATCGGGTGTGAGTGGTAGAACGCTCCTTGCCCTTCCCTGAGGGCCCTGCCTCCCTTTATATAGGCGGAGGGGGCAGGTTACACAGGAGTTTTGGAGAAAAAAGGTAGGGGTACGCTACGCCTAGGAGTCCCTAGTCTTCGGTCTTGATGACTTGACAGGTTCCTGGTGCCCCATGCCAGGTTGGTAGACACAACGGACAGTGTTCCGTTGGGAAGGTGCGCACCTGCCCTCCGTGCGCCTGTCAGACAGTGACGCCGTCACGCCGTGCTCTGACGCCGCCTCGGGAGCGAGCGTGTCTCCCTATTGCACATGACGGGGTGAAGGGACGGGTGCCTGACTCTGGCGGCCCCCTGGCCACCTTGGAAAGGAGCCACCTCCCCCAGCATGGCCGTAGTGTCCATGGGGTGGGTGACCACCAGAGTCATTGCCGATGTAGTAGTGGAGGCGAGTCGGTTGTCGGGGCCCGACCTAAGGCAGTCGGAGCTGCGGGAGGCGCCAACCGGGCCTAGGTCTGAACTCTTGGGAGGCGTCGGACCCGGTCTAGGGTCGGAACTGCGGGAGCATCGGACCTGGGTCTAGGTCAGAGCCCGCTGGGCCGTTGGTCCCGGGTCTGGGTCGGAGTTCCCTTGGTGGGCTTGACCGAGGCCGAGGGACCCTTCGGGACCCGATGAGGTCCGTAGCTCCTACAACACTTTGCATTGCCGCCAATCTTGCCGCCATGTCCGTACGGCTATGAGGGATACAATCTTGAAATAGATGTATACTTTGCTATGGGGTACCCCTGGTATGAGTATTCGTCAGTAGCCACTAGGGCCATCCTGAAACGGGTTCGTTCCCGGATGGACCCATCGTCTTCGGTGACGCGATCTCTTTGCATGCATGGTAGTGCTTCGACTCCTCACGCCTCAAGCATATATAAGAGTGGCGTAGTTGTCGAAGTCGGAGGAGCCCGACCGACTTGGTCGACCGGTTTCGACCGGGTGCGTCTTGGCGCTGCACGGTGGAGTGTAGCCCCGAGCCCCGAGTAGGTCGGAGAGCTGGTCGGGGGTTAGCTTGGTCGGAAAGAATCCGACTGCGTGAATCGAGTGGACTTGATGGGTCCCAAGCCCCCGAGTGGATCGGAAGGTTGCTTCAGTTAGCGGAGCCCGACCGACTTGGTTCGGCGGAAGCTGACCGGTGCGCTGCGTGGCGCATCGGCGGTGTAGCTAACCCGATCCTCGAGCAGGTCGGAGAGTTGGTCGGGGGGTTACTCCGGTCGGGAAACATCCCTTTGGATCGGTGGGATCCGACCCGGCTGTGCGGACGCCTAGATGCCTTTTGGCAAGGTTCTGGTGTCCAAGTGCTCATTTTTACATCATAGCTAGACGAGGCCTTGGTCGGCATCGATGTCCAGATGCCTCAGCGAGGTTCTGGATCCCGAGTGCTCATTTTACGTCGTAGCTAGACGCGGCCTTGGTCGGTGTGGATTTCCAGATGCCTCAGCGAGGTTCTGGATCCCGAGTGCTCGTTTTACGTCGTAGCTAGACGCAGCCTTGGTCGGCATGGATGTCCAGATGCCTCAGCGAGGTTCTGGATTCTGAGTGCTCGTTTTACGTCGTAGCTAGACGCGGCCTTGGTCGGCGTGGATGTTTAGATTTCTCGGCGAGTTTCTCGATTCCGAGTGCTCGCTTTTACGTCGTAGCTAAACGCGCCTTGGTCGGCGTGGATGTCGAATGCCTCGGCGAGTTACGATTCCGAGTGCTCGTTTTACGTCATAGCTAGACGCGGCCTTGGTGGCGTGGATGTCGAATGCCTCGGCGAGTTACGGATTTCGAGTGCTCGTTTTACGTCATAGCTAGACGCGCCTTGGTGGCGTGGATGTCGAATGCCTCGGCGAGGTTCCGATTCCGAGTGCTCGTTTTACGTCGTAGCTAGACGCGGCCTTGGTCGGCGTGGATGTTCAGATGCCTCAGTGTGGTTCTGGATTTCGAGTGCTCGTTTTACATCGTAACTAGACGGAGGGCGTCCATCTCAAGTCCTCGTCAGGCGAGGTGATCTGCGAGAGGAGTGGCCGCTGTCTGTCCCACGGATACGCCCCGTTCGCAGGTGTGGGACCTAGAGGGGGTGAGCAAGCGCGTGTTTACCATGCGTTGGTTTGAACACCGTGCTCGTGGAGCTTCTAACGGGTGATCCGAGTGGGCCCTGGAGATCACGCGATCTCCGAGCGGAAGATCCCCGCGTTGGGTGTCCGACCCGCTGGGGGCGACCCATAAAAAACCTTTCTTTACTCGATCTCGTATCGGACCCCAAGCCGTCCGCTGATGTGACTTTGGGTCCCGATCTTTCGATGAGAGTGATAACTTCGATTTGGTGGAATTGACTTTGACGATCCGACTACAACGTACGACGACGATGCGCCTTAGCAATCGCTAAACCAACTCCAGAGGGTTATTGATCTTGCCGTTGGCACGATCAACTGAACACTGAGTTCAATTCTCGCATGCAAGCGAAGAGCAAGTAAGAACAAAGGTAAAGGCAATCTGAAATTGCAAATAAAGATGAAGAATTGATAAGGTGGGGTTTTGAAACAAGGAGCTTCTTAGGCGGCTATTGAGCACGTCTGGAAGACTCAAAATAGTAGCAATGGCTAAACTATCAAATAAACAATACCCAAAACCTAAAGTACGGAGGTAGCAAACAATATATAGAGGTAAGTGGCGGCTAGGGAGCGGCTAGGGGCGTGCAGCAGCTATGGGGGGGCGGCCAAGGGGGTGCCCTAGGGTTACATGGGCTTTGGGCCCAAAAGAACAGGTGGCGCAGCACCCAGAATTTCTAGCCCACGACACTCTTCTGTGATTTCCCATTGCTTCAAGACGAATTTGGCATTGGGGCTAGATCCATTGGAATGTAGACTCCGAGATCTTTCAAACGTGTACTCATGGGCCTCCAAAAACCTCAGGAATCAAAAGTTATGGCCTTTTAAAGTTAGTGCTGTTTGTGAGGCCGAACTGGACTCAGACTTGTTCTCTTCCCAATCCGACTTGAACTTGATCTTTTACCCAATTTTGGTCTACGAGGGTCCTTCTCCATGGTTCCTAAGTACAATCAAATCATCACAAGTATTAAATAGCATCCCATTCATATTATCACTAATGGGGAGGCTTAGGAACGCATTCACCTGATGATTAAAATGTCGTGTGCGAGCTCGAGTAACCGGTCCTTGTATAATCGCAGCGGGTTCAAATTGATGTGTAGATGTGGCTGTATCCATGGAAGTGATGTCCTCATCATCCGCCGACCTGGAGCGCAGCTGGCTGCCACCCGTCGACGGGCTCCACGGGAAAGTGTGAAGTATGGTCTCGGACGCGAGTTAAGGCGATTGGGCTGTCTGCCGACCCAACTAGAGACCCACTGGGGGTTTGCCTCGTGCTCACCCCTTGCTCGATTTGCCTGCTAGGGCGGTTGGAGATCCACTTGGTGGATTTAGCCTTCGGAACCCGCAGCGCTAGGCCAGTCATTGAGTGTGAGCTATTTGAGCCCTCTCGCCACCTCGAGGCCGCGGTGGCCTGGTGGGCTTTTCATACCTATTTCGACCCATTCGACCCGGCCCGGAGGCGGAGATCGAGAGGTCACAGGGCGTCTCGCCCGGAGCGGTGCCCAGGTGTCTCCTGCCGGCATTTAATGCGCGTGCGGGAATTTAATGCGAAGCGAAATGATTGGGGTCCGATGTGTCTCACCAGCGCGTGGTGTGGCGGTTCGACGGGACGGGTGACGCTTCGTCCGAGATGAGGTCCGCTTGACAGACGTTCGCTCGGTCGGTGCACGTTCGACTAGTGCATGTTTTGGCTGGTGCCTATTCGGTGCCTATAAGTTCGGCGCGCAGGGTGCTAGGGCACGCTCCTGCCTTTGCTTTCGCCGCTCCCTTTGCCTTTGCTTTCCCGCTCCCGCCTCGCTTTGAGGCGACGAAGAGCAAAAAAGAAAACCAGAGGGTTCTTCACCTTTCCCCTCTCTTGGTGCATCTTGGAGATGTCGTGGTTGGAGTGCACCGCCAGCCAAGCGTGCGGCAGCACTGGAGAGAAAGGGTTCCTCCCTCATGAGATGCCTCGAGGTGGAGGGTGCGGCGGGGCGCGAGCTGCTGGCGGAGGTTGAGGAGATCGTCGTGCCTGCCTCGTTTTACGAGCGCGGGTTCGGACTCCCGCTCCATCCCTTCGTACGCGGGCTCCTGCACTTCTACGGGGTGGAGGTACATCACCTTAACCCCAACGGCGTGCTCCACATAGCGGCCTTCATGACGCTGTGTGAGGCGTTCCTGGGGACCGAGCCCCACTGGGCGATGTGGAGGCATTTCTTTATTGCCCGACTGTGGAAGGACAAAGCGGCGGATGGTACGGCGTCCATGGGGGGCGCCGCTCTGCAGCTGCGTACCGGTCGCGCGGCGGAATACATCAGCCTGAAGCTGTCGTCATCGAACCGAGGGTGGCACTCCGAATGGTTGTATGTTCGGAACCTAGATGGCAGCGCCCCGGCCTTCTCCGGCAGACTTCCTGAAGCGAGGTCCGAGTGGGCGTGGGGCCCCGACCAAAGGGATAAGAAGAAGGTGGAGCTGATCGTCGAAGAGATCAAAGCCCAGAAGGACTGGGGCTTGACCGGCGACGTCGTCGTGCGTGCATTCATGAAGATGCATGTCCAGCCCCTCATGCACAGGGTGCGCCCCATGTTTCAGTACAGGGGGCATCCGATCCCGTGAGGATGGTGGAAGCGAGCTTGCGCGTCGGGCTCGAGGCGGTGGTGGCCCGTCTTTGGAGTGCCTGCGTGGCGGTGGGTAGCCCCGAGCCCTTCTCAGCGGAGAATCCCCCGAACTTGGTAAGCCGGGTGATCCTCCTTCCCCTTTTTCTTACTTGCCCTGCAACCCCCAGCACATTGTCTGACCAGCGCCTTTGTGTTGCCCAGGGGTTGGGCAGGATGGCTTCCCATGCATTGCTGCCAGGGGAGAAGCAGCAGAGGGCCAAGGCCCACGCTGAGGCCACGCTGCACGAGTCCGCCCGCAAGAAGCGGAGGGAGGAGAAGAGGAGGAAGAAGAAGAAAGAGCGCACGGCGAGGACCGCACGAGGCGAGGAGGTCTCCGAGACGACCATCGCCGACACGGTCGATTCGGAGTCATCCTCGAGCCACAGTGGCGGTGGCCATGATGACGACCCGTACAGCGCGTACGACTTCGGGCCGCCGGCTGGCGGTGGCCCAGATGCGGTTGTTGGTGCGGGCGCTGCCGCCGCTGCACCCCAGGCGGAGGTGCTTCCGACGGAGACGCCATCGGGAAAGCGGAGGGGTGGTTCATCTCTGCCAGGGGGGCCAGCGAAGAAAGCGCGGTTGGAGTTCCCTCGTTCGGTGGTGGCCCGATCCGGGGTGTCGGCGCTCCGTATCGGCGCGCCGCGTGCTGACGACGGTCGGCGTCGAGGCGCTGACGCTTATCGCTGCCGGTAGCATTGGGACCAGCGCAAGAGGAGAGGGTTCGAGGGGAGCTGGAGCGCACGGAGGCCCCAGCGCCCCTTTGAGGACCGGAGCCTCGATCGGAGGCCGAAGGAGGCAAAGTAGGGCTCCTGCCGCCACCGCCAGGACCCACACCAGTCGGCGTGGTCCTGGCACCTGTTGCGACTCTGCCGTTGTCACCTAGGGATCCGCCGGAGAGGGCGGACCAGACATCGGAGGTGGTCACCGCCGGGCCACAGGTGGATGCGCCTCCTAGCCTTCCACGAGCCAGCAGCTACGGCTCAGTCTTGACTGACGGGCGGCAGCCCAAGCCCGCAAGCCGCGATTCATGCTAGACGACAGCGGAGGGCCGGGTTGTGGGGGGCCTTCCAAGAGGGCGCGCACTGAGTCGAGGTTAAGGTGAGGCAGATCCGTGAGGGTATGGCTCTCGCCCTCGACTCCCCCGACGAGGCGCTGAGCTCCATTTCTGAGGTAAACCGCCCGATCGGCAAGGTAAGCCAAAACAAAACCCCAGCTTTGACTAGCTTTAGCGGCCGGCGGGCTTTTATAAAGCGCCCGTGTTCCGCAGCAACTGATGATCCGAACGTGCGAAAAGTCGGGGTTCCTTCGGATCCTGCATGCGAAAAGTCGGGGTTCCTCCGGATCCTGCATGACCGGGGGATGGCGGCTGGGGAGGAGGGCGACCGACTGTGCTCCGAGCTGCATAACACCTAGGAGGCCCTGGCGCACGAGCGGACGGAGGCGGAGGGGGCCCGCCAGGAGCTGAGTAAGTCCTCCAAGGCACTGCTTGAGGAGCATCGGATAACCGAGTCGAGGGCGAGGATATCCAGCTCGAAGTTTTCCCTCTGGCGGCGCCAACAGCGCCAAGGACGCCGCCGTCGCCGCGGAAGAAATCATGCGGCGATCGGTGGCTTGCCTCCGGTGAGCGAGACTTAGCGATGGAGGGCGCAGCGAAGCGCTACGTCGCGGGAAGTGGACCTGTCGATGAAGGGATTGGCGGAACAAGAGCTGTCTGAGCGGACCGCCGAACTGACGGACCTTCAGGAGGCTGGCCAGGAGGTCTGCAACCGAGTGTTCAAAACTGCCGCGCAGAGTCCGAGTTCCCTTGCTGCCGCGTTAGCCCGCGTGCCGGAGCACGTGGAGCGTTCGGTGAGCGAGGGGGTCGACCTCGGGGCTACTTCGGCGCTTGTCTTCGTCATCTCCCACTATGACGATATTGACCTTGCCGTCGTCAGCAGTGGGGTCGCCACGGACCGGACCGGCGAGGAGGTCAAGGAGTTCGACGCCCAGGTCGGCCCGTATGCCGCAGTAATCGCCGGCCGGATACCGCCAGAGATCATCCTCCACCGGGAGTGGGGAGAAAGTTAGATATTTTGCCTTTGGCAATGTAAAGGACTTTGTCTTGTAATGAATTGAAGTTCGTTTTTCGGCCAGTCGGGCCATTCCATAGATCCAATCTTGTCCTTCGGACTTCCCTATGGTGATCAACATTTGACGACCGTAGCTTTAGAAACCGCGGGGGTTGTACAAGCGTAGGTCTGTATGTTAACACTTTTGAGGGAAGCCCAAGGAAAAAACAAGGATCTAAGGAGCGAGACGTTCGCTTGCACTTGACACGGAGAAGGAGTGTTCCCGACCAGCTATGTATCGTACCGCACGGGCACTTCCTTCTACCGTGAAGTACTACTTCGAAACCGTAGCCGCTGGGGCGTAGGCCGCAGCACTTGAGTCGAGAAGGTTACCACTAGGGAGAACCGAATAGCCAGTCGGGTCACCGACCCGTGTGAGTGTAGGAACTAAATCATTCATCTGCACTTAGTGCGGGAAAGGAGTGTTCCCGACCACCTGTGGATCGCACCGCACGGGCACTTCCTTCTACCGCGAAGCACTACTTCGAAACCGTAGCCGCTGGGGCGTAGGCTGTAGCACTTGGGTCGAGTGGGTTACCGCTAGGGGGAACCGAGCAGCCAGTCGGGTCACCGACCCGTGTAAGCATGTGAACCTGAAGCCCCCGAGCGGTGCGTGGGGACCGAGCTGCAGTCGCCACGCAGCGCTTGAACTCGGAGGGTCAAAGATTCGCACGGGGATGAAAAGAAGAGCTTTAAGGAGGGAATTGTCTTAACTTTTCATTCCGCGTGCTGGAGACGACTCGGGTGTTGGGCCCCTCGCTCAGCCCTCCGCCAGGGCGGATGAGCTAATGGGCCTTTTACCACTTTGGGGCAGCTGTGGCCTATGCAGGCCTTTCCTTGTTATGTCGGTGCAAAGTGAGTCCGGCCAGAGCCGAAACCGAAAAATCGCACGCCTCGTCTGGCGGCGTCCCTCGAATCTGTCTTGTCCGTCGTGGTTTAATGTGTCGTGGGATTTTAATGCGTAGTGGAGGGAGTGGAGAGGATACGTCTCCTCTGCTGGGCGCGGAGTTAAAGCGCATGCGGCGCGCGCTTCGACGTGACGCCTGCTTGGACCACTCCGCCCCCGTCTCTATAAATAGGGCGTGGGGGGGGGAGTGAGGGCGACTACGTCCAGCCATTTGCCTCCGCTCCTTTGTCTCCCCGCACACGCATCTTAAACCAACGAATGGCGAGCGGCGGTGACGACCGGAGGGCCGGGAAGCGAGGGGCGACGGCGGACTCACGGGGTTCGGACCCCAAGAAGTCCCGCGCCGTCGTCGGGTCCTCCGCTGCTGCGGCGAGGGTCAGGATTGCTCTGCCCTTGACAGTCTTCCGCATTCGGAACCCTCTCCCGGAGTGAGTTTCCTTTGCCTGAGGTCGGGATGGCTTCGATCTCCTGCTGCCGATGCTGACTCGCTTCCTGTTTCTTTCAACGCTTCTGGCTCTGGTCCGAACCAGCCGCCGGTCGTGCCTGTGCCAACCGCTTTGGCGGGGGAAGCGGGTGCCGCCGGAACCGCACCCGACGTTCCCCCAGTCGCCCCGGACGATCCCCGCGTAGTGGCAATCCGGGTGGCGAATTCGGCGGTCGAGCTGATGCGGCTGCAGGCTTCCTTCAATGTCCAGGCCGTAGCGGCCGCCGCCCAGGAGGCGGAGGCGTTATGGCGGCGAACTGAGTTGGCCGTCGAGGAGAGCTGGCCAAAAGCCTGGAAGGCTGCATCTGAACTGGGCGAAGTCACTGGGAAAAACGCGCCAAAACACGTGAGGAAACGGTGCATCGAGCTCGGGCTCAGCCGCCGAGGAAGAGGTGGCAAAGCGCACGAGGAGCGCCAGACACAAGGCGAGGGCCTCTGTCCATGCTCAAATCCGGCCGAGCATGGGCGAGAGCTTGAAGACGCTTAGGTGAGGCTGACCGAGCCGCTGGACCGTGAGTCGTCGGGGTATGCCTTGCCTCACCTAAGCGATCGATGCCTTAGCCGCTCTGCCCCACGCCTTGAATGAGGCGTTACGCTTTCGCGGCGGAGGTCGCTATTCGCGGCCTTGATGCGTCTTGCTTTCTTGTGCCGACCATGACGCCTCCTTTGACCCGGCGGCAGCCATTGTCATGGCCCCAAATTCAAATTCGTTTCATGCGGCTAACATTAGTGCCAACCGAGTTTTGGCCGCATTTGAAATCAACTTCCGACTTCAGTCAATGTTCTAAACTGCCACTCAGAAGAATTTTCAAACTTAACAAAAATTAAGAGCTAAACATTTTGGGGACTTAGCCATTCTAATCCTTGTTACTAGTGGGGTCAAGTGGGCAATATACAAAAGAATTGAGGGCATAGCCAAACCAAATCAGCATTTTTTGTTTTCATGGCTGCTTTTTCCCAAGCTGGCCACACCCTTCTTTCTCTCCTCTCTAGCCAAAGCCCTCCTCCTGCTGTTTTCTAGTCAGCACCTCCCCTCACTCCTCCCCATCCGAAGCCCCTCTCCTCCAGCCTTTCTTCAAGCTTGCGCCTCCTGCAGCTGCTCCCTGGTGGCGCCCCTTGCTGCTCCCCAAGCTGGCGCCTCCTCTCCTCCAGCTCCTCCTCCAAGCCGGCCTCCCTCTCCCCCAAGCAGCAGCCCCTCCTCTTCCTCCTCCACTTCCATGAGGTAAGGCTCCCTAGGGTTTAGGGTTGGTTGCTTCTGGTTTAGGGGGCTGCAATGGTAGATTTGTGGGCTTAGGTGAGTAGAGATTTGGGATTTCGATGGGGAATAGCCATTCTAGGGTTTGGAGCATAGTTCTGAAATTCGAGCAGATTTCGTAGCTGCTGTTTCGTGGTGATTTGAGCAAGTTCCGAGCATTTTCTGCTAGGTTGGATGTAGATAGAGTTGTGGGTAATGAAATTATCTTTCATCTCCAACTGGAATCACTCAATTTTGTTAACCCACCTGAAATTTATGGCATTTTTAGTGCTTGCTGCTCTGAAAATGCTGAAGATTTCGGGTAGAAACTTGAGCTGTGAATAAAAATTAATTAGAGGCCGAATTAGAAATTATTTTTGCCTGTGGAGTTGTAGGAAATTTCATGTAGACTGTAAAAATATTATCATTTACTCAATTCCATTAAGAATAGCAATTTTTATGTTGAAATTGGTGCATGCTGTTCTGAAGCTCTGAGTATTCTGAACTCTGAAACTGCCCTCTGTTCCTGGCCGAACTGGGAATTATCTGGGCAGAATCTGGGTGTTTGGCCAAAGCTAATTTGTAGGTCTATGTCTTATGGTCGTCTAGGCTCTGAGTTTGCTCAATTTGGCTAAGTGATCAAAAAGTTATGGTCATTTGTATACATGCTGTCCTGAAACCAGTTTTTCTGAAGATTCAGACTTTGGGACTAAAGTTCAGAGTTTAATTGCAAACTTTAAATTTGTATTCTGAATGTTATGATGCATGGTAATGTTAGATCACCCTCTTGTGGTCTTTTCGAGTCCAAGAAGTCATTTTTTGGGTTAGCCAAATAAAAGTTATACTTGTTTAGAGGAATGTGCTTGTTATTTTCAGATTTGTGCTATAGAATAGAAATAGAGAGTAGCATTGTAGTTCTTTTTCTTAAATTGAAATGAATGCTTGCACTTTTGGATTGGTCATGAGGATGCATTTAGTATTTCATCTCATATGCATTGCATGCATCTCATTTTCTTTTTCATACATTGTGATCGTAGAGAAACGAACCCTTGATGGTTAACGCGGTGACCGAGGGGTTACGGAGAGCCGTCCTTTGTTGAGAACCGTGAAGCACAAGGCAAGCACCTAAGCATGTTCAACCTTTATATGATTGTATTTTAGTGAATGAATTGCTTATTGGATGGTTAGGTTATGCATTAGGAGTTGAATTGCGGGAATGGTATTAGAACCTAATTGCTGCACATACACTCATTGATAATTGTTGAACATCTTCCTTGGAGCTAGTGTATGGGTAATTATAATGTGTCCATGCTTAGTTTGCTTAGTTGTGGGGTATGGGCCAAGTGGGGATGGTTCCTCATTTGAGAATAATTATTTCACACTATTGGGTTGTAAATGGAAATGGTTATGTTTGAAATGTGAAATTAAGACCAGGCGAGAGGGTTGGATCATTTGAGTGTGGAGACTCAAATGTTGTAGTTCCTTTGTGTTGGTTAAGGACCGATCCGTTGTTTGCCATGTTGATCGAGCACCCTTGTTGATCGCATGCCCGATATAATGGTGCGGTAAGCCACCCTTTCATGGCATACTACTCGATGGGTCATGCCCTCATGCGATTGGGCGTGGTTGAGGCGAGGCCTAGGTCTACTCTTGAGGGCTAAGCGAGGCTTGAGCCGCTCGAGGTAGGTTGCTAGGTTCTCGGGCCGCATGAGGATGGTTCAACGAGTAGAAATGGATGGGAGGAGGGTTGACATGAGGTTCCTTGTGGCACATGTCGTGCGATTGATGATCCCCTGCAGGGTGAATAAGCGATTCGAATTGCCGCGCTCTCGGATATGAGCACGCTTGTATCATCCGACACTTCAACGTAGTAATAACTTAAATTGAAAATAGTTGGATTACTTGATGTTGATACTTGTTTATGCTATTACTTGCTCTCTTTAATGTTTAATTTCAGATTTCACTCTAGCAATAGGTGCTATCCATAAATGCTATAAACTTGAAATTTGTGTGGTTGAATACGATTATGCAACAAAGTAAGCTTTTCCGCACTTTTACCTTAAGCTTATACCTTGCTACATCCAAATACATATTCTTTCGAGTCGGTCATATATGGACCACGGGTAAGTCTGCGAGTGCCTTCTGTACTCATGCTTCTGCTTTGTGGTTTTCAGGTGAGGACCCGGCGGTGTGAGTTCTGTCGTCTTGCTTCTCGGTGGTGGGCGGGCACCGAGTAAAAGCTAGCTCAGCGATGTAAACGCCCGGAAGTGTTCAAGGGCAGGACACTTTCGGAGATGTCTTATTTTGGGTTGAATTTGGTGGTGGTTCTTTCATTTTGTTGTATAGTTAGCTTTAAAACTTGTTATGGCTTTGTTTAAAGTACTTGTCTAATTCAGTTGTTGGACCTCGTGGTATCGCCATGCTTAACTCCTGTGTGATGTTGTATCTATCTATGTCATTGTTTATGCTTGTGGTTGGTTGTGATATATATTTGTTTAGTTATTTGTTTCTTATACTCTTTGAGTGGATGTCCGTACTTCTAGGGGCGTCATGCCGAAATTTTGTAGATTTCCTGAGTCTAGGCTAGTTCTTGCCTCGTGTGGTTGTTTGGTTTGTCTTTGTGCTTTGGTTTTTTTTGTCGTTGTTGTGCTTCCGCGTTGCGTGTCTGGTAGTAAAGTTTTGGGTTCGTTGCCCCCTTTATGCGAATTGAATTGATATGGCAATGGAAACCGGTATGCGGGGCGATCCTGGGCGATCTTCGGGTCGCATACCGGGGAATCTGGGATTGTTATCGAGTTATTGAATGTGATACTGTTGTCCTAATTGGGCTTGGGTGTTAGCTGTGAACACCTCCGGTGATCCGTTGCTAGCCTCCAAATCCGATGAGGGCGATGGTCATCGAATAACCCGAGGAACGATCTGGGCGACTCCTCAAGGTGGTATCGAGCAAGGTGCATAAAGGCGAACAGTAAACTTCACAACCACTTAGGTGATTAATTAGGATTTATTTAACCTTCTAGGTAGCAATTAGCGCTATATTACCCGCCCTATGTCTATAATTAAGGTTGTGTGGGTTCAATGGTGAGCGTGAGAGAAACGATCACATTGGAACCGTGCATTTCATACCATGCATATGAGATCCATGTCATACCATGCATGCATATGTCTTACCGTGTCCTTTTTGCATCATGATCTATACTTTTATGTATGTTATACTTGTTGGATTCCTTTGTCTTGTGCTTTTGTCTAGATCATGTTTTAATTCGAATTTTTAGCCAAGTCTAAGAACCTATCCCTTCCATGAGGAGTTAGAGTCCATTCCCGTGGTTTTTGAATACCAGGGGGTGTTCCCAGCGGAATTGTCGGGGATGCCGTCCGATCGGGATATTGAGTTTGTAGTTGAACTTCAGCCCGGGGCTGCTCCAGTTTCCAAGCAGCCGTATCGAATGCTACCCGATGAATTGGCCAAATTGAAGAATCAACTGAAGGAACTGATGGACAAGGGGTTCATTCGTTCGAGCTCCTCACCTTGGGCTGCTCGGCTCTCTTCGTGACCAAAAAGGGCGATTCTCTTCGCCTATGTGTTGATTATCGTCCTTTGAACGTAGTCACCATAAATAACAAGTACCCTCTTCCTCGAATTGACATCCTCTTTGATCAGCTTGCTGGTGCACGGGTGTTCTCTAAGATTGATTTGAGGCTCGGGTATCATCAAATCAAGATTCGAGCTGAAGATATCCCAAAAACAACATTCTCCACTCGTTATGGCCTATATGAGTACATCGTCATGTCGTTCGATTTGACGAATACGCCGGCGTACTTCATGTACCTTATGAACTCCATCTTCATGGAGGAACTTGACTCCTTCGTGGTCATCTTCATTGACGATATCCTCATCTACTCAGCAAATGAAGAAGAACATGCAAAACATCTTCGCATCATTCTCGAGATACTCCGGGAACATCGCCTTTATGCGAAATTCGGCAAGTGTGAGTTTTGGCTGAAGAAGGTATCTCCCCTCCGGGGCACCCATCGTTTCGGGGTTAAGGGAAAATTGGCACCTCGATACATAGGACCTTTCCAGATCCTGGCAAGACGTGGTCAAGTGTCATATCAATTGGAGCTCCCTCCCGCTCTAGCGATGGTCCACGATGTCTTCCATATATCGCAATTGAAGAAGTGCCTTCGTATTCCCTTTGAACATCTCGAAGTGGATGAACTCGAGGTTTTGCCTGATCTGTCCTATCAGGAGTATCCTATTCGAGTTTTGGATGAAGCTGAATGCAAGATCGTAGGAGGACTCTAAAATTCTACAAAGTTCAGTGGAGCAATCACACTGAAGATGAAGCCACATGGGAACGGGAAGATCGTTTAAAGGTCGAGTATCCCGAGTTCTTCCATGCTATATAAGTGCTACCACCCAATCTTTTCGCAATTAAAGCCATATCATTTGTATGTGGCTGCATTGTCCATGTGGATTCTATCCATCTATGCTCTCATTTTCGAATCTCGGGGCGAGATTCTTTTATGGGGGGGAGGATTTGTCATGGCCCTAAATTCAAATTCGTTTCATGCGGCTAACATTAGTGCCAACCGAGTTTTGGCCGCATTTGAAATCAACTTCCGACTTCAGTCAATGTTCTAAACTGCCACTCAGAAGAATTTTCAAACTTAACAAAAATTAAGAGCTAAACATTTTGGGGACTTAGCCATTCTAATCCTTGTTACTAGTGGGGTCAAGTGAGCAATATACAAAAGAATTGAGGGCATAGCCAAACCAAATCAGCATTTTTTGTTTTCATGGCTGCTTTTTCCCAAGCTGGCCACACCCTTCTTTCTTTCCTCTCTAGCCAAAGCCCTCCTCCTGCTGTTTTCTAGTCAGCACCTCCCCTCACTCCTCCCCAACCGAAGCCCCTCTCTTCCAGCCTTTCTTCAAGCTTGCGCCTCCTGCAGCTGCTCCCTGGTGGCGCCCCTTGCTGCTCCCCAAGCTGGCGCCTCCTCTCCTCCAGCTCCTCCTCCAAGCCGGCCTCCCTCTCCCCCAAGCAGCAGCCCCTCCTATTCCTCCTCCACTTCCATGAGGTAAGGCTCCCTAGGGTTTAGGGTTGGTTGTTTCTGGTTTTGGGGGCTGCAGTGGTAGATTTGTGGGCTTAGGTGAGTAGAGATTTGGGATTTGGATGGGGAATAGCCATTCTAGGGTTTGGAGCATAGTTCTGAAATTCGAGCAGATTTCGTAGCTGCTGTTTCGTGGTGATTTGAGCAAGTTCCGAGCATTTTCTGTTAGGTTGGATGTAGATAGAGTTGTGGGTAATGAAATTATCTTTCATCTCCAACTGGAATCACTCAATTTTGTTAACCCACCTGAAATTTATGGCAATTTTAGTGCTTGCTGCTCTGAAAATGCTGAAGATTTCGGGTAGAAACTTGAGCTGTGAATAAAAATTAGATAGAGGCCGAATTAGAAATTATTTTTGTCTGTGGAGTTGTAGGAAATTTCATGTAGATTGTAAAAATATTATCATTTACTCAATTCTATTAAGAATAGCAATTTTTATGTTGAAATTGGTGCATGCTGTTCTGAAGCTCTGAGTATTCTGAACTCTGAAACTGCCCTCTGTTCCTGGCCGAACTGGGAATTATCTAGGCAGAATCTGGGTGTTTGGCCAAAGCTAATTTGTAGGTCTATGTCTTATGGTCATCTAGGCTCTGAGTTTGCTCAATTTGGCTAAGTGATCAAAAAGTTATGGTCATTTGTATACATGCTGTCCTGAAACCAGTTTTTCTGAAGATTCAGACTTTGGGACTAAAGTTCAGAGTTTAATTGCAAACTTTAAATTTGTATTCTGAATGTTATGATGCATGGTAATGTTAGATCACCCTCTTGTGGTCTTTTCGAGTCCAAGAAGTCATTTTTTGGGTTAGCCAAATAAAAGTTATACTTGTTTAGAGGAATGTGCTTGTTATTTTCAGATTTGTGCTATAGAATAGAAATAGAGAGTAGCATTGTAGTTCTTGTTCTTAAATTGAAATGAATGCTTGCACTTTTGGATTGGTCATTAGGATGCATTTAGTATTTCATCTCATATGCATTGCATGCATCTCATTTTCTTTTTCATACATTGTGATCGTGTAGAGAACGAACCCGCAGTGGTTAACGTGGCAGTGACCGAGGGGGTTACCGGAGAGCCGTCCTTTGTTGAGAACCCGGCAGAAGCACAAGGCAAGCACCTAAGCATGTTCAACCTTTATATGATTGTATTTTAGTGAATGAATTGCTTATTGGATGGTTAGGTTATGCATTAGGAGTTGAATTGCGGGAATGGAATTAGAACCTAATTGCTGCACATACACTCATTGATAATTGTTGAACATCTTCCTTGGAGCTAGTGTATGGGTAATTATAATGTGTCCATGCTTAGTTTGCTTAGTTGTCGGGTATGGGCCAAGTGGGGGATGGTTCCCTCATTTGAGAATAATTATTTTACACTATTGGGTTGTAAATGGAAATGGTTATGTTTGAAATGTGAAATTGAGACCGGGCGAGAGGGTTGGATCATTTGAGTGTGGAGACTCAAATGTTGTAGTTTCGCCTGTGTTGGTTAAGGACCGATCCGTTGTTTGCCATGTTGATCGAGCACCCCTTGTTGATCGCATGCCCGATATAATGGTACGGTAAGCCACCCTTTCATGGCATACTTGTAACATCCCAAAATTTGAGTTTTGGAATGTTTAAATTCAAAAGTGAACCATTTGCATTTTTCTTGAATTAATTACAGCTTAAATTGAATTTTCTAATAATTATAAGATTTAATTTGATTAACCTATGCATCAAATTAAAGGTTTCCAGTTTTTATTGGGTTCCTTGTGCTTCAAGGAATTTTTCTGTATTTTTGGAGATTTTTCTGAATTTATTTGCTATTTATTTGAATTTATTTGCTCTTATTTGAATTTCAGGATTTTTCTAAATTCGAAAAAGATTTTAAATTCTTTTCCTCTCCTCGGGCGAATCTCTCCGGCCCAACCACATTCATCGCTCGGCCCGTTCGGCCTTGGCCAGCTCGCGTCCTGCCGTCCGATCCGTGCCACGCGTTCGGCCAGGATCAAGCCACGTCGCACCGCCGCCTGGAAACCCTAGCCGCCTCGGAGACCCAGCGCCGCACGCCGCCTTCCGAGTTTTCCGCGTCGGGCCCGCCTCCTGAGGCTTTAAAAGCCGCCGCCGACCCTAGCCCGAGGTTCGCCACTTCATTCCGCATCCGCCGCCACCTCTCCCATCGCCCGAGACGCCGCCGTCTCCTCCGAAAGCTTCGCGAAGTTCCCGTCGTGCCGCAACCTTCGCCGCTGTTTTCTTCGCCGGCGGTGCATCCCGCCGTTGCCGCTTGCGGTTGAACTTCGGTAGCGACGTGCTCTCCCGATTCGCTTTCTCTCGGCCGATCCGGTGTTATTTGTTGATTAAAGTCGTCTTCCCAGTCGCGGAACATCACGCCGCTTCGCCGTCGGTGCCTCCGTAAGTTCTTGCCGTCCGATGTCCATCCGCGCCCCAGATCAAGCCGCGTCATCCCGCGCTTCCTTACCTGTGGCCGTCCGATTCGGATCGGCGTTCGGATCTTGCAGCGTGGCGAACCGCCCCCATCTGCGTCGGCGCCGCCCGGCCGCCCGCGTGTGTGCCAAGTCGGCGCCCACGTCGGCCCTAAGCCGCGTGGCATGCCGCGTCGTCATGATGCGCCGCATCACCGAATGCGCCTCGGTGCTCTCGGTCTACCGTGGACCGAGCCACTGACATGTGGGCCCCGCATGTCAGTCGGCATTTATTTTCTTTTTCTGATTTTCCGAAAAACCGAAAATCCCAGCCAATCACAAGCTGCCACGTGTCACCCCTGATGAATTTCTTTGATTTTCTCTGAATTAAATCTTCCAGGAGCCCGTTCTCCTTCGTCCGAACTCTGATTTGAGTGATTCAAATTTCTAAATTTTTGTAAAATCAAGCTCTACACTCCAGAGCCATTTATTTTCAATTTTGAGCTTGTTTGATTCTCTGTTTTGTATTTATTTGGCTTTATTGCTTTATTTTCCGGTGAGGCCGAACCAGAAGGAGTGAGCGGAGACTTCGAAGACCATGAATCAGCACTTGAACAACAAGGCAAGTCGTAGACCTTTGATCATATTGAACCCATGTTTGCAAAAGTAATTTGTTTTATACAATTGCATGCTATTTGTGTATCAACGCTAGTTTATGAGAGTAGCTATTCACTTGATTGAGTATGCCCCTTTGATTATTGGAATGCCATGAATCCATTGTTAACCCTAGGGTGGTACATTACTAGTTGGACATAATCATTATACCAACATTGGGTTAACGTAGCTATACTTAGCCATGCTTAGTTGTCCGATGGGATTCATATCATCTGTGAATTAATGTTAATCTTGACTTAATGAGATATGGAATTGTGGCTGTTGACCACTGTTGTAAAACTTGTTGTACCATGGCAGGGGATGCCATTGGTTTTGGGTTGAACAAAATGTTTCCCACGGGCAAGTGATCGTGCGATAAAGGGGTGCTTTCTAGCACATTGGGATGTGGTGTCTTGCACGAGATAATTTAAGGACTTAATCTTGTGCGCCATTGGCTGGGCCTAACCGTGCAACCACAAGTCCGGTATGGGGCGGACCTAGTGACTAATTTGCAATGTCTAGTCTTGAGTCTTGCCACGTGTTGGTGTGGGTTCGGGGTGGGCGGGTAGACTCACATGGCTCAAGAGGGGCCAGAGGCGAAACCTTAGAAGGCGATCTTGGGTTTAGACATGCATTGTAAAGGCTTTGTCTTGATATCTCTGCGACACACCAAAGGAAGTGTGTTAATATCGATTGCACCAAGAGATGTTCAGGTCTTGTGGGTAAAGCTGTACAACCTCTGCGAGTGTAAACTATTGAATAGCCATGTCATGGTCATGGACAAGCAGGGGATTTCACACGGGGTATAGAGTATTTTCTTGAAATGTGGAATGGTTGGGATGTGAGCAGGGAGTTCACTTTGTTGTTTTGTTGTCTCAAGCTATCTTTGTTGAATTGTGTGGTTGATACTTGTTTGAGTGATGTAGGGTGATGCCTCGTCATTACATTCATGTTGTCTACCATTGATTTATCAGATTATTTATTATTGTTTTATTCAAGCGCCTTCAATCTATTTAGTGTATTTAAATTCAAGTTATTGCTTTACGCAAATGAACCATATAACTATCCTTTGTCAAGCCGTGCATGAATATATTGCATCATTTCCTCTCGGCTTGTTGAGTACGTTTTGTACTCACGGCTTTATCTTGTTGTTGATTCTTGAGGAAGGACCGGTAATGAGTATCAAGAGGAGGAGTACTATGAAGACTAAATCGACTAGGAAGGCGTTCCCAGACGATTACTGTGGCATGTCGAATAGCCCAAGTTATTTTATTTCATTTGCTTGATTTATTTGTTTCTTAAGCCAAAAGGCATTGGTGTATGAACCTTGACTATAAGGTCGTTTGCTTTATTCAATAATAATTTGCTTCTTCTTAGTTATTTCGATGTATGGAATGACATGTCATCTATGTTTCCCTTGTGTGCACTAAGCGTGATCTGGACTAGTCACGGTATACCTGAAGGGTTTGGATTGCATATCCGGGTCCCGGCAGAGATAGTATCGAGCCATATCATTGTGAGGTCGCTTTCTTAGTTAGCATGGTCTTCAAAATTATTTTCTAAATCAAACCAACAAATTGGTATTTAATAGTTTGTCTCTTCTCATCTTATTCTTAGGTTCTTATTCCTCTCCTTTCTTTGAAACATTGCTTTGAAATTTAAATTGATCTTATCCCATTAAACTTCTTGAAAGCCATGGGTCTTCGCAAGAAACAAATCAAGGGGCGATGATCAAGCCGTCGAAGAGTATATCGAGAAGACTACCATATAAGATAAGTTTGTGGTGCTCTATGGTGTTTGAGCATGCCATTCTCTTTTGGTTTAGCTACGTTTAGTCCGCATATACTAGGATTTTTGTTGCTTGTGTGCCGGGTATGTTGTACACTTGCCTCCAAGACAGTGTTACAACTGTACCTTAAGTTGAAAGCTGTATTTGGTTCTTTATTTTGTAGCCTTTTCGGCTATGTCTTAGGTTGACCTTTGTTCTTGGGTATTACCTTCTCCCCTAGATGACCTTACCACTTTCCTATTGCTTTTCCCTCTTACCTATTAAACCCTTGTCTTTGCATCATGAATGGTTGACACTAGATTGGAGCAGTCGCGATTAGCGATGGATGCCAATGCTAATGCAGCGCCGGTGCCACCCGCCACCACCTCTGTAGTAGCGGACTAGAACTTGGGACATTTCTTGGCAGCTCAGACTCAACTTATGAATACAATGATGCGAGAATATGAATAATATGATGAATCGTGAGAATCGAGCTGCGATTGCCCTAGCAAACTTGTTGAACCAACAAAATCAAAGCTGCTGCTTTATCATTGCCGCACCTCCTCCGGCTACGCCCTCGGTCCAAGCTAGCGAAATTCATGAGAACTCGTCCACCTACCTTCTCCAACTCCTCGAGAACCATTGGATGCGAGATGATTGGATTCGCTCCATTGAAAAAAGCTCGCTATTGCTCGATTACTGAGATCATGAGAAGGTTCTTTATGCGCTCATCGGTTTGAAGGCACCTTGTTGAATAGTGGGAGAACTACATTGCCGCCCATGATGACCCTCAAACCATCACTTGGGCGAGTTTTCATTGCTTTTCGCCATTCCCATATCACGATGGAAAGGTAGAGATGAAGAAGAATGAGTTCAGGGAGCTAAAGCAAGAAGGGATGTCAGTGAGTGAATATCTCAATAAGTTCACTCAGCTTGCTCGCTATGCACCAGAAGATGTAGCCTCAGATGATGCTCGTCAGAAGAGGTTCAAGCGTGGGCTCAACCCAGGTCTAAAGGTACAAGTGATTGGCAACGACTATGCAGATTTCCGGCACTTGGTAGACAAAGCCATGCTCATTGAGGAGTCCGTCGTGAGTTGGAAGAATCCGCAAGAGGAAGATGATGCAACATGGAGCTCATCAGAATCACCGCATGAGCCGAGGCCAATGCTCAACGACTGCTTTCGTTTCACTACTCGCCCTCGGCCTCAAAACACACGCTGACACCTCGCCTAGCTCCTTGAGCAACCCTAACATCAGCGCCATGACAATCCGCCTCGAGAGGACCCGATAATCCAGTGCGGAGTCACATGCTTCAATTGTCATGGCGTGGTCACTATGCTAATAATTGCCCTAGGAAGCAAGCTGTGACACCTGTTCGTTTCAACCTGGGATCGACACCAGCCAAGACCCCCGCACCAGGAACAGGACGTGGAGCATCCCAGACCCCAAATCAAGCTACCAGGACTCCACCGCCTATTGGAAGAGGTCGCGTGAATCATGTCACCACTGAGGATGCCCAGGCTGCATCAGACGTCATACTAGGTAAGCTCCTAGTCAACTCAGCATCTGCCATGGTTTTGTTTGATTCTGGAGCTACGCATTCGTTTGTTTCTCGGAATTTTGCTGCAAATCATCACTTAAAGACAAGGCCTTTGAAAACTGTTTTATTGGTGCAATCACGGTTCGGTTGAGTCGAACCAAGGCTGCCGAAGTTAAGATATTAATCGGAGGGTAGAATTCTAGCCAACCTCATTGTCCTAGACACCAAGTCCTAGATGTAATCCTAGGAATGGATTGGCTCTCCAAGAACCAAGCAGTTTTGGATTGTGGAAATAGAGATCACCTTAACTAGTCGAGATGGAACAAAGTTAAAGTTTCAAGCTGTAGTAGATCGGTCAGAAGGAATAAAAGTTTGTAGTGCTAAAGGAATAAGTTTGGAAGATGTGCCAATTGCTAGAGATTTTCTGATGTATTTCGGATGAGTTGCCGAGAATGCCACGGATAGAGATATAGAGTTTTTGATTGAGCTAGTTCTGGGCATACCCATCTCCAAGAGACAGTATAGGATGCACGCTAATGAGTTAGCTGAAGTAAAAGCAGATCAAAGAGTTGCAAGATCGGGGTTTTGTTAGACCAAGTTCTTCGCCATGGGGAGCCCAGTTCTTCTAGTTGAAAAGAAGGATGGAACTTCGGAGGATGTGTGTAGATTATCGTGCTCTAAATGAGGTCACCATTAAGAATAAGTACCCTCTGCCAAGGATTGATGATTTGTTTGACCAGCTTCAAGGAGCAGGAGTATTCTCGAAGATTGACTTGAGGTCAGGTTACCATCAGTTGAAGATTCGTAGAGAGGATATACCCAAAACAGCTTTTGTGACCCGGTATGGACAGTATGAGTATACCGTGATGTCTTTTGGTTTGACCAATGCCCCTGCCTATTTCATGACCCTGATGAATAAAGTATTCATGGAATATTTAGACAAGTTTGTCGTTGTCTTTATCGATGACATCCTGGTCTATTCTAAGAGTGAGGCAGAACATGAGGATCACTTGCGGAAAGTATTGACAAAGCTAAGAGAACATCAACTCTATGCTAAGTTCAGTAAATGTGAGTTCTGGATGAAAGAAGTGGCTTTCCTAGGTCACGTTATATCAGGCGAAGGTGTCGCTGTTGACCCTGGTAAAGTGAGAGATGTGCTCAATTGGGAGTCGCCCAAGACGGTAACCCAAGTCAGGAGTTTCCTTGGAATGGCGGGATATTATCGCCGTTTCATAGAAGGGTTTTCCAGAAAAGCTAGGCCGCTCACTCAGCTTTTGAAAAAGGAGAAGAAATTTGCTTGGACATCAGAGTGTGAGCGAAGTTTTGAGAGCTAAAGAAGTGTTTGACAAGCGCCCGATGCTTGTTTTGCGAGATATCGAGAAAGGATTTTGAGATATTTTGTGATGCATCCGTCAAGGACTCGGTTGTGTGCTAATGCAAGATAAGAAGGTTGTGGCATATGCTTGGCGTCAACTGAGGCCACATGAAGTCAACTATCAGGCCCATGATTTGGAATTAGCTTGCCGTAGTGCATGCTTTAAAGATTTGGCGTCATTACCTCATCGATGTCGTTGTGAGGTGTACTGCTTGATCATAAGAGCACTGAAGTACATTTTACCCAAGCGATCTCAATATGAGGCAAAGAAGATGGTTGGAGTTGATCAAGGACTATGACATTGGTATTCATTATCATCGAGCAAAGCTAATGTAAATGGTGATGCTTTGAGTAGAAAGAGTTATTGTAATACCACGATGATTAAGGAAAGTCGTGACACTCTATGAGGAATTTGAAGCTCGATCTAGAAGTGGTGCAAGAAGGTTATTTAGCAACTTTGGAAGTCGTCCAACATTGGAAGATCGGATCAGGAAGCCCAAGGCGATGATCTTGATATCAAGGAGATCAAGGGTAATATGAAGAAAGGAAAAGCCCTAGGATTCCTTGAAGATGAAAAGGGTACAATTTGGTATGAGAATCGTATTTGTGTACTGATCGAGAAAAGAGCTCAAGGTACATTACTCAAAAAAGCGCATGAGACTTTGTACTCCATTCATCACAGGAAGTACCAAGATGTATCAAGATCTCAAGGAAAGGTATTGGTGGCCTAGTATGAAGCGTGAGATTGCGAGAATCGTCGCTCGTGTGATGTTTGCCAAAAGGTTAAGCGAGCATCGAGAGGCGGCGAGGATTGCTTGACCATTGAAGATTCAGTGGAAGTGGGAAGAGGTTGGTATGGATTTCATTCTGGGACTTCCTAAGACCCAAGCGAGTTATGATTCGATCTGGGTGATAGTGGATCGATTGACTAAGGTAGCTCACTTCATTCGATTAAGACTACCTACAGGAGATAAATTGGCGAAATTATATATGTCAAGGATTGTCGGCCTTCATGGAGTGCCTAAGAAGATAGTCTCCGATAGAGAACCCGGTTTACCTCTCGTTTTTGTGAGTTTGCATGAAGCTATGGGAACTCATCTCGGGTTTAATCTTGCTTATCACCCTCGGTGATGGACAAAGCGGCGCGTGAACGATTCTTGAAGATATGCTAAGAGCTTGTGCTTTGACCTATGGTGCAAAATGGGACAAGTGTTTGCCCTATCTGAGTTTTCTTACAATAATAGTTATCGAGCCGACTTGCAAATGTCTCCTTTTGAAGCCTTATATGGTAGAAAGTCAGAAACCCTCTCAATTGGAAGGAGGCGGAGAAAAAGCGGTTATTTGGTCTGCCATACTACAAGAAGCGAAGAAGCAAGTTCGGTTAATCCGAGACAAGTTGAAGATAGCTCAAAGTAGACGAGAAGAGTTATCACGAGATAATAAATCGCCGAGATTTGAGTTTGAGCCCAATGATTACGTGTATCTTGAGTCACCCCTCTCAAAGGAGTTAAGAGATTTCAAGTAAAAGGAAACTTGCCCTAGATATGTTGGACCGTTCAAAGTCACGGAAAGAAGAGGAGAAGTTGCCTACAAGCTTGAGTTGCCTCGATCTTTTCTTTGGAATCCATGATGTGTTCCCGTGTCACGATTGAAGAAGTGCTGCGAGTACGAGACGAGCAGATCTGGTTGGAAGCCATCAATTTGCAAGAGGATCTCACCTACAAGGAAGCGACCGGTGAGGATTTTAGATGTTGCGAGCGCATCACGAGAAGCAAGATCATCCGTTTTGCAAAGTCGATGGAGTAATCATTGAAGAAGAAGCCACTTGGGAGCGCGAAGAGGATCTGAAGTCGAGTTTCCCACCTATTCTCTAGCGATCCGAATCTCGGAATTGAGATTCCATTTAAGGAGGGAGGTTTGTAACATCCCAAAATTTGAGTTTTGGAATGTTTAAATTCAAAAGTGAACCATTTGCATTTTTCTTGAATTAATTACGACTTAAATTGAATTTTCTAATAATTATAAGATTTAATTTGATTAACCTATACATCAAATTAAAGGTTTCAGTTTTATTGGGTTCCTTGTGCTTCAAGGAATTTTTACTGTATTTTTGGAGATTTTTCTGAATTTATTTGCTATTTATTTGAATTTATTTGCTCTTATTTGAATTTAGGGATTTTCTAAATTCGAAAAAGATTTTAAATTCTTTTCCTCTCCTCGGGCGAATCTCTCGGCCCAACCACATTCATCGCTCGGCCCGTTCAGCCTTTGCGCCGCGTCCTGCCGTCCGTCCGTGCCCAGCGTTCGGCGAGATCAAGCCACGTCGCGCGCCGCTGAAACCCTAGCCGCCTCGGAGACCAGCGCCGCCCGCCGCCTTAGAGTTTTCGCGTCGACCCGCCTCCCAAGGCTTTAAAGCCGCCGACCCTAGCCGAGGTTCGCCACTTCATTCGCATCGCCGCCACCTCTCCCATCGCCGAGACGCCGCCGTCTCCTCCGAAGCTTCGCCGAAGTTCCCGTCGTGCCGCAACCTTCGCCGCTGTTTTTCTTCGCCGGCGGTGCATCCCGCCGTTGCCGCTTGCGGTTGAACTCGGTAGCGACGTGCTCTCCCGATTCGCTTTCTCTCGGCCGATCCGGTGTTATTTGTTGATTCGAGTCGTCTTCCCAGTCGTGGAACATCACCGCCGCTTCGCCGTCGGGTGCCTCCGTAAGTTCTTGCCCGTCCGATGTCCATCAAGCGCCCCAGATCAAGCCGCGTCATCGCGCTTCCTTACCTGGCCGTCGATTCGGATCGGCGTTCGGATCTTGCAGCGTGGCGAACCGCCCCATCTTGCGTCGGCGCCATGCCGGCCGCCGCGTGTGTGCCGTCGGCGCCCCGTCGGCCCTAGCCGCGCGTGGCATGCCGCGTCGTCGCGATCTGCGCATCACCGAATCGCCTCGGTGCTCTCGGTCTCGTGGACCGAGCCAGCGACATGTGGGCCCGCATGTCGGTCGGCATTATTTTCTTTTCTGATTTTCGAAAAACCGAAAATCCCAGCCAATCACAAGCTGCCACGTGTCACCCCTATGAATTTCTTTGATTTTCTCTGAATTAAATCTTCGAGGCCGTTCTCCCTCGTCCAGAACTCCGATTGGAGTGATTCAAATTTCTAAATTTTTGTAAAATCAAGCTCTACATTCCAGAGCCATTTATTTTCAATTTTGAGCTAGTTTGCTTCTCTGTTTTGTATTTATTTGGCTTTATTGCTTTATTTTCCGGTGAGCGCGAACCAGAAGGAGTGAGCGGAGACTTGAAGACCAAGAATCAGCACTTGAACAACAAGGCAAGTCGTAGACCTTTGATCATATTGAACCCATGTTTGCAAAAGTAATTTGTTTTATACAATTGCATGCTATTTGTGTATCAATGCTAGTTTATGAGAGTAGCTATTCACGATTGAGTATGCCTTTGATTATTGGAATGCCATGAATCCATTGTTAACCCTAGGGTGGTACATTACTAGTTGGACATAATCATTATACCAACATTGGGTTAACGTAGCTATACTTAGCCATGCTTAGTTGTCCGATGGGATTCATATCATCGTGAATTAATGTTAATCTTGACTTAATGAGATATGGAATTGTGGCCATTGACCCTTTGTTGTAAAACTTGTTGTACCATGGCGGGGATGCCATTGGTTTTGGGTTGAACAAAATGTTTCCCACGGGCAAGTGATCGTGCGATAAAGGGGTGCTTTCTAGCACATTGGGATGTGGTTTGTCTTGCGAGATAATTTAAGGACTTAATCTTGTGCGCCATTGAGCTGGGCCTAACCGTGCAACCACAAGTCCGGTGTGGGGACGGACCTAGTGACTAATTTGCAATGTCTAGTCTTGAGTCTTGCCACGTGTTGGTGTGGGTTCGGGGTGGGCGGGTAGACTCACATGGCTCAAGAGGGGCCCAGGGGCGAAACCTTAGAAGGCGATCTTGGGTTTAGACATGCATTGTAAAGGCTTTGTCTTGATATCTCTGCGACACACCAAAGGAAGTGTGTTAATATCGATTGCACCAAGAGATGTTCAGGTCTTGTGGGTAAAATTGTACAACCTCTGCGAGTGTAAACTATTGAATAGCCGTGTCATGGTCATGGACAAGCAGGGATTTCACACGGGGTATAGAGTATTTTCTTGAAATGTGGAATGGTTGGGATGTGAGCAGGGAGTTCCTTTGTTGTTTTGTTGTCTCAAGCTATCTTGTTGAATTGTGTGGTTGATACTTGTTTGAGTGATGTAGGGTGATGCCTCGTCATTACTGTTCATGTTGTCTACCATTGATTTATCGATTATTTATTATTGTTTTATTCAAAGCGCCTTCAATCTATTTAGTGTATTTAAATTCAAGTTATTGCTTTACGCAAATGAACCATATAACTATCCTTTGTCAAGCCGTGCATGAATATATTGCATCATTTCCCTCGGCTTGTTGAGTCGTTTTGTACTCACGGCTTTATGCCCTGTTGTTGATTCTTTGAGGAAGGACCGGTAATGAGTATCAAGAGGAGGAGTACTATGAAGACTAAATCGACTAGGAAGGCGTTCCCAGACGATTGCTGTGGCATGTCGAATAGCCCAAGTTATTTTATTTCATTTGCAACAGTTTATTTGTTTCTTAAGCCAAAAGGCATTAGTGTATGAACCTTGACTATAAGGTCGTTTGCTTTATTCAATAATAATTTGCTTCTTCTTAGTTATTTGATGTATGGAATGACATGTCATCTATGTTTCCCTTGTGTGCACTAAGCGTGATCTGGACTAGTCTTTGTATACCTGAGGGTTTGGATTGCATATCCGGGTCCCGACAATACTACTCGATGGGTCATGCCCTCATGCGATTGGGCGTGGTTGAGGCGAGGCCTAGGTCTACTCTTGAGGGCTAAGCGAGGCTTGAGCCGCTCGAGGTAGGTTGCTAGGTGCTCGAGCCGCATGAGGATGGTTCAACAGTAGATATGGATGGGAGCAGGGTTGACATGAGGTTCCTTGTGGCACATGTCGTGCAATTGATGATCCCCTGTAGGGTGAATAAGCGATTCGAATTGCCGCGCTCTCGGATATGAGCATGCTTGTATCATCCGACACTTCAACGTAGTAATAACTTAAATTGAAAATAGTTGGATTACTTGATGTTGATACTTGTTTATGCTATTACTTGCTCTCTTTAATGTTTAATTTCAGATTTCACTCTAGCAATAGGTGCTGTCCATAAATGCTATAAACTTGAAATTTGTGTGGTTGAATACGATTATGCAACAAAGTAAGCTTTTCCGCACTTTTACCTTAAGCTTATACCTTGCTACATCCAAATGCATATTCTTTAGTCGGTCATATATGGACCACGGGTAAGTCTTCTGAGTGCCTACGTACTCATGTACCTTTGTGGTTTTCGGTGAGGACCCGACGGGTGTGAGTTCTGTCGTCTTGCTTCTCGGTGGTGGGCGGGACACGAATAAAAACTAGCTCAGCGATGTAGCTTGGAAGTGTTCAAGGGCAGGACACTTCCGGAGATGTCTTATTTTGGGTTGAATTTGGTGGTGGTTCTTTTATTTTGTTGTATAGTTAGCTTTAAAACTTGTTATGGCTTTGTTTAAAGTACTTGTCTAATTCAGTTATTGGACCTCGTGGTATCACCATGCTTAACTCCTGTGTGATGTTGTATCTATCTATGTCGTTGTTTATGCTTGTGGTTGGTTGCGATATATATTTGTTTAGTTATTTGTTTCTTATGCCTGCTGAGTGGATGTCCGTACTTCTAGGGGTGTCATGCCGAAATTTTGTAGATTTCCTGAGTCTAGGCTAGTTCTTGCCTCGTGTGGTTGTTTGGTTTGTCTTTGTGCTTTGGTTTTTTGTCGTTGTTGTGCTTCGCGTTCGTGTCTGGTAGTAAAGTTTTGGGTTCGTTGCCCCTTTATGCGAATTGAATTGATATGGCAATGGAAACGGTATCTTGCGGCGATCTGGCGAAGCTTGAATTACATATCTGGGGAATCTGGGATTGTTATCGAGTTATTGAATGTGATACTGTTGTCCTAATTGGGCTTGGGTGTTAGTGTGAACACCTCCGGTGATCCGTTGCTAGCCTCCAAATCCGATGAGGCGGTAGTCGTCGAATAACCCGAGAACGGTCTGGCTGACTCCTCACGACCATCGTCGGGATCGGCGACCTACCGCCGTGGCACAAAGAGAAACAGGCGGTGGCGGAGACGGTGGTGGAGCGGCTGCACGCCAACGCCTGGGATGCGGATGACGAGCACGACTGCGACTCTGACGACAACGCCTGGGGCTAAGACCCTGCGAAGCGCCTACGCCCGGCTTTTGTTTTTGTGGGATATAATGTATGCACATTATATGTCGTGCATTCTTGGGGACTTTCCTTGATGTTCCGCATTTCCTTTCTGCCGCATGCACTCGTTGGATGACCGTAGCTCTTAGGAACCGCAGGGGTCGATCGAGCGTAGGTCGAAGCGCTAGCACTTTGAGGGAAATACGAAAATAGCAATAGAATTGGAAGCCCAAAGGCGTGTCTCAGATTGACCAAGGACCGCCCCGCACGGGCACTCCTTTTTGTTGTAAGGTGCCACTTCGCAACCGTAGCCGCTGGGGCGTAGGCCGTAGCACTTAGGCCGAAAGGACTACCGCTGGGGAGGGGTCGTGATGGTCGATCGAAGCAGCGCCTCGGATGGGTATGCGGGCAAGTTGTCCCCGAGCGGCGCATGAGGACCAGGATGCGGTCGTCACGTCGCACTTCGAACTCGGAGGCTTTGCCGGAGACGCGGGAATAAAAGAAAAGTTTTAGGGATAGAATCGCCTTAACTTCTCAATATTCCATGCGTTATGTAAAATGTTGCTATCGGCATCTTTGAGTCGAAAGGTGCCGAGTCGGAGGACCTCCACGACGGTGAAGGGGCCTTCCCATGGAGGAGATAGCTTGTGCTTATCCTTGTTGGACTGAACCTGGCGTAGGACCAAATCGCCAACGTTGAAGGATTGACCGCGGACCTGACGACCATGGTAGCGCCGCAGCGTCTGCTGGTACTTCGCTGATCGCAGAACGGCCATATCGCACGCCTCGTCGAGCTGGTCGATGGCGTCTTCTTGCGCGTCGAGCCCCTGGGTCTCGTTGAAGGCTTGTAGTCTGGGGGCGCCGTACTCCAGGTCGGTTGGCAGGACGGCTTCAACACCGAACACCAGAAAAAATGGAGTGAACCCGGTCGACCGGGTCGGTGTGGTCCGTAGGCTCCAGAGAACAGAGGGCAGCTCGACCGCCCATCGCCCCGCGAACTTCTTTAGTCCGCTGAAGATTCGCGGCTTGAGCCCTTGGAGGATCGTACCATTCGCCCGCTCGACCTGGCCATTGGTCCGCGAATGGGCTACGGCGGCCCAGTCGACACGGATGTTGAAGTCGTCGCAGAACTCGAGGAACTCTTTCCCCGTGAACTGCGTCCCGTTATCGGTGATGATGGAGTTCGGGACTCCAAACCGATAGACGATGTCGCGGAAGAAGTTGGCCGCTTGTACTGAAGTGATGGTGGCGACCGGTTTGACTTCTATCCACTTGGTGAACTTGTCCACCGCGACGAGCAGGTGGGTCAAGCCCTCGGGCGCCTTTTTGAAGGGCCCGACCAGATCGAGTCCCCAAACGGCAAATGGCCAAGTGATGGGGATTATGCGCAAGGCTTCTTGCCGGAGATGAGTCGGTAGAGCAAAAATTGGCACCCTTCGCAAGTGCAGACAATTTGCTCAGCGTCGGCCACGGCGGTTGGCCAGTAGAATCCTTGGCAGAAGGCTTTCCCTACGAGGGAACGTGGCGCAGCGTGGTGGCCGTAGATTCCGGCGTGGATGTTGAGCAGCAGCTACTTCCCTTGATCTACCAGATAATCGTTGACGCGAGCTCACAACTGCTCTGCTCGCAGTTGTAGGCGAGCTGAAAGGACGCGGCCACGGTGATTACTCCCCGCGGCCCCGGCATCTTTAGCTTGAGGTAGGTGTAGTTGGGGACGGCCATGAACTTGGCGTAGCACAGCCTCCCCAAGGTAGCGTGGTACGAGCCTAGGAACCCCACAACCTCAAAGGTGAGGGTCTCGGTGTGGAAGTTCTCCAGGCTCCCGAAGGTGACGGGCAGGTTGACCTGCCCGAGGGGGTGGGCTTGCTGGCCTGGGATGACGCCGTGGAAAGGCGCCTTGCTCGGTCGAAGGCTTGAGCGAGGTATCCCCATGGCGTCGAATGTCTCAACATATAGGATGTTGAGACTGCTGCCGCCATCCATAAGAACGTTGGACAGGCGCTTGGGTCCCACAACGGGGGCGACAACCAACGGATATCGCCCTGGGTGCGGGACGTGATCGGGGTGGTCGGTCCGATCAAAGGTGATTGGTGACTCCGACCACCGGAGGTATTTGGGGACGGCGGGAGCGGCCGTGTGAACTTTACGGTGCGCGAGCTTGAGTCGCCGCTTGTCGGCGTAGTACGCCGGCCCGCGAAAGATCATGAGGCAGCCGTCGGGTTCTGGGAACTTGGCGTCCGCCTTCTTCTCCTCGGCAACTGGTGCCGAGTCATGCTTTTTCCCTTTGCTCCGCGTGGGAGCTCCGGAAATGAAGCGCTTCAGGGTCTCGCAGTCCTTATACTTGTGCTTGACGGGGTACCTGTGATGCGGACACGGGCTATCCATCAGCTGCTCAAAGTGGTCGAACGCGCTGCACTTTTCTTGCTTGGCGAGGCGGTCGTGATCGCGACTCACGAGACGCCAGCGGTTACGCTTCCCTTCCGTTTCCGCTTGTCGAAGCGGTCGGAGGGGGAAGTGGTGTTGGGACCGGCGTCCCGCTTGGCCTTCCCCTTGTCGAAGATGGCCCCCACAGTCTCCTCGCCGGAGGCGTGGTTAGTGGTGATATCTAGAAGATCCTTGGTAGTCCTGGGCTTGGCGCAGCCCAGCTTGTGGACCAGAACTTTGGAGGTGGTGCCGTAAATGAACGCCTCGATGACGTCGGCGTCGTAGATGTCGGGGAGCTCGTTGCATTGTTGGGAGAATCGCCTGATGTAATCCCGGAGAGACTCCCGAACTCTTTGCTTGCAGCCCTTCAGTCGAGAGTTTCGAGCGCTTATAAGTGCCACAGAAGTTTCCGACGAAGAGGTTCTTCAGGTCGGCCCAGCTCTCGGCGGTGTTAGCGGGCAAGTACTCGAGCGGGCTCGAGTCAAGTCCTTGAGTAGATGGGAAGTCTTGGATGATGAAAAGATCATCGGTAGCTCCTCCCGCCCGGCATGTGAGCCGGTAGTCTTCCAGCCAGACACTGGGGTTTGTCGCCCCAGTGTACTTGGCGTTGTTGACGGGCGCCCAGAACCGGGTAGGGAAATCTGCGTTGTGGATCTCCCGGCAGAACGCCTGAGGCCCAGGCCCCTCGGGGCTTGGGCTGCGGTTGTGGCGTCGGCCACTGTCGACGGACCGTGATCGGGCCGCCTCGTCCATCACCCTCCTCCGCGCCTCGAGGGTGTCACGGACGTCGCGACTGTCACCCAGGCGTTGGCGTACCAGAGTGTGCGAGGCCTGGGGCCGCTTAGGGAGCAGCGCAGTCTTCGCTGGACCGCATGGGTCCCGTGCGGCGGCACGGCTCGGGTGGCTCGAAGAAGCCCCCGAGTGATGGGAGCCGGAGCCTTGCATGTCTTTGGACGGCGTAGCATTCCACCAGCCGGAGGTTACGGTACACGGCCTTGGCTCCCGAGTCTTGAGCTCGGGAATGCCTTGAGCGGCATTCTTCTTCTTGGCGACATTTATTGGCGTGGGGAAGAATGAAAGACCGTCGAGACCCTCGACCGATTGGTCTTTGGGCGTGGCGTCTTGGCAGCGTCATGCGCGTGTGAGGGCTCGGGTTGGTGCTGCTCCAGGTCGGCCTGGAGCTTGTCCAGCTAGGCCTTTTGAGCCTCCGGTATTCAAGGCTGCTTTGAAGCTCAATCTGGCGAGCACGGAGGTCCTCTGCTCCGCCCCTGCGCTGGCGCGCCGGGCGGTGGTTCCTGGACTCACGGGGGTTGCGGCCGAGCCGGCCACGCTCGCCATGTTGCACTCGTGAGAGTACAAGTTGTCCGTAGCGTGCCCCGCGTCGGAGCTGGAGTCGTCGCTGGAGGAGACCTCCAGTAGTTCGTGGATGGAGGCTGGCGTATAGCCAGCCATCGCCACGAATCGTGAGCCCGCGGAGGGCGAGGCTTCTACCCGCAGAGGCTCACGTGCGCCGCTGCCCGAAATGACGCAGCGGCGCTCAAGCCCCAGCATCGTGGTCCGTGGAGGGGCCTCAAGCCGGAGGTCGCCGAAGGCATCGACGATGGAGTCCAGACTCCTAGCGGAGGCCTGGACCCGAGAGGTGACGGGGACGAGCACGAGCTCTCCCGCCGGAGTGGCAATGAAGTCGAGGGAGCCTAAGCGGATCCAGCTCCCCGACGGAAACGCGCCATCGCGGGTGAAGAAAGACATCAAGGAGGTGTTGGGGTCCGGAGGCGAAGATGATGGGCTGTGAGCCCCTACAGCGCGCATGCTAGCCGGTGTTTAAATATAACAAGCAAGTAAATTTGTAAGTATAGGGGCCGCGTGCTCCCTCTCCCTAAATGGTTAGACTACAGGAGTCCAAGATGTATACTGGTTCAGGCCGAATATCCCAACATCCAGTTCGTGGTGGTTTAGTATTGCTCGGGGTGTAGTGGACTACACGAGATTACAAGCGAGGGCTAAGGACAGGCCCTTAGCCTTCATCCGAGTGGAGGAGCTCGGGGTGTTCGTCTGGATCGGATGGTTCGAATGAGGATGCGAGTGCGCGATCGGGTGTGAGTGGTAGAATGCCCCTTGCCCTTCCCTGAGGGCCCTGCCTCCCTTTATATAGGCAGAGGGGGCAGGTTACACGGGAGTTTTGGAGAAAAAAGGTAGGGGTATATTACGCTTGGGAGTCCCTAGTCTTCGGTCTTGATGACTTGACAGGTTCCTGGTGCCCTATGCCGGGTTGGTAGATACAACGGACAGTGTTCCGTTGGGAAGGTCTTGCCCTGCCCTCCGCGTACTGTCGAGATAGTGGCGCCATCACGCCGCGCTCGGCGCCGCCTCGAGCGGCGTGTCTCCCTATGCGCGCATGCGGGGTGAAGGGCGGGTGCGACTCTGGCGGCCCCAGCCACCTTGGGAAGGAGCCACCTGCCCCAGCATGGCCGTAGTGTCCATGGGGTGGGTGACCGACTGTGTCGACTACCGGCGTGGCGAGGCAGTGAGTCAGCTTCGTCGGGGCCCCGACCTAAGGCAGTCGAGCTGCGGGAGCGCGGACTGGGCCTAGATCGAACTCTGGGAGCGCCTGAGACCGGGTCTAGGTCTGAACTGCGGGAGCGTCAGGCCCAGGTCTAGGTCGGAGCCAGCAGGCGTCGGACCAGTGCAGGTCGGAGTTCCCTTGGTGGGCTTGACCGAGGCCGGGGGAACCTTCGGGACCCGATGAGGTCCGTAGCTCCTACAACACTTTGCATTGCCACCAATCTTGCCGCCATGTCCGTGCGGTACATGAGGATCTGATCTTGAAATAGATGTATACTTTGCTGTGGGGTACCCCTGGTATGAGTATTCGTCAGGGGGCTTGCCCTGGGCGATGTGGTATACCTCCCGTGCTGCCTCCTTCAAGTCCCTGAGGGACTTATACACCGAGGAGCCCTCGAATATAACCGCTATGTGGTTATGGGGCTCCTGGTATTCCATGTTGTCTTCTTTGTCTGCGGGACCCTTGCCTTTGCTACTCTCTCCTTTTCCCAGAAGCGTAGGCATGGGGCCCTTGCCGTTGTAGAACTTCTCCAGGCCAAACACCCAGGTTCGACAATTACGAAGGTCGTGCCCGTATGCCTGATGAAGCTGCAAAAGCGGTCGTCTGAAGGCGCACTTCGGCCTTCGCGACCTTGGTCGTCGTGACCCTGGTCATTGAGCCGCTGAGGTGGCCGGCTCCTCCCTCCCCCCGGGCTGCTGAGCCGGTGGAGCCCACGGCGGGCGGTGCTCGATGGCCGCCACCACGCCCGGCGCAGACGACCTCTTCTTCTTCTTGATCTTCTTCTCCACGGAGCCCGGGTACTTCTTGCTAGTGGAGTCTTCCAGGCCCGGCTGAGGCGACAACTTGCCCTTGTCCAGCATCTTTTTCCATTGAACTGCCTCGTCGGCGTTCGCATAACAATTGGCTATACGGAACAGCTTGTTGGCCGTAAGATCTGGGTGAATCTCTAGATCCTGCGTGAAGCGGACATCCTGAACTCCGAACTTGAAAGCCCGGACGACCGCCTCGTCCGAAATGCTCGGAATGGAATTCCCCACTTTGACGAACCTTTGGACGAAGTGCCTCAAGGATTCTTTTTCGGTCTAGATTAAGCGCTCGAGGTCGCACTCCTTGCCCGGGCGAGTGTAGCAGCTCTGGAAATTCGTGTGAGGAGCCGCCCAGACCGTCCTCGGGTTATTCGAATGCCCGGTCGCCTGCATCGGATTTGGAGGCTAGCAACGGATCTCCGATGGTGCTCACAGTGCTAACGCCCAAGCCCAATTAAGACAACAAAGATCCCATTCGAATAACTCGACAACAATCCCGGTATTCCCCCGGTATGCGACCCGAAGCTCGCCCAGGATCGCCCCGCATACCGGTTTCCATTGCCATATCAATTCAATTCGCATAAAGAGGGCAATGAACCCAAAACTTCACGACCAGACACGTAACGCGGAAGCACAAAAACAACACCAACTCAAGCACAAAGACAAACTAGACAACCACACAACTAAAACAACTCACAAACAGACAGATCGCAAGATCCGACCCTGAACTCGAAATCTACAAAATTTGACAAGGCGCCCTAAATACGGACATCCACTCGTGAGACATAAGAGCAATTAACTAAACAAATATATGACAACTACAACCACAATAAAAGCAGACATGCAAAGAAGTAACAACCCAGACATGAGTTAAACATGGCGATACATTAAAGTTCAACAACGAAATAGCCAAGTGATTAAACATAACCAAAACAAGTTTGAAAGCTAACTATACAACAAAATGAGCAGCACAACCACCAAATTAAACCAAAAGTAAAACATCTCGAAAGTGTCACCGCCTCGAACACTTAGAGGCGTTTTATCGTTGAGCTAGCTTTTACTCGGTACCCTGCCCGACCACCAAGAAGCAGAACGGATAGAACTCACACCCGTCGGTGTCCTCACCTGAAAACCACAAAGCAGAAGCATGAGTACAGAAGGCACTCGCAAGACTTACCCGTGGTCCATATATGACCGACTCGAAAGAATATGCATTTGGATGTAGCAAGGTATAAGCTTAAGGTAAAAGTGCGGAAAAGCTTACTTTGTTGCATAATCGTATTCAACTACACAAATTTCAAGTTTATAGCATTTATGGACAGCACCTATTGCTAGAGCGAAATCTGAAATTAAACATTAAAGAGAGCAAGTAATAGCATAAACAAGTATCAACATCAAGTATACCAACTAGTTTCAATTTAAGTTATTACTACGTTGAAGTGTCGGATGATACAAGCGTGCTCATATCCGAGAGCGCGGCAATTGAATCGCTTATTCACCTGCGGGGATCATCAATCGCACGACATGTGCCACAAGGAACATCATGTCAACCCTCCTCCCATCCATATCTACTCATTGAACCATCCTCATGTGGCCCGAGCACCTAGCAACCTCCCTCGGCGGCTCAAGCCTCGCTTAGCCCTCGAGAGACCTAAACCGCCCTCAACCACGTCCAATCGCATGAGGGCATGACCCATCGAGTAGTATGCCATGAAAGGGTGGCATACCGTACCATTATTTGGGCATCACGATCAACAAGGGTGCTCGATCAACATGGCAAACAACGGATCGGTCCTTAACCAACACAGGTGAGACTACAACATTTGAGTCTCCACACCCAAATGATCCAACCCTCTCTTGGGTCTCAAATTTACATTTCAGAACATAACCATATCCATTGCAACCCAATAGTGTGAAGTAATAAATCTCAAGTGATGGAGCCGTCCACCACTTGGCCCATACCGAAACCTCTAAGCATACTAAGCGTGGACACAATATAATTACCCATATCTGGCTCCAAGGGAGGTGTTAGACAATTATCAATGAGTGTATGTGCAGCAATTAGGATCTAGCCTATTCCACATTTCAATTCCTAATGCAAGGCGTAATCATCCAATAAGCAGTTTATTCATAAAAATACAATTATATATAAGGTTGAAAAATGCTTAGGTGCTTGCCTTGAGCTTCGCTGGCTTTTCAATAATCTGCTGCTCTCGGTACCCCCTCGGCCACCGCCACGTCACCCTCAGCGTGCTCGTTCTCTACATGATCACAATGCATGAAATGAGATGCATGCAATGCATATGAAATGAAAATACCAAATGCATCACCCAAGCTAGCTCCAAAAGTGCAAACATTCAACTCAATTTAAAACTGAAAACACAAATGCTAAACTCCACTTTTATTCTATAGTAAAATCTGAAAATAACAAGCACATTCCTCTAAATAAGCATAACTTTTATTTGGCTAATCCAAAAATTGACTTCTTGGACACTAAAAGACGACAAGAGGGTGACCTAACTTTACCATGCATCACAACATTCAGAATATAGATTAAAAATTTTCAACTAAACTCTGAACTTCAGCCCTAAAATCTGAATCTTCAGAAAAACTGGTTTCAGGACAGCATGTATACAAATGACCATAACTTTTTGATCACTAAGCCAAATTGAGCAAACTCAGAGCCTACACGACCATAAGACATAGACCTACAAATTAGCGTTGGCCAATCACCCAGATTCTGCCCAGGTAACTCCCAGTTCAGCCAGGAACAGAGGGCAGTTTCAGAGTTCAGAATACTCAGAGCTTCAGAACAGCATGCACCAATTTCAACATAAAGCTTGCTATTCTTAATGGAATTGAGTAAATGATAACATTTTTACAATCTACATGAAATTTTCTACAACTCCACAGGCAAAAATAATTTCTAATTCGGCCTCTAACTAATTTTTATTCACAGCTCAAGTTTCTACCCGAAATCTTTAGCATTTTCAGAGCAGCAAGCACTAAAATTGCCATAACTTTCAGCTGGGTTAACGAAATTGAGTGATTCCAGTTGGAGATGAAAGATAATTTCATTACCCACAACTTTCTCTACAGCCAACCTAACAGGAAATGCTCGGAACTTGCTCAAATCACTACAAAACAGCAGCTACAAAATCTACTCGAATTTCAGAACTATGCTCCAAACCCTAGATTGGTTGTTCCCCACCCAAATCCCAAATCTCTACTCACCATAGCCCTCAACTCCACCATTGCTGCCCCCAAAACCAGAAAACACCAACCCTAAATCAAGGAAGAGCCTTACCTCTAATGGAGTGGAAAAGGAATGGAGGGAGCCAAGTAGGGGAGGAGGGCTGCTGCAGCTTGAGAGGGAGGAGGAGGAGCCACTAGGGAGCAGCAGGGAGGAGCACGACCTGGGAGGGGCTGGAGAGGGGAGGCCAGGGAAGGAGCTGCTGGATTTGGTTTGGCAGGGGAAAAAGGAGGTGCGGTTGGGGAGAGGAAAAAAAAAGTGAGTGCTCTTGGGAAGAGGAAAGGAGAAAGTGAGGTCTTGGTGGGAGAGGAAAAAAAAAAAAAGTGAGGTCTTGGCTGGTTTGGTGCTGAACTCGGGGAGAAGAAAATCGCTGTCTGATTGACCCCACTTGTAAGTAAGAGTTAAATTGGCTAAGCCCCCAAAATTTTCAGCATGGGTTAAATTTTTGAGGCTATGATTGAAATTAGCATTTGATGTTGGATTGGGCTCAAAACTCAACCATTGCAAAGAGAAAAGTTTCTAGTTTTCATTTTACTAACATGCACACTCTAGATCATTATAGGTCTCAAGTTACAAGGCTCCAAACTTTGATGAAAACCATACTGCAACCTGAAATTTCTAGCTCTTAATTTTTTTGCTAAGCTTGGAAATTCTTAAATGGTAATTTGGGATAGACTCTGAAATTAGCAATGGATCTCAAATCTGACCAAAAACACGGTTGGCGCTAATGCTAACATGAGGCGAATTGAATTTGGGGCCATGACAAATCCTCCCCATAAAAGAATCTAGCCGAGATTCGAAAATGAGAGCATAGATGGGTAGAACCTATATGGGCAATGCAGCCACATACGAATGATATGGCTTTAATTGCGAAAAGATTGGATGGCAGCACTTACATAGCTTGGAAGAATTCGGGATACACGATTTTTAAACGGTCTTCCCGTTCCCATGTGGCTTCATCTTCAGTGAGATTGCTCCACTGAATTTTGTAGAATTTGAGAGTCCTCCTATGAGCCTTGCATTCAGCTTCATCCAAAACTCGAATAGGATACTCTTGATAGGACAGATCGGGCAGAACCTGAAGTTCATCCACTTCGAGATGTTCAAAGGGAATACGGAGGCACTTCTTCAATTGCGATATATGGAAGACATCGTGGACCATCGCTAGAGCGAGAGGAAGCTCCAATTGATATGCCACTTGACCACGTCTTGCAAGGATCTGGAGAAGTCCTATGTATCGAGGTGCTAACTTTCCCTTAACCCCGAAACAATGGGTGCCCCGGAGGGGAGATACCTTCAGATAGACATAATCACCAATGCTGGAAGAGAGAGGTCTTCTACGATGATCAGCATAGCTCTTTTGCCGTGATTGTGCTACCCTCAAATTTCCTTGTATGGTCTTCACCTTCTCTTCTGCCGTCATGACGATTCGAGGCCCAAAAACGAGCGTTCTCCACTCTCGGACCAGTTCAGGGGTGCCTGACAGCTACAACCATACAGTGCTTCGAAATGAGACATTTTGATGCTGGTTTGGTAACTGTTGTTGTAAGCAAACTCGACCGCTTGGAAACTGGAGCAGCTCCGGGCTGAAGTTCAACTACGAACTCAATATCCCGATCGGGCGACATCCCCGGCAATTCCGCTAGGAACACATCCGGGTATTCAAAAACTATGGGAACGGACTCTAACTCCTCATGGAAGGGATAGGTTCTTAGACTTGGCTAACAATTCGAATTAAAAATATGATCTAGATAATAGTACAAGACAAAGGAATCCTACAAGTCTAACATACATAAAAGCATAGATCATGATGCAAAAGGACACAGCAAGACATATGCATGAATGGTATGACAAGGATCTCATATGCATGGTATGGAATGCACGGTTCCAACGTGATCGTTTCTCCCACGCTCACCATTCAACCTGCACAACCTTAATTATAGACATAGGGCGGGTAATATAGCGCTAACTGCTACCTAGAAGATTAATCACCTAAGTGGTCGTCAAGTTTACAATTCGTCTTTATGCACCTTGCTCTGATACCAGCTTGTGAGGAGCCGCCCAGACCGTCCTCGGGTTATTCGAATGCCCGGTCGCCCGCATCGGATTTGAAGGCTAGCAACGGATCACCGATGGTGCTTACAGTGCTAACGCCCAAGCCCAATTAAGACAACAAAGATCCCATTCGAATAACTCGACAACAATCCCGGTATTCCCCCGGTATGCGACCCGAAGCTCGCCCAGGATCGCCCCGTATACCGGTTTCCATTGCCATATCAATTCAATTTGCATAAAGAGGGCAACGAACCCAAAACTTCACGACCAGACACGTAACGCGGAAGCACAAAAACAACACCAACTCAAGCACAAAGACAAACTAGACAACCACACAACTAAAACAACTCACAAACAGACAGATCGCAAGATCCAGCCTAGACTCAGAAATCTACAAAATTTTGGCATGACGCCTCTAGAAGTACGGACATCCACTCAGCATACATAAGAGCAATTAACTAAACAAATATATCACAACTACAACCACAATAAAAACAGACATGCAAAGAAGTAACAACCCAGACATGAGTTAAACATGGCGATACATTAAAGTTCAACAACGGAAATAGCCAAGTGATTAAACATAACCAAAACAAGTTTGAAAGCTAACTATACAACAAAATGAACGCACAACCACCAAATTAAACCAAAAGTAAAACATCTCGGAAGTGTCACGCCTCGAACACTTCGGGCATTTATCGTTGAGCTAGCTTTTACTCGGTGCCCCGCCCGACCACCGAGAAGCGATGCAGATAGAACTCACACCGTCGGGTCCTCACTGAAAACCACGAAGCGAAGCATGAGTCTGAAGGCACTTTCATAAGACTTACCCGTGGTCCATATATGACCGACTCGAAAGAATATGCATTTGGATGTAGCAAGGTATAAGCTTAAGGTAAAAGTCGGAAAAGCTTACTTTGTTGCATAATCGTATTCAACTACACAAATTTCAAGTTTATAGCATTTATGGACAGCACCTATTGCTAGAGTGAAATCTGAAATTAAACATTAAAGAGAGCAAGTAATAGCATAAACAAGTATCAACATCAAGTATACCAACTAGTTTCAATTTAAGTTATTACTACGTTGAAGTGTCGGATGATACAAGCGTGCTCATATCCGAGAGCGCGGCAATTCGATTCGCTTATTCACCTGTAGGGATCATCAATCGCACGACATGTGCCACAAGGAACCTCATGTCAACCCTCCTCCCATCCATATCTACTCATTGAACCATCCTCATGTGGCCCGAGCACCTAGCAACCTCCCTCGGCGGCTCAAGCCTCGCTTAGCCCTCGAGAGACCTAAACCGCCCTCAACCACGTCCAATCGCATGAGGCATGACCCATCGAGTAGTATGCCATGAAAGGGTGGCATACCGTACCATTATTTCGGGCATCACGATCAACAAGGGTGCTCGATCAACATGGCAAACAACGGATCGGTCCTTAACCAACACAGGCGAGACTACAACATTTGAGTCTCCACACCCAAATGTCCAACCCTCTCGCCCCGGTCTCAAATTTACATTTCAGAACATAACCATATCCATTGCAACCCAATAGTGTGAAGTAATAAATCTCAAGTGATGGAGCCGTCCACCACTTGGCCCATACCGACCTCTAAGCATACTAAGCGTGGACACAATATAATTACCCATATACTGGCTCCAAGGGAGGTGTTCGACAATTATCAATGAGTGTATGTGCAGCAATTAGGATCTAGCCCTATTCCACATTTCAATTCCTAATGCAAGACGTAATCATCCAATAAGCAGTTTATTCGCAAAAATACAATTATATATAAGGTTGAAAAATGCTTAGGTGCTTGCCTTGAGCTTCTGCTGGATTTTCAATAATACGCGGCTCTCCGGTACCCCCCCCTCGGCCACCGCCACGTCACCCTCCGCGTGCTCGTTCTCTACACGATCACAATGCATGAAATGAGATGCATGCAATGCATATGAAATGAAAATACCAAATGCATCACCCAAGCTAGCTCCAAAAGTGCAAATATTCAACTCAATTTAAAACTGAAAACACAAATGCTAAACTCCACTTTTATTCTATAGCAAAATCTGAAAATAACAAGCACATTCCTCTAAATAAGCATAACTTTTATTTGGCTAATCCAAAAATTGACTTCTTGGACACTAAAAGACCACAAGAGGGTGACCTAACTTTACCATGCATCACAACATTCAGAATATTGATTAAAAGTTTTCAACTAAACTCTGAACTTCAGCCCTAAAATCTGAATCTTCAGAAAAACTGGTTTCAGGACAGCATGTATACAAATGACCATAACTTTTTGATCACTAAGCCAAATTGAGCAAACTCAGAGCCTACACGACCATAAGACATAGACCTACAAATTAGCATTGGCCAATCACCCAGATTCTACCCAGGTAACTCCCAGTTCGGCCAGGAACAGAGGGCAGTTTCAGAGTTCAGAATACTCAGAGCTTCAGAACAGCATGCACCAATTTCAACATAAAGCTTGCTATTCTTAATGGAATTGAGTAAATGATAACATTTTTACAATCTACATGAAATTTTCTACAACTCCACAGGCAAAAATAATTTCTAATTCGGCCTCTAACTAATTTTTATTCACAGCTCAAGTTTCTACCCGAAATCTTCAGTATTTTCAGAGCAGCAAGCACTAAAATTGCCATAACTTTCAGCTGGGTTAACGAAATTGAGTGATTCCAGTTGGATATGAAAGATAATTTCATTACCCACAACTTTCTCTAAAGCCAACCTAGCAGGAAATGCTCGGAACTTGCTCAAATCATCACAAAACAGCAGCTACAAAATCTGCTCGAATTTCAGAACTATGCTCCAAACCCTAGATTGGTTGTTCCCCACCCAAATCCCAAATCTCTACTCACCATAGCCCTCAACTCCACCATTGCTGCCCCCAAAACCAGAAAACACCAACCCTAAATCAAGGAAGAGCCTTACCTCCAATGGAGTGGAAAAGGAATGGAGGGAGCCAAGTAGGGGAGGAGGGGCTGCTGCAGCTTGGAGAGGGAGGAGGAGGAGCCACCAGGGAGCAGCAGGGAGGAGCACGACCTGGGGAGGGGCTGGAGAGGGGGAGGCCAGGGAAGGAGCTGCTGGATTTGGTTTGGCTTGGGGGAAAAAGGAGGTGCGGTTGGGGAGAGGAAAAAAGAAGTGAGTGCTGCTGGGAAGAGGAAAGGAGAAAGTGAGGTGCGGCTAGGAGAGGAAAAAAAAAGAAGTGAGGTACGGCTGGTTTGGTGCTGAACTCAGGAGAAGAAAATCGCTGTACAGTTGACCCCACTTGTAAGTAAGAGTTAAATTGGCTAAGCCCCCAAAATTTTCAGCATGGGTTAAATTTTTGAGGCTATGATTGAAATTAGCATTTGATGTTGGATTGGGCTCAAAACTCAACCATTGCAAAGAGAAAAGTTTCTAGTTTTCATTTTACTAACATGCACACTCTAGATCATTATAGGTCTCAAGTTACAAGGCTCCAAACTTTGATGAAAACCATACTCGCAACCTGAAATTTCTAGCTCTTAATTTTTTTTGCTAAGCTTGGAAATTCTTAAATGGTAATTTGGGATAGACTCTGAAATTAGCAATGGATCTCAAATGCGGCCAAAAACCTGGTTGGCGCTAATGCTAACCGCAGGAGCCGAATTCGAATTTGGGGCTATGACAATTCGCCTGGAGAGCTTCATTGAGCTGCCTCCACGAGCGGATTGACCCCTCCTTTTGGTTGAAGAGCCACGTCCTAGTGGAACTGTCTAGGACCGTGGGGAGGAAGTTAGCCATAACTCCCTCGTCCCCCCAGCTGCTAGAATCGTAGTGGAGTAGATGGAGAGGAACTCATTCGGGTTCTGAGTTCCGTTGAACCTCTCAATGTGGTCGGGCTTGAATTTGCTCAGCCATGAGACGCCATGGATGGACACCGAGAAGGCCCGGCACCCAAACGAGGGGCTATCATGGTGACCCCTCCGGGCATGGTGACCATGGAGGTCGTCGTCGCGATGGTCCCCTATGCGCGGACCAAGGAGAGATAACACTCCTCCATATCGGCGCGGCGAAGACCGTCCTGAGGTAGAACACTCGGTACGCCCGTAACCGGACCGAGGGTGCCCTCGATCCCGTGAGGTCGTCCGGGAACTGCTTCGAACGTCCTCATGACACCAATCATGCTTCCCACGGCCCTCCCGAGCAGGACTTTGGGAGGCGCCGCGTCAGGAGCGAACAGGGGAATGATGTTTATGGTCTCGGGAAACACTCCGGGCCTCTTCACCGCCAAGGGACCCTGAAAGCTTCATGTCGACAGTGAGTTTTTCCATATTCTCAGCCACGACCACGCCCATGGCCTCCAGGTCCGCTTGACCGGGGAAGTTCCAGAGGTTACTCCTTCATCGGCGTAGTACACATCGTCGTCTTCAACGTTGTTGAAGATGCAAAGGTCTTGACCATCCTGAGAATTCGGCATCCTCAGGGATTCTCCGTGAAAGGACTCAGTCGATCCCCACGAACGGCGCCAGCTGTCGACGGTTCGGGAACGGGTCCCCCACCGAGCTTACTTGTTGAATGAGGGATCAAGCAGGGCCCTTTTTCCGCAAAGGGTATAGCATCCGAGGGCCTACCGAGCTAGGAGGGGATGGTCGGAGGGTTCGAAATGAGACAATAGACAAAAGTCTTTTTTATCTTGGTTTGGACCTCTCATGAGGGAGATAACGACCCTACGTCCAGTAACTTCACTACTATCGAAGAGTGGTTTACAGGGTGCTTGCTCGGGAGCGCCGAGCCTCTCTCTTCTCTCCACTTCTAACAGATATGTTTTGGGTGTTTGTTATCTTTTTACAGTCTCTCTTCTCGAGGGTCATCAGATTGCCACCTGAACGTTACATACAACGGGCTATTTATAGACGATTACAATCTTACATCATTTATTATAGAATGACATGCCACTACTGTGCCCGAACATGGGTGTATGCGCTCCTTGCTTTTCGCCATGCCGTGATATGGGCGTAGTGGGCTTAGAACGTGGCCGTATCGAGTTGCCGAGTGATTAATGCCACGTCATCTTCGTGGGCCGTGCCCGACCTTGCGATCATGCCCGAGATCTTCCTTCAGCTTTGGTCATCCGTCGCACTTTCCCGAGCAGGCACGCTCGGGGAACAGGTGCACCGTCCAAGGGTAAGCATAGCCAGCCGATTGGCCGCCGGGGTACGATGGTCTTCATGGGAGTTACCCAATCCCCGACAGCATTCCAATAGTCAAGGTGGCATAATGGCAATCAGGTGAATAGCTACTCCCATAAACTAGCATTGATACACAAATAGCATGCAATTGTACAAAAACAAAATAACTTTTCAAGCATAGGTTCAACATGATCAAAGGTTACGACTTGCCTTACTGATCAAACACTGAATCTTGGTCTTCAAAGTCTCCGTTCACTCCTTCGGGATTCGCGTCTACCGGAAAAAAAAGCAACAAAACCAAATAAATACAAAATAGAGACTCAAATAAGCTCAAAATTAAAAATAAATGGCTCTGAAAGATAGAGCTTAATTTTACAAAAATTTAGAAATTTGAATCACTGGAATCGGAGTTTGTATGAGCGAGAACAAGCTCCGGAAAGATTAAATTTAGAGAAATTGGCTGAAAATGAATAAATCTGAATTTTTCGATTTATTTTTATATGGGAAAATCGATTTATTGCGCAACGCTGACGTCAGCAAGCAATTTCCCAAAATAAAAATAAATCTAAAAATCTGTATTTCATTGACATGTGGGACCCACGGTTCATAGACCGAGTCCACGGCACAGCGCTGGTCCAAGGTGGACCGGGCTCACGGCACAGGGGCTAGGGCTGACGTCATCGTCGACATCATGGCTGACGAGGCGATACGGCTAACGCGGCGCTGACACAGCACACATACGGGCGCTGATGAAGCAACCACGCGGACGACCACGCGTCACAGATCCAACGACTCTATTGGATCGGACGGCCGAGGAGCAAGGGAGCGGCGAGGAGGTGACGCGGCGCAATCTGGGACGCATACGGTAGATCAGACGGCTACAGTTGAAGGACAAAGGTCGACGACGAGCGGTGGCGGCGCGCTTATCGGACGCGAAGAAGACGACGATGCGCACGGCGGAGAACGGCCGGATCAGGCGGAAGAATCTGAATCCGAAGAGATGACGCGAGCAAGTCCAGCCGTATAGCGGCGCGGCGAGATGCACGAGAGCGAGAACCGGGCGGTCAAAGGGTTCGGGCGGTGAAACTTCGGCGAGCTCAATCTCAACGGTGGCAGTGGCTCAGGCGACAAGAAAGGTGGCAGCGAGCTCAGCGCGAAGAGGGGAACCTCGGGATGGGGTCGGCGGCGCCTTAAATAGGCCTGGAGAGGCGGGCCGGGCATAAACGTCAAAAAGCGGCTAGGTTTAGGGTTCACAACGGTGGCGGCGTGGGCGAGCGACGTGGCAGCATCCTGACCATCCGCGTCACCGTCGGACGACTGACACTTGCGTGGGCGTGGGGGTGAGGACGCCGCGGAGATGGGCCGAACAACTGAGCCAAGGCGAAGCAAGCGGGCCGATCGGAGTGGGCTGAAAAGGAATAGGAATAGGCCAAGCGAAAATTCGGCCCACGGGGAGATTTGAAAATAAAAACCATTTTTCCATTTAGGAAATTTCTAGAAATTCAAACAAATCCGAATAAATTCAAATAAATAGCAAATAAAATCAAAAAAATCTCCAAAAATACATAAAAATTCCTTGAAGCACAAGGAACCTAACAAAAACTGGAAACCTATGATTTGATGCACAAATTAATCAAATTAAATCTTTTTATTTTTAGAAAATTCAATTGAAGCTTCGATTAAATCCAAGAAAATGCAAATGGTTCATTTTTAATTTTAAACATTCCAAAACTCAAATTTTGGGATGTTACAGTCTCCAGTGGAAGAACGTCCAAGGGGGAACGAAGCTGCCTTTCTCCAACTCCGCGAGACGTTTTTCCATCATAATGGACCTCTGCCATACTAGCTGAAAAGTCTCATGTTGAAGGTGGCCCACAATGGCGCCCATGATCTCCTTTTTTGGTGCTTGACAGTCTTAGGGTTGGCGAAGGCAGGAAGCCATTGGAGCAGATGAAAAGAAGATCTCTCAAAGCACAAGTGACGCAAGGGCTCAAGAAGGCAAGACGGAGGCTTCGAGAGGAAGGCTGAGGGCGCAAGAATGAATGGCTACAGTTCCAAATCCAGGATTTAGAGGCCAAAAATGTCCAGGCACAATGGTTCATTTCCTGCCGTACGGCACGTCGATCGCCGAGAAAAGCGGAATGATGGCGCCGCATTCGCCGTAGCGCCTCCGATGTGAGCAATAAATGCTCTAACTGCTCAACGTTTAGAATTTCTAACAACCATTCCAACTCTGCTCAGAGTCAAGTTGACTAGTCAATATCGAGTAGCGTAAAGCTACCCCAAGTATTCGAGCTGGACTTGCAGCAGAGCGCTCGACCCCGCACATCCTACTCGATACTTATCGATTGCTAACTTGCTCAAATCATTCGACCATAAGCAGGAGAGGCATTGCTCGACCAAATCAAGTTTGGTGGTAATCGACTAAGCGCTTAAACGGACCTTCTACTAAGCAGAGTTCGGGGGCTACTATCGAATATCTAAGTATGGGATATGGGCATACGCCATAAAGTCAGAAGATATACCGCAAATACCCGTACCAATATCAGGATATTCTGTATATTTTAGGTCCAAACCGATGGGATAAGATATATATGGAAAGGATATCCCCCGCAGGGAAAAATTCAACCGTATTCCTAATACGAGGAATCCTACTCGAATACGCACGACAGTTATAGAAATTCAGATACGATATGAAGATCATAACGGCAACAGATTCCTCATCGACCACAATTCGGTACTCCAACCCACTATACAAGGGCCAAGGTAGATGTCATCAAGGGAAGGTAGAATAAGCCAATTCAGAGCGCAAACCTCAAGCCATCCAGAGCATGCAAGACGCCGAGGACAATCTCCAAGCAAGGGATCCCGTAGTCTTAGCTTAGCCACTCTCACATTCATATTTTCCTTGTAACCAGAGCCTATCCCTCTCTGATCTGTAAGCTATTCATCGATCACATACATCCTTGACACTAGAGTAGGGTATTACTTGATCCAGAGGCTCGGACCTCGGACCTGTCTACATCGTGTGCCCCCGATTGTGTGCCTAACTCCGTATATCTCGAAAATATCCGAATATAAGTATGTTATCGATCACTAACCTTTGACATGGTGTGCATCAACCCCATCAAGATCCAGGAACAGTGACGAGTCATCGACCTGAGTGAGCACATGGTCGATCTTTCCTATAGCATCGTCGTACCTTGTTCTGATGAACCACCGCACGGGGCGATAACTTGCACACACCCGTGACACCAATTTAACAAGCCTGGCCTTGCTCTCCAGATATTTGGTCTTGTGCGGCATCACATGAAACACCTTGTCGGCACGTCACAGATCAGCAACTAGCTCATCACACTCGCGTCGATCCTCAACGGCTCCATACTGTGGTGACAGTTTCCAAACAATCCAAAACCTTTTTCATTTGCAGCTCTACAACACGTCTTAATCGTTTGGCGTGTCCCCAATCATTTGCAGACACGTTGCAGATTAAAGGGAACAGAAAGAGCTAAGGTGAGTTCAGCAGGAACTACCATCTGTAGTATTGGTAGTAAAATTCAGAGAGAGGTAAAAGGGTAAAAAAATTTCGTCATACTATTTGTCCTCTAAGGTAAAACATGTCATGTGATCTTGATGAATGGCGGACGAATGGATAAGAAGCATTTGAAGATCACCAGATATTCGGTGAATCCAAAACTATGAACGAATTAGAAAAAATCTAAAATACCCTTGATGATTGGATAGGAAAAGTGTAAAATATACTTGAAAAATGGATGGTTAGATTTAATTTCTACTACCACTATTTAGTACCTATGATATCTATCAAAATTTCTCTTTTTAGAATCTCACATATAATGATCAATGTTCTGCATATGCTCTCTCTGACTAGCCGGGTGGTCCGTACATTTGTGCCGCTAGCAACTTAGAGTCATTATTCTCTCCTTTATCTGTATAAAAAAACATCTACCTAAAAAAACATGCATGAGATAGTGTCATACTTACCAAGTTATGTGATTTTTTAGTTTAGCCCGTAGAAACCTAAATCATCGATAAGTATGACGTGACATGAGTAGTGGCCAGTGGTGGTTCTCATCTGGGTTTTTTTTTCGATAAAGGATTAAAATCCGGCCTCTGCAATTGCACACAGCCGAGTTCTTACAAATATCACATCCGCATAGCATTATTGAATAATAGAGACAAAGAGAGTGTAAAATTAAAAGCAAATTCTATAATTCACTACTACAGATCAGACCTTCCATACCGGCCCATCGGTCCGGTTGGATTTGAACCCATCTTGATGAGGGTTTGATGCGGTTCATTAGCTACAGGCTATCGTGGGCTTTTAATACCGGTTCGTAACACGAACGTCTTGTCTCCTCATCGATCGGTTCGTATTCTGAACCGGTACTAAGCGAGTATATTAGTATCGGTTCATAACACGAACCGGTGCTGATGTGAGAACATCGATGCGGTTCATGTTCTGAACGATCTTGATCTCTCGTTGAGAAAGTTCAAAAGGAATGTATATTCTATGTATATTAATGCGATGGTGGGTGGGTTGGTTAGAAGGGTGAAATTTGAGTCACGAGGTTACGGAGTTCGAGTTCCGCTTCTCCCATACCTTTGACATATTTTAAAATTTTCTACACCTTTAGTACGGTTCTCTTAACGGTATTGATGCAAGGGCATCGGTCGATTGATCTATACCGGTTTAAAAACCAGTACTAAAAGCCGTTACAAACCAGTATTAAAAACTGTTTTGCAGTAGTGATTGCTTCTCCATCCATTCTTGGAAAAAATGTCCAACGCCACAACCTCCAATGCATTGCAAACCAGTCGAATGGTCTCCCTGTTGTTCTCAGACTGCAATAGAGCCCAAAACCGCGTCCAGCACCTGAACGTAGCCTTTATTACTACCAGCCTGGATCGCAGAGCACTCCCCCTTTTCATTGGATTGCTTAGCGATAACATCATCAGGAACCTTATCCGCAGAAGCAGACCGGAAGCCCCCAGGGTTTCCAACACTCTGGGCAGCACCAGCAAGAACACCGTGACTATTTGAATCTGCGCGGCCCTCAAAATCTTGAACGCGAACACGGACTCCATACCGTCCATGACCATGCCCTTAAAATCTTGGGGAACGAAGACCTCCACGAGCAGAATGAAGTTAACCACCATAGTTGCGACCATGAAATCGATCGCCACCAGCAGTCGCCGCAGGCCCAACAGCCCAACCGGCCCGGCACCATTCAAATTTGAATGAATGACAGGCGAACATTCCGAGACTGACGAAACAACAGGAACCGAGCGAAGAACATGCTGACTTGATCCATCCATCGAACTTTGAATAGATTCTTAAAGCATCGTTGCCTAATATAAAGCACATCCGGTTGCACTTCACCGAGATTGGACTCAGGAACAAAGGCAGCATTGCTGCAAGAGGACTGGAATTTGCCTTCGGCAACAGGGGTGGAATGAAGGCCATCCGAAAGGAACGAGCACGACCGCCATGGCATCGCCTCATCCAGATCCTTCCCCTCTCCCCCCAATTGGAAGAAACTATCCGATCTTACTTGATCCGCACGACCCGCCCAACATGGAGCCAGCCGCCGCCTCAGCCGCCTTCGCTGCAACGGCGGCATGGGCCACCAGCCCGCCGCACGCCCTCACAGAGAGAGAGATAGATCCAGCCTGCCGCCGATCGGCTGATACAATCGGTCGGCCAGATCCCATGAACTAAGAAATACCATGAACTCACCAAACACGGCAACGCCGGGCCATGGATCGGATTGGAGATCACCGGCCGCGCGCGAATTCAACTTCGCCGGTAGCGGGCGACAGAGCGTCGGGCAAGCGGTCGAACCGCCGCGACGCAGATCAAACGGTGAAACCCTCCTTGGGCTTGGCAAACCAGGTCATGGCCTTGAAGGACGCGAGCCGCCGCATGAGATCGCCGCGGTCCAATGGGTGGCACGGCGGCGGCGGCGAAATCACCGCCATGGCCGCCTTATCTTGGCGTGCCCCCGTATCAGCTCTCGCGTGGAGCCGTTAATATATTTCTCTTCCACCTCCTTTATGTGTGTTGTAGACTCATCTTCACCTCTTTTACGGCAAATCTAGCACGCGGTGGCCCAAATTAGACTTTCTTGATTTCTTCACTTTGTCAATCTCCAGAACCGGAGAAGCACCCAGTTCAATTGTAATATGGTTAACATCTGATGATGATTTCTTACTACTGATTGGCTTAGCTTCTAACGGCAGTTAGCATATGCAGCAGAGCTCTCAACTCCAGGGTGGTGGAGGCTGCTTGTTCTGTGACAACCATTGACACGGCTTTGTCGAATAGTGATGTGATCGGGAGCTCCAGTCATGTCCAGATAACAGGACTTTACCACAATTTTGCTTGGACAAAGGATCAGGTGATCAGCTCACCTGCCATCATTTGAGGATATAATTTCATTTAAGAAAGGACTGTTCACAGCTAGAAAAACAGAATCTTCCAGTGATAAATGTTTGCACCCACAAGCAACTGAAATAACGCTCTCTTCTCCCTCTCTGTCGCATGCACATACAGAGTACATCGTATCGTAGAGACTAAATTTTGAAACAACAAGCTGAGAATGACCATGAAAAGTATACAGCAAAATAACTTTCGTGATCAATTATTCTCAGCTCCGCTTAGATTTGAACTCTTGCCTACATGGGTTATCTTCAGGTGGAATCAGAGCTTCCCAAGATAGTTTGAAGTAATCTTGGCACTGGGGGCATGTTAAGCTCTACTAGACCCTCGAGAACCTGAACCACGTCACCCATTGTTGGCCTAACAAAGTCGTAATCTTGAATGCACCAACATGCAACTTTGCAAGCTCTTTCAACCTCCTCCATATTCATATGATCATGTAACTGGGGATCTACCAAACTCTGTAATTCTCCCTCAAGAAGCTTACGTGCAGCTTGCAAAGGAAAATAAGCTGCATGATCACCACCGCTTGTACATTCTTGATGTGAGTTCCTCCTTCCTGAGATGATTTCTAGCAGCACCATACCATAGCTGTAAACATCAACTTTTTGTGTAATAGCCACCCCACTAATCCATTCAGGTGCAAGGTACCCTATAGTTCCGCTTATTGTTGTTAGAACTCGACTGAAGTCCCTTCCTAGAAGTTTTGCCATCCCAAAGTCTGCAATTTTAGGAACGAACGACGCATCGAGAAGTATGTTTTCTGGCTTAATATCACAATGTATGATGCAGTCATGACAACTCTCATGCAAGTAGGACAATCCTTTAGCAACTCCTATGGCTATTCGGTACCTAGTACTCCAATTCAGCATTGTGGCGTTGCTTTGGAATAAATGGGCATCAAGAGAACGATTTACCATGAGTTCATAAACAAGCATCCTTCTATCACCTTCGCAACAAAAACCAATCAGTTTTACTAAGTTCAAATATTGGATCATTCGAACTGTACTGACCTCAGCCCTGAATTGCTTCTCTCCTTGGCGTGCACCATCAAGCATTTTCACCGCTATGGTCGTTGAGTCACTTAGAATCCCCTTGAACACAGAACCAAAGCCACCTCCACCTAGCTTCTCTGAGAAATCTTTAGTTGCACGTTGCAAATCAACATACCTAAAAGCTAGAATTCCACCACCATCTATAATGTTGTTCACTGGATGACCACACTGTTAGATTTGATCTTGGCTTAACTGTCACCTTAATGCTGATCCGAAATTTAAGGAGGCAGTTACCAATCTTGTGCCTTGATCGGAGGCACAATCAACTAATGGTTGTGGTCCCATGTCAGACAGCGCATATATAAAGAAAGGGAAGCCGGATCTCTTTGCGATGAGTGAAAACCGAAAGATGAAAAGGCAATCCCTAATATCTAAAACCCTAAGATCGATCATTGAGTGCGCTGGACTGACGTGAAGATCATCTACCGAAGGTCATCTCCATCGTCTTCTTTCTTCTTCATCGCTCGGGTTATTAAGGATTCGTGACTATCAGCGAGGAGGATTTCGTGCTTCTACCTCTCTATTGCGGGATTCATCTTCTACACCGGCTACACCATCCTCATCGACTCTTCTTCTCTTTCGGATTCTCATCTAATGGCATCACCGAACAACGGTATGTGTTCTAAAGTCTAATCCGCATTATGTGTTCATGACTAGGCTTTCGGTTAATGTAGATTAATGATTGAGTAACCTAAGTATTAATTCTAGCATTTGGTATCAGAGCGACCTTAAGCCTAACTTGAACCACTAAATCTTATGTTTACGATTCGGTGAATTAAGAATTAGATGAGAATGAAATTCGGGATGAACCGAATGTCTTAAGATTTAATTTTGATTCGGCTTAGTTCATAATTTATGTTTTAATGGGCACGGGTTTTAGCATTTAGAAGGAGATGAGCAAATGGGATTCGCATCAAGAACCCTAGTTCTATTTATCCCCAAATCCAGTACCCTAAATCCCCAAATTAGAACCCTAATCTTCAGTTTTTTCCCCAAAATCCCCGAATCAATCAAGAGCAAAATGCAAACCCTAAAATTTTGAGATGGAGTTTTTAGGGCTTATCTAATCGTCATGCGCGGCTTGCGGCTCCTTGCCTCTGCGTGTGCCGCCTACTTGATCTTGCCCTTGACCTTAGTTCTGTAGCGCCATCGCCTTGCTTTCGATCACGCCACGCCATCGCCGCTCTCTGGTGTCCCTCTCGCCTAGCTTGAGCCAGCTGACCTCGAGATCCTCTCGCGCATGCTTGTTATCGCCCGCCGCTCGCCATCTTCGCCCGTTCGCTCGCCCAATCGCCGCAGCGAATTTTCAGGCGGAGACGAAGAGTGAAATGAGCTAGGTTTAGGGTTTTCGTTCGGCCACCCGTTTTTGTTCGATCTCGGCCGTCCGATCAAAATCATCGGCTGAGATTTGCGTCTTGCGATAAATTTGGCGTTCTTTGAAATTGCTTGTGCCATGAGAGTTTTCCCTGGGCCGGCTTCTTGTGTGGGCTCGACAACATTGGTCTCTCTTGGGCATGTTTTTGCATTTTAGGTAGGTGTCTCGCTCTGGTGGTTCTTTTCTTTGGGCCTCATGAGTTTTGGGCTTGAGCATAATAGTTAGCACATTTTATTTTGTATTTATTCTGTCTCAATTATTTTCAGCAATGATAATTGTTTAATTATTTATTTTCTGGGCATTTATGTTATGTTTAATCTTATGATTAATTTCTGGATTAATTGCTAAATGAGACAATTAATTTTACGTCATGATTATTTCTTAGCATTATCTCTAATTAAAATGGAATCAAGGGGAAATTTTAATTGGAGATTATTGTTCAATGTTTAAAATTGGGATTATGTTATGACCATGATCGTATACTGACCAACGTTGTTTATGATCATGTGTCACCCATAAGACAATTTAGTTCTTTCGTTTACGCTTAGCGGTGATGCGAAATAGAACTTTAAATTTTGTCATTAGTATGATTATTAATCGGACCAACATAAGGTTCGATTTTGGGGTGAAAGTGAGTAAAGCGAAGTTAAATTTTGGGCTTTAATTAATTTTAGTGCATTTTCTTATGATTAATGTTGTTCTTCTTTATACCTTTGCAACAATTAATGTCGCCCGATAATAATGCATCATTTTATACATCCTTTTGGTTAATGTTTAGTTGTCCTAAGTGATGCAATTATGATAATTGAGGAATGCACAAAGTTAGTTAATATTTTCTGGCCTATTATGATTAAGTTTGTCTCAAATCAAAATGGAACCAACGGGAAATTTTGATTTGGGACTATAACCAAGTTTTGGACATTAATATACTTAAGTGTTGACTTTTATGGTTGTATTTCGACCAAAGTTATTTATAATCATGAATTGTCAAAATTTATTTCCCACTGATGAAATGTTTTAAATCCTAAGCCATGCATTATTAATGAGCCCATTTTTAGGCATAAGTTTTAAATTTGGTTTTGGATGCTTTCTCGAGATAGGCCACAAATAACGTTTTAGTGCATTCCGAGAATAAGTTAAGATGGGATTATTTAAATACTATGATTCTGCCTGAGTTGTTCATATGTTGTAATTTTTATGCCCTGAATTCTAAGCTTAAGTTTTTCCTTTATTTTCAATTTAGCATTTAATTTACTGCTCATTAAATATCAATTGTTTACGCTTCCGCAATTTAGTACTTGATGTCTAATACTCAGTAATTTTTATCATGTAATTAATTTTGTCTCTTATTAATGTATTCTACCTTAAGACAATGTGATTATGATTAATTAAATGCTTCATGACTATATACTGACAACGTCTTTTATTGGTCATGTGACATTTAATTAATTCTCATATTAATTAAGTTATTGAATCTTTTCAAGCATTTATATGATAAAGACTACATTATGATTAAGATATCTCTGATTAAGATGGAACCAACGAGAAGTCTTAGTCAGAGATTTAATGAAGTTTTTGGGATTATGATTGTGGCCATAATTGCATTCTGACCAAAGTTGTTTGCAATTATGTACCATTCCCATAGATTAAGTTCTTTTCCTTTATGTACCTAAAGGTAATACAATTTAGAACTATGGTTATGTTTTGGGCTTATGTTGTGACACACGGTTATATTCTGACCAAAGTTGATTATAGTCGTGTGTCATCCCATAGCTTTTCTAATCAAAATGGAACCAACGAGAAGTTTTGGTTAGAGATATCATGTTGATTTAAGGATTACGTTTATGGCTCACGATTACAAACTGACTAGCATTGTTTGTGATCATTTGCCATCCCCATTAGTGAATCCAGTTATTCTTCGTTTTCTGCCAAAATATGATGCGAAGATGGACTGTTGATTCTTTCCTCATGTTAAATTCTTCTTCGTTATTGCCCAATGGTGAAGCGAATTAGAATTATTAAGTTTTGTCATTAGCATGTTATTAACCTGATTAGTGTCGGGTTAATTTCATGACAGACAATCATTCACATTTTGTGAAATGTCCTATTATCAATTCAACCATAAGTTCTTGGTTTGCTTCTAGTACCCTAATAAGAAATAGAGTAATTTATTAGCGTATTATTCTTGAGGTTATTGATTATGCACACAAACATAATGTTGATGATTGGCTCCTATTAAGTAGCATCTAATAACTTAGATATTGACAAAAGTTCAATATTACGATGAATAGGGAGCAATCCTCCAATTAAATTATGATAATCGACAATAGTAGAAAAGCATTACGAAACACCGACAAAAGTGAACTATAATTGTGCCCATAAATGTGTCCATTCATAAAGAAAGTTGGTTAAATACTAAGGCGTGTTTATCTTGCCAACATTACCTCAAGACTATGAAAGTTTTAAAGCGAAGCCTTAGAGAATGAATAAGAGGCTAACATTGAAGTTGTTGGAAATTTTCCATCGATTACTAAGTTATGTTTTCACCCTCCATCCTAATAATGTAATTTATGTTCCCATTATAAAAGTGTAAGCAAATTACCTTTTATAATGGAAATTACATTATTATAAATTATTTGGAGAGCATTAAGTATGTTGCTAACTTTAATAGAGTAAATATTTATGAGAGTTCATCAAAATTGTGGCATTGACGCTTGTACCACATTTCGAGGGGGAGAATGGAACGTCTCATTAAGAAAATAGAAGCTTCATTATGTGAGACATAAACCCCATAAACAAATTATTTACTCTTACTCTATTAAAGTTACTCTCCTTGTCAATAAGTTTAATGGATAGGAGGATTAAATAAATACATTACACTATTAAAAAAAATTAAGATACTTATAAAGCTTGACTAAAGGGTAACACTGTTTTTTGAACCACTGAATTGATAAAAATGTTGATTCTAGTGGGAGCTCTGAGGCAAGGTAAAACTATACTTGACACAATCGTGCTTATGTCCTAATGTCGATAGTCTGAAAGAATAGCAATCACTGTCTCTAAAAGTTCCACCTCCAGTTGATTCTGGAGTTTATGATAATGCGAGTCTCACATAAAGATACCTTCCTTAAGACCAGTGGGAGTAAATTTAACATCTTAGCTGTTTGTTATGAATGCCTTGTTGGCTATCAACAATAGGGACATTAATGTTTGTCTTGGTGATGTCTCTCATGTTTTGACTATTAAGATTCACCAGGATAGGTCCAACATTAAGGGAGTTTACTCCGATTATTAAGGGCGATATAAGTTTTTCTTACGTTCTACTGTCATGAACATTATGTATACTTAAGTTTATATGCTCCCTTATTTAACGTTTATAACCAGGATACTTGGCAGGTATTAATCTAGGATTGGACCACTGGAAAACTACTAAAGACAACTTTGCATCATAGGCAAAGTGCTAATGATTACATGCTCACATATAAGAAGTCTGATAATCATAAAGTTATAGGTTATTCAGACACAAATTATGCAAGGTGTGTTGATATTAAGAAATCCATATTAAGTCAAATCTTCAACCTTGTAGAAAGAGCCATATTGTGGAATGGCTCTAGTCAATATCTTAAAGCGTCATTAATGATGCAAGTAGACTTGTGGCATGTCATAAAACTATTAGATAATAAGAAAACCACAATAGGCTGTTGTGGTTTAAGAATAACAAAATTTATTTTGGCTTAAGATTCTATCACGGAATTTATTATGTAATAGTGCAATTTTTCTTGAGTAACAATATGTCAAGTTGTGCTGCCAAACACATGACGTTGTGAAAGATGTAATCCAGAATCGAATTATTGATGTTCAGCCTATATGAATTGAGTATCATGTTTATTATATAAGTTTATGCATCGTGTTTAGTTCAATGATTCCCTGTTAAAGGCTTGTCTCAAAATTAATGCGGCATAAAACTTATTGATGACCTATATACGGGACAAATTGAGATCTCAAAAAAAACTTGATTCGGAAATTACAAAGTTTGTCTTCACCTTTTAAATGTGCACATGATGTCAATGAAAACAAAGCGCACAAAGGACCATAAGAATACAAACCAACTCCGTTAAGTTTAAGTGGCTATCCTATCGAGATGGAGTAGTACTCTATAGATGATGGGGTTTGATGGCATTAATTGACCAGCATAGCGCATTACCTTGGTGTGCTGTTCTGTTTAGTGTGGAATTATGTTAGCCTTACGATCAAGTGGGAGAATGTTAGATTTGATCTTGGCTTAACTGTCACCTTAATGCTGATCCGAAATTTAAGGAGGCAGTTACCAATCTTGTGCCTTGATCGGAGGCACAATCAACTAATAATTTGTGGTCCCATGTCGACAAGCGCATATATAAAGAAAGGGAAGCGGATCTCTTTGCGATGAGTGAAAACCGAAAGATGAAAAGGCAATCCTAATATCTAAAACCCTAAGATCGATCATTGAGCGCTGGGTAGCGTGAAGATCATCTCTGAAGGTCATCTCCATCGTCTTCTTTCTTCTTCATCGCGCTCAGGTTATTAAGGATTCGTGACTATCACTGAGGAGGATTTCGGTGCTTCTACCTCTCTATTGCCGGGATTCATCTTCTACACCGGCTACACCATCCTCATCGACTCTTCTTCTCTTTCGGATTCTCATCTAATGGCATCACCGAACAACGGTATGTGTTCTAAAGTCTAATCCGCATTATGTGTTCATGACTAGGCTTTCGGTTAATGTAGATTAATGACTGAGTAACCTAAGGATTAATTCTAGCATCCGCTTCCTTTTGTTCCTCCGAATGATCAATAGCAGGAAAAGCACCATGAAACCGAATGCAATAATGCTTGCACCAACGGCGATGCCGATGATCCTTCTTCTACTACTATTGTTTCCCCAACTTTGCACCTCTTTAGCAGCAAAGCGAAGGTAAAGAATCTGTCCGTCAGTATTGAGATTGCCATTATACTGCTTCACATTAGTAAGCTCGCCATTCCAGATAGAACAACCACTTTTTCCATAGGAATATGCAGTGCATGAGCAGTTTCTTAGACAAACCTGCAGGCATTCGTGTGCACTTGCAACAGCTTCCATGCTATGGACATCATACGGCAATCTGACACTTGGTATGGGAAAGAAGTGGTCAGTTAACCCTGTTGTGCTCTTGTTGCTAATGCAATCTAGCGGAGTATTTCTTATGCACCCTTGTCTTCTGTCATCCTGGTCCCAATCACTCGGCGACTTCACGGAGAAGCCCTCCATGCAGTTGCACAACGGAAGTGAGTTCTCATTGCAGACTGTGAAAGGCCCACAAACAGCGAAAACATCACATGAAGCCTTGGGTTGGATGTAGATAGTTTCCCAATCTTGCAAGCTTTCAGCCCAAAGTAGCTGCTTGGCGGGACCAGAGACGTCAAGTAAGCAGAGTGTGATCACTGTTGGATCCAACGTGGTGTAGGTGAAGTACTCCTCTTCATCGTTGTCGATGAATTTGGGACTGAGAAGAACTTTACTTGACATCTCTGGCATTGAGTTGAAGTACTGTCCATTCCATTCCCCGGTGGAAAAGTACGGCATGGATGAGTTGCAAAGCTTACCCACGTATTGCCTAGCGCCAGTGGGGTCTAACTCCATGCAGTATAAGCCTGGAGCTGGGTCTACCAAGTTCTTCTTTGAAACCAAATTGTATTTCTGACCGGTGACCTTGTTCCGGCCGATCTTTGCGCCGGGGAGTAAAACATCTGTTGGGTGCTCAAAGCTCTGCCACCACACATTGGATGAGTTGGGGGCATCTAGGATGACAAGATTTCCATTGTCCGATAGCACAACAGTAATATTCTTGTTGGCTTTTGTTCTGTTGACTATTTGGCTGGACCAGATTATGGACTTGGTTGCATTTTTTTCGATAAAGGAAGCTTTTATAAATCTTAGTAAATTACATCAAGGTGATACAATTATACTAAGAAGACTCCCGGCCTCTACACAGCTAGGGTGTACACAGCCAAACACACACACACAAGAAAAGACAAAGGAACCGTCGCGGCAAACTACATCACGCAATATTGTCTTCAAGGCTATCCACCATCATAGCAACATTTGGACCGCGATAAAAACTCTCCAATGACAACGCCTCCAAGAAGGACTCGTCGCACGCACCGCCATTGCCATGATCCAACCAGTGAAAGCCAGACCAAAGATTTTCACCTCGGAGAGTAAATCCTCATACTACAAAACAATGCCTTCAACAAGACCATTGCCAGGCACAACCAACTAAGGTCAGACCTAGAGATTTCTCCACGAAATCAATCTAGGAGATCGGTGTTGCAACTACCCGCATTCCGAGCTTGTGCCGCCATACCACTTAATCTTAGCCAATAGCAACGACCATCTTCTCAAGGCCAGACAAACAATTTTTAGATGTTCGACTCTACGATGACAGATTCGCGAGTTAGCCAATAGGCACACGATCATCAAGTCCATAGAGTGCATCTAAAAATAAGTTGTGTCGCCTAAGAAAAGCGAATCCATGAATCGATGCTAAGATGATATAGGTCAAAAGAAATATATGAACAACGCTAGAAAGAGATGAAGACGCTGAAGCGAAGAGTAGTCCGGTGACAACCCAAACTTGCCGACGAGTGACAAAAGCGACCCACAAGGCAGGACACCACCGGGACAAAGCGGAAGCACCGGCGACGCCCCACGGAGGAAAAACGACGCTTCACGCCGCCGTCGGTGAGGTGGAGGTGTTGTCGGCGACGCTTCAAGGAAGACAGATGGCACCGTGGTTGTCACCATCGTCGGCTCAATGCTGGCAAAGCGTTAGCCCAAACACCACCAACCTCACCATTGCCCGAAGAAGGAGTCAGCCCCGCGAGCACCGCGCCAGCGAGCGCAGCCATCGTAGCCACACCAACAGCAAGAGCCATGGATAGAGGACGCCCGCCGTCCGACGCCGCTACGGAACCCTAGAAACATCTAGGGTGCGCAGCAGCAGGCGACAGGTCTGCGCCAAGCCGAAGCCGCCGCTGCATCACTGCCGGGCCAACCGATTCCGCCATACATCGCACGCCGCGTCGCGCGCCGCGCCAGCCACCGCAGAAGAACTTCGTCGTCCTTCATCCGCCCGGCGAGCCCTCCCAAACCGCACAATGGCCCACCCGCCCGCAGCCAGATCCGGCGGAGGAGAGCCAAATCCAGGCCACCGAGCCGCGGATCCAACCTTCCCAAGGCCAGGAGGTCCGCCCGGCAACAACGGCCGCAGAGAGGGAGGGACGAGCCGCAGAGGAGGGGGCAACGCGCGAGAGGATGGAGGAAGAACAACTCCCGCCGCCGCCTTGCGCCGCTTGAGCCTCTCGGCGGGGCGCTCGGTGGCGGCGGCGAGGAAGGAAGGGAAGGCTGGCGGCGGCGAGGCAGGGAAGGGAGGAATATCTCAAGATTCGAATGCACGTCCGGACTTGGTTGCATGGTTTAAGATGACAAGATTGCCATCCCCTGAAACTGTGAGCTTTGACAGTCTAATGTTGGGGTCAGTGATTGGCTTCTCTCTGTTAGCAATCCATACAGGAGTGAACTTTGGGATCTTGTTGAACCATATGCCTAGGTACCAGTTGGGTAAGCTGGTGTTGTCTGAGGACTTACTGCTGCCTATTTTGAAGAAGCCTAGCGCAAACATGCCGTTGCTGGAGAAGAGCTTGTCGCTGCTGCCGATGAGCGCTTGGCCTGCCGTCAGGGTACTGCCATTTGCAGCAGAGCTCTCATTTGAGTAGTACAGCAGAGAAATGAGAAGCCCAAAGACTGTAAAAAGACGACGCATAGTGTGTTAATCAATGGATGTGAGAGACAGAGCACAAGAAGTATATCTAACGATGGATGGATTGATGCAGCTATGTACTGTTCTAACTTTTTGAGACGAAGAACTGCAAATATATAGCGTGCTATCAGGTCAGGTGCGACTCTAGCAGAAGATGGAAATTAGTTTGACTGACGGGACGGGCAAGTTCTACTGCCGGCCAAGTTCGGCATTGATGACCTTATCTAGCTTGTCTGAAGCCACGATTTAGCTATGATAATTAATATTACTCTGTTTTAGAGCACCTAATGCCACCTGAAAGTCATAGAAATCCTAATCTTGCATGCATCCTTTGCTCGCTTGGCATCGCTCGGCTGCCGGCAATCAATCTGGTCCTGACCTTGACACTTTCGTCCGCAATGTTGCCTCCATTGCCTGGAATTTATGTTATTTTTATTGTATTTGGTACATACTCTTTCTTCTAATCTAAGTGTTAGTTTTATTGTTATTTTTTATTTAATTTTGAATATTAATTTTAGGTTTGAATTTATATACAAATACAACTACTAGTGTTTACCTAATTTTTGTTTCAAATTTTAGCTATGTACGGGTTTTAATTTAGACTTCGTATACAAATTAAATGGTTAATTTCTTTTTATTTTTATTCTAAATTTCTATTACATGTTATTGTATTTGATACCGACTCTTTATTTTAATCTAAGCCATTATAGCTTGGGTCGCTAGATAGACAGTTAGATTTTTTTTTAATAATAACATCTAGTGACTACTATAAATCAATTTAGTTAGGGTGTACCAGGTTAAGAGTTAGATGTTTTACTTTTTTTAATATTTTCTATCCTATTTCTCTTTTTTCTTAGTATGCAACTCTCTATGTGCTTTTAATTAGGGTCCACCAGATTGAGAGCTAGATATTTTGCTTTTTTATGAGAATTCGTATCTTTTTTATCTTAGTAACTCTCTATAAGATTTTAATACATAATAATAGATAGGTAGAAAATAGTTGCTAGCTGACCCGCTAAGTCATCGTAGATACAGCAGCAGCAACAACAAAAGATTTACATTACGGATCAAACTCTTCATTTTTTTAACCGTTACGAATCAAGCTTGGTTTGACTTTCCGTTATATACATCTAGAACTGATTTTTACCGACTTTTAAAGCCATGGTAGTTGTATATTATTTGATCAATCTCAATTGTTATAATCCGTAAAAAATTGACGGTATATATTTTTCTCTTTTTACCTCGATTAATGTAGAATTTTTTTCTATTGCTTTAATAATATAAAGATTCTTCGTGCTACATTGCCTTCAACACATTTCTCAAAATGAATAGGCAATTATATTATGATCGAGTAAATTAGCTAGATTGTCACAATGTTTAGTTTTCTAAACGCTTATCCCACTGTTCCATTTCGCACCGAGTCCATCCACCAATCACCATGCATTGCTGAGGTAAGGTCCTCGCAAACCGCTATTTTCGGGCCGACGCCCATACAGTGTTCAATGAAATGCTCGTGCGGCGAACGCATGGGACGTGAAAGTCATAGAAATCCTAATCTTGGATTTGGATGCATATATGGACGATGCTTTCCTTTGCTCGCTTGGCATCGCTCGGCGGCCGGCAACCCATATGGTCTTGACTCTTGGGAAAAAAATTTGGTGCAGCCAGTCTCCAAACCACGAGCGCTACGTACTGGCTCTAGATGCATGCCGCGTGGACACCACACCGATCCGATGTCTCTCTCCCAGGTCAGCGTCGGCTTTCAGATAAACGCATGCTCGGCTTGGCTTCTAGGAAAACGGCAACGACTCACCCGACCTGGACTCGCACGCAAGCGATTCATGCGACGTTTCGATGCCCTGGACTCGCAGCCCATCACGTCTCTTCGCCTCTTGACGTTTCGACGCTGGGGTTGTTTTGTTTTGTGTTCTTCTCTGCTCCTTTTCTGAGCAACTTCTTGCATTGGAGATCTCTGGGAGTTTGCCGAGTTCTTGCAGTTTCAGTTTGCTGTAAGTTCATGCAAAGGAGTTTCCTTTTGTTGGATTTTTGGTATGTCATTTAAAATGACAATGGCTCCTCCCGAAAGCGACGACCCCCTTGTCCCCCTCGCCGGGATCCCCTCCCTCTGCGGAAGATCCCCTTCCCCCCCCCCCCCCCCTCACCACTCCCAAATCGCTGAGGCTCACCCCGACCTTGGCGCCCACACTCGTAGCCCCCAAAGACGGTGTCCTCTCAGGCTCCCCCATCTGCAGTTACTCCCAGATCTGAGCGCATTGAGCTGCAGTTACTCCCAAGATCTCTTGCAGATTCCGAGAAGCTTCATTGGGATTTCTCTGATGATGATGAAGCCAGCGATTCCCAAGGTTCTCGGCCGCGCCTCAAGACTTCATTACCCCTAGTCGAGCCTCTGCGGAAGATGGGACTCCTCCTGAGTCTGCGAGCCCGCTTGGCGCCCTCCCTCTCCCGTCTTTGAGCGATTTGGTGCTCTTCTCGGGGCCTTGAGATCCTCCGGAGTTAATGGCTTCGGCGCCTCCACCCACCGCAATCAAAGCCTTCTTTTGCTGGTGCCTCGGCGCCTTCACCCACCAATGGTGATGCTTTCTTGCCATTGCTCCACGACAAGGCTCAAGTCTGAGTATTCAAGTCAATACTAATTTTTCTTATAAAAAGTTTAGAAATATTTTAAATACTTATAAATTTAATGGTTAAAAAATTTACTTTCAATTAGGCCATTTCCCCAATCGTTCCTTCGGACTTTTTATAAAAAAAACTTAAATGTTTACAAAATCATTTTAAAATACGGGGGTGAGTAAAACGCGATATCCCCCTTTTAAAAAATGGTTCGCCTATTAAATATGCGTTTTACTTCGCCTCATATTTTTACTTGGATTAATCTTTTAGACACTTATTTAATAAGATAAATTAAATTAATTTCTTTTTAATACTTAAAAAATTTCTTTTGTTTTTGATTCTTTTTGCTGTTAAAAACTTTTAAAGATTTACTTTTAAAAAAAAAAAGTGCGATGATTAAAATTGGAACCTTTATTGTTTTATTAAAATTCATTTAAATTTATTATTTAATAGGGATAATTAAATTTTTTTTTGTAATAAAGTACTCGGGCGGGAGTTAAAAATATAAAGATTCTTCGTGCTACATTGCCTTCAACACATTTCTCAAAAATGAATAGGCAATTATATTATGATCGAGTAAATTAGCTAGATTGTCACAATGTTTAGTTTTCTAAACGCTTATCCCACTGTTCCATTTCGCACCGAGTCCATCCACCAATCACCATGCATTGCTGAGGTAAGGTCCTCGCAAACCGCTATTTTCGGGCCGACGCCCATACAGTGTTCAATGAAATGCTCGTGCGGCGAACGCATGGGACGTGAAAGTCATAGAAATCCTAATCTTGGATTTGGATGCATATATGGACGATGCTTTCCTTTGCTCGCTTGGCATCGCTCGTGACGGCAACCCATATGGTCTTGACTCTTGGGAAAAAAATTTGGTGCAGCCAGTCTCCAAACCACGGCGCTCACGTCTGGCTCTAGATGCATGCAGCGTGGACACCACACCGATCCGATGTCTCTCTCCCAGGTCAGCGTCGGCTTTCGGATAAACGCATGCTCGGCGGCTTCTAGGAAGCGGCAGCGACTCACCCGACCTGGACTCGCGCGCATAAGCGATTCATGCGACGTTCGATGCCCTGGACTCACGCAGCCCATCCGTCTCTTCGCCTCTTGGCGTTTCGGCGCTGGGGTTGTTTTGTTTTGTGTTCTTCTCTGCTCCTTTTCTGAGCAACTTCTTGCATTGGAGATCTCTGGGAGTTTGCGAGTTCTTGCAGTTTCAGTTTGCTGTAAGTTCATGCAAAGGAGTTTCCTTTTGTTGGATTTTTGGTATGTCATTTAAAATGACAATGGCTCCTCAGCGGCGACCCCTTGTCCCCCTCGCGGGATCCCCTCCCTCTGCGGAAGATCCCTTCCCCCCCCCCTCACCACTCCCAAATCGCTGAGGCTCACCCCGACCTTGGCGCCCACACTCGTAGCCCCCAAAGGCGGTGTCCTCTCGAGGCTCCCCCATCTGCAGTTACTCCCAGATCTGAGCGCATTGAGCTGCAGTTACTCCCAAGATCTCTTGCAGATTCCGAGAAGCTTCATTGGGATTTCTCTGATGATGATGAAGCCAGCGATTCCCAAGGTTCTCCAGCCGCGCCTCAAGACTTCATTACCCCTAGTCGAGCCTCTGCGGAAGATGGGACTCCTCCTGAGTCTGCGAGCCCGCTTCGAGGCGCCCCTCCCCTCTCCCGTCTTTCAGACGATTTGGTGCTCTTCTCGGACGCAGATCCTCCGGAGTTAATGGCTTCCAGCGCCTCCACCCACCTGCAATCCGAAGCCTTTACTGCTGGTGCCTCCGGCGCCTTCACCCACCAGCGGACTGATGCTTTTACTGCCATTGCTCCACCTGACAAGGCTCAAGTCTCCATCCCCCCTCCGGCCGCTGAGAAAATTCAAGTCCCCCTAGCTGCCGCGCCGCCCGGAGCCGCGCAGCCCGGTGATGTCTGGCATCTTGTCAAACCAAAGTTCTGGTGGAGGCGTCGGCCCAAAATTTCCTCATCCCCCCAGCCTGCTCGCCTATATCAGTGCCCCCCTCCGCCTCAAGGCCATCCTCCACTCAAGAATCCCTCGCGCTCTAGAGCTGCTCTGCTCCCAGCTCTTAAAGGCAGGTGCTTCCGCTGTCTTGCCCTCGACCACAAAATCAACAAGTGTAGGGACCCAGTCAGGTGCCTCAACTGTAAGGGTTTTGGTCACCTTGCCTGGCAGTGCTTTCGTCTGGCTGCTCCCCCTGTCGTGTACCCCAGCAAACTTCCCACCCCCTTGCAATGGCCCTTGCCGGCTGCCCAGAAAATCAACCCTCAAAGAGCCTCTGCACACTGATCATCTCAGAAGACATGAGCGGTGAGGCGGCCAAGCTTAGTCAGCATGCAGCGCTCCTTGTCGCCACGGGCGACAGATTCTCCTCTGTGACCTCCAACACCTACAAGGCGGCCAAGGCCATTGAGGCTGCGCTTGGCATCCCCTGGGCTGATATGCGCGTCACGCGCCACAACCTGGAGGACTTTCTCGCCTGGTTCGACTATCCTGAGCAGCGGACTGCGGCGGTCCATGCCAGGCGCATCGAGCACGCGGGCTTCAGCTACGACGTCAAGCCCTGGCTTCTCCACCGCAATGCGAGCCAGACAACATACTGGTTTCGGGCGCGCATAGGCGTGGAGGGCCTCCCCTTGTGCGCCTGGAACCAGACCACTGCGGCGGACATGCTCAAAGGCTGGTGCTGCTTCGACCGCATCGACCTGTCATCCCGGCGCCGCGAGGCTACCAACATTTTTTGGGTATGGGTCTGGGTGTCAAACCCGGACGTCATTCCCAAGTCTTGTACCTGCTCCTTGTTTACTGAAGATCGAAGTGGTCGGGCTCTGCGTGCTGGGGTGGATCACCGGGAGTCTTCTCCTCCACGCTCAAACCCTCCGGAGGGCTTCTCCTACGAAACCCTCATTCACCTGGACATCACTGAAGACTACTCGCCAGCTAGCGGCTCCAACGAAGACTGGCCAAAGATTAAATCCTTCGACTGGAGCCTTGGTGTCCTTGACGGCTCTCTCCCTTGCCCCGCTCAGCACCTGTGTCTTGGCCGCATATGGCGATCGCCTCGGCCGGCCGCCGGGGGCAGACAGCGACACGGGCGGTGGTGGCATAATGGGTCGACGGCCATTTGAGGCGCCGAACAAGCGCTCTGGGCGGATCGTGTTCTGGCGGCCGTGCTAGAACTCGACTCTCGCGGCAAGCGACTGATAAGCGAACTTCATGACCCGCACCCGCCGAAGGTCCCTCCTTGCTGATGAAGACCTGCACGTCTCTCCCGCAAGCCCTCGTCCACGCCGTCTGCGCTCCAGGTCTCATGAACGTGCACCGTGAAGGCTGACTTCGGGGCCTGCTAATGTGGCGCTGTATTCCCGTCCCCAGCTCTCGGTTCCGATGCCATGCATGGTGCAGTCGGAGCATTCGGACCCCATGGACATCTCCCCGCCCAGAAGTTTGCTGGTCCATGCTTCAAACCTCCAAGATCCACTGTTATCCCTCCCGCAGTAGATCTCTGTCCCAAGCTCTGGAAAGTGGATTGATCCGATGATTGAGGAGGCTGAGGTTTTGCGGCCCCATGTGCCTGGGAGGTCTTCACTTGGGTCCTCTCCGGTGTCTGGTACCCTGCCAACTATGGATGGTTCTTCTGTTGGCCTCCATCTTCTGTCTTTGCATCTTTGCTCATGACTCCTCCGGCGGGGACCCGTCTTTCTTGTGACCACTTCGACTTCTTGAGGTCTTCACCCATGAAGTCTTCGCCAAGCCCTCCGAATCAATCCTTGGGGCTCGGCCACCGGCTCCACGCCTCTGGCGTCTCTCGGCTCTGAGGCGATGCCCCTGGCGCCGCTCAGCGGGTCCCAGCCAGCGATCTCAACTTCGCATCAAGACAAGAGCTATCCCGACGGTGAAAATGGCGGAGGAACTTCTCTCCTGGCGCCTTGGTTTCTGCTCGCCAAAAACTGGCTGCGTTCGCCCGGAGGATGTGCTTCAATTCCAGCGTCTGTTCACTGAGCCGCTCTCGGACCATGTCATTGCTGCCTTGCGGGAAGTCTGTCGCCTCGACGATCCAAGCAAGCAAGCTCTCCTGGCCATGGCGCAAGAGCCATCTGCTCAGAGCGTCGTTAGCCTCGCGCCCCTTGTGGCTGGATGTTGTTGTTCTGCATTTCTCATGTCTGTACTTCGCATGTTGCATGTCTTATGTTACTTCTGTCAGGTGCTTGGACACGGGGTGTCCCCTTTTGCTCCCCTAAGCTCTGTACTGCTTCTCAAGAATCGCACGTCTAGCCAGGTCTGTGGACACGGGGTGTCCCCTTTTGTTCTTGCATGTTCTGTACTGCTTCTCAGAATTTGCTATCCAAGACTTGCATGTTCTGTGCTGCTTCCCACAAGTCATCCTGTTTGCTTGCTCATTGAAAAGTCCTCCTGTTTCATGCCTACGGTTGTCCTTCTTCCTTCCGATGCCTGATTGTTTTATCCTCAGCTGGAATGTCCATGGCCTCAATGGGCCGGCCAGACGAGCAACACTACGACAGATAATTGACTCCGTCCATCCCGATATTGCCTGCTTCCAGGAGACCAAACTTCAGTGCATCGATCAACACCTAGTTTTGGAAATTGGTGGCCAGCGACTTTCTAACGCCCATTACCTCCCAGCTCAAGGCGTTAGAGGTGGTGTGCTGTTGCTTTGGGATAGCCTCAAGGTCCGAGTGACGGCACCGCAAGTCAACCGCTACTCCCTAACAGTTCGAGTCTCCTATCAGCACGATGTTTCTTTGTTTTTGTTGACGACAGTATATGGACCATCTGACGACATGGAAAAATAGTCCTTCCTCCAGGAGCTGTCTTCCCTGGCGCCCCAGTCGCAATCCCCCTGGCTTGTTCTTGGAGACTTCAATCTGATTTACGAAGCGAGAGACAAAAACAATAGCAATCTAAACCATCGTTTAATGGCCCAATTCTGGGGTGCTCTTAACCGCTACAACCTCAAGGAGATCCCCCTTCTAAATCGGAGGTTCACATGGAGCAATGAACGAAGCGACCCTACCCTGGGTAAGCTTGATCGGGTTTTCTGTAATCAGGAGTGGGACATCATGTTTTCTGATCACCTGCTTCAAGCGCTATCCTCTTCCATGTCGGACCATTGCCCGCTCCTCCTGGCCTGTGAAAACGGCCCTCGAAAACCTCGAGTCTTCAGGTTTGAAAATTTTTGGCCTCGATTCCCGGGCTTCCACCAAGTTGTGCAGCGAGCTTGAGTGCATGCCATCTTTCTTTTCGACCCGATTAATCGTTTATCGCATAAGCTCGCATATTTGCAAAAAGCACTTCGCATCTGGAGCTCCTCAATCTTAAGACGTGTTGATCTTACAATTCGACATTGCTCCAGCTCCTCCTAGCAAACGTGTTGATCTTACGATTCGACATTGCTCAAGAATCTAGAGAACTATCTCAGGTTGAATGCGATCTTCGAAGGCTACTCAAACTCCGGATTCTTGGCCTAGCCGCAGTTGAAAAGGCTCGTAAAAGACAGGCTTCTCGCATTGTTTGGCTCAAGGAAGGGGATGCAAACACCCGTTTTTTCCATCTAAGAGCTAATGGACGGCGTCACAAAAATTTTATTCAGTCTATAAATTCCACTGATGGCCTAGCCACCAGGCATGAAGACAAGGAGCGTCTCCTGTTCGACCACTTCTCTTCCCTCCTGGGCAGCAACACCTCGCATCCCTCAGTCATAAATTGGCAAAGTCTTAATCTGCCAGCTCATGACGTCGCTGATCTTGACGCCCCCTTCTCTGAGCATGAAGTTCTGCATGCAATTTGCCAGCTTCCCGCTGAAAAAGCACCTGGTCGGATGGTTTCACAGGCACATTCTTCAGGCATTGTTGGGACATCGTCAAGCACGACATCATGGCCATTTTCCGCTGCATCGAAAACTGCCGCATTTGAGATTTTGAACCCCTCAACTCAGCTTCCATTGTTCTAATCCCAAAAAGCGAGGGCTCAGGAACTGCCGCGGATTACAGACCAATCAGCCTCATTCACTCTTTCACAAAAATCCTATCCAAGGTTCTTGCGCTGCGTCTTGCTAGGCACATCGACACGCTAATTTCAAGCTCTCAAAGTGCCTTTATCAAAGGAAGATGTATCCAAGAAAATTTCTTATGGGTTCAAAATCGCGCAAGAGCCTATCATAAGAATCAAACGCCGGTGCTCCTCCTCAAGCTTGACATCCACAAAGCTTTTGACTCTGTCTCCTGGGACTATACGGACCTACTTCAAGCCATGGTTTAGGTCCCGTTAGCGAGGCCGGTCATGTCAATCTCTTCGCCTCGGCCACCTCTGGGTCCTCCTCAGCAGGATCCCTAGACCCAAAATCGGACATCGCCGTGGCTTGGCGGGGTGATCCGCTATCGCCTACCTTTTCCTTCTAGCCATCGACCCGATTCATTACTTGCTCTCCAAAGCCACTCATGGCGGTGTCCTATCCCCCTTGAGGATGTCATCCAGCCTTCGAGTATCCTTTTTGCTGATGATGTGTTATATTCCTGAATCCGGTCAAGGAAGAGTTAGAGGCAACCCTGGACATTCTCCGGGCTTTCGGCGAATCATTGGGATTAAAAGTAAACATGCAAAAGAGTTCCATTCTTAATCGGAGAAATGACACCAACCCCCAGAACACCTTACGAGGCTTTCGAGGAAAAATCTCGACCTTCCCTTTCAAATACAGGGTTGCCATGGCGCTTGGGCGTCTGCGTCGAGCCGACCTACAACACGTCTTAGACAAAGCGGCTGAGCGGTTAGCGGTTGGCAAGCAAACCTTCTCACAATGGGCGGCCGTCGACCTTGGTTAAATCGGTTCATCCTCCCTACCTATCTACTTGTTGATGCGGTAAAGGTGCCAAAAAGTTCATCGCGGACCTTGACAAACTCAGAAGACGATTCCTCTGGGCGGGCAACAATGACCTTCATGGTGGAAATTGCAAAGTCCGCTGGACAACAGTTTGCCGTCCGCTCCAAAGGGGGGGCTTGGCATCCTCGACCTCCACAGGTTCACTAGAGCACTCCGCTTACGCTGGCTATGGCTACATTGGACTATTGGCGATAGGCCGCGGATTGGAGCATCGATTCCTTATGATCACATTAACCGACAGCTCTTCTCCGCGGCCACCAGGATCACCATTGGAAATGGCCAAATGGCATCCTTTTGGACTGACAGATGGCTCCATGGCTGCGCCCCATCACAACTAGCTCCATCCCTCTTTAAGCACTCCAGACGGAAAGCAAGAACGGTTGAAAATGTCCTCCTAAACAACAATTGGATCCGAGACATCGGACTAAACCAAATTGTCCATTACCTCCCTGAATTTGTAAGCTTGTTGCTGCGAATACAGTCGACCCCGCTGCGACCACATCATCAGGACGTCATGACGTGGACACAAAGTCCCACTGGAACCTACATGTCCTCCTCGGCATACCGTATGCAGTTTGCAGGAATCACCCACTCATCCTACCCTGAAACCATTTGGTCCGCATGGGGACCGTCGCGTTGCAAAATTTTCTTTTGGCTGGCTCTCCAAGACCGACTTTGGACAGCGTAACACCTGCAACGGCGGGAATGGCCAAACCACTATTTCTGCCAAATGTGTTGCCGAAACCTAGAAACGGTCTACCACCTCTTCATCGATTGCCCTCAGGTCAAACTGCTATGGGCAGCTGTAAGCCGATGGACCCTCACGCCCTCTCTTCTTCCGGAACGATGGGAACCGACTGACAACCTAGAACAGTGGACCCTTCACCAACTAAACAAGCAGTCAGGGTCTCGCAAAGGTGTCAAAACCATTGTTATTCTAACATGTTGGATATGGTGGCGAGAACGTAATAGCAGAGTCTTCAGAAATGAACGCAAAACAAGTGATGCGATTCTCCAATCCATTAAGGATGAGGCGACAAATTGGATCTGCGCGGGTGCAAAGGACCTCAAAAGACTTGTACAGCGATGTAGTTGATTCTCTTGTTCTTTCTTGCCTTTTTCTTTTTCCTTTTCCCTTTTTTCCTCCCCCCTTCCTCCCTGTCCCCTAATCTAATCTCTCTCCGATAGTGCGACTGTTGCCTTTGTCGCCTCTATACTTCTTTCTCTCCTATCTAATATAATTGCAGTCCGCTGCCTTTCAAAAAAAATAGGAGATTTGGAAAAGTGAAAACGATGTTTCAGAGCACCCCATTTTAAATTCAAATGGGAACTTCATCTGAAAGTCAACGTTGACCTGGGAGCCGAGCCGTGAGAGAGACGTCGGATCACTGTGGCATCCATGCGAGCATCTGACTAGAGCCGTTACTAGCAGCTCGTAATTTGAAGACCGGCTGCACCAAATTTTATTCCGACTCTTGACCTTGATACTTTCGTCAGCAACGTAGCCTCCAATGGCCATTCCAACCACCCTTGAATACCTCCTGCAGCGCAGGCTCCAGCCCACGCTTCTTGCTACGTGCACACATCGTTTCATGCTTCGGGGGTTTGCTTTTTTGGGGGGGGGGGTTACGACGTCGTTTTCTTTTTACATGTCTTAGTTTGCTAATATTCTTTTTACATGTCTTAGTTTGCTAATATAGATTGCCACAGCGTAATAATCTGAACTAGTGGTGGGACTTGGGCCGTCGGGCCTGCATGAAACGGGCCGGCCGAGCCAGCACGGATGGCAAAAATCAAGGCAAGACGTTAAAGGCACACGGGCGGCCGAACACTGACCTTTGGAGAGAATGCAGCACACTAAATATTTTTTTATAAATTCATACGTTGTTCAAATGAAAAGGTTGTCTACATGAAAAAGATGTGTCTCGAAATTCTCTACAACTTTTATGTAGAATATAAATTCATATGAGCAAAGGAAGACCATAAAAAATGCAGATTACCGAGAGATGTGGCGTCGGTCCGAAACTATACAGCGCACTAAATATTTTTTTATAAATTCATATGTTGCTCAAATGGAAACGTTGTCTACATTAAAAAGATGTGTCTCGAAATTCTCTACAACTTTCATGTAGAATATAAATTCATATGAGCAAAGGAAGACACTGAAAAATGCAGATTACCGAGAGATGTGGCGTCGGTCCGAAACTACACAGCGCACTAAATATTTTTTTTATAAATTCATACGTTGCTCAAATGGAAAAGTTGTCTACATGAAAAAGATGTGCCTCGAAATTCTCTACAACTTTTATGTAGAGTATAAATTCATATGAGTAAAGAAAGACACTAAAAAATGCAGATTACTGAGAGATGTGGCGTCGGTCCAAAACTATACAGCGCACTAAATATTTTTTTATAAATTCATACGTTGCTCAAATGGAAAAGTTGTCTACATGAAAAAGATGTTCCTCGAAATTCTCTACAACTTTCATGTAGAGTATAGATTCATATGAGTAAAGGAAAATCCTAAAAAAATACACATTACAGATTCGGACCATGCCGGCCGAACACGGCCCATCTGATCGGGCGTGCTTGGGTAACCATTGTGCCGAGTTTTTAGGCCCGGCCCACGCCATTCAGGCCGTACTAGCCCGCCCATTTTTTTTCGTCTTGAGGTCGTGCTTGACCCATTTTTTTTGTCGGGTCGTCTTTGGCCCACTAAGGCCGACCCAATTCCTAGGTCTAATCTGAACCAACCAATTTGATAACTGCGATGAACACATGTTATATTGTTTAATCATAGGTGGTGTTTAGGGAGTACTTGAGTATATATTTTCTTGCTAAATAGTATTTAAATTTTGAGTTCTCAAATCTAGATCAATGGATGAAATCACCTTACCTTCTTCTTCCATTTGAGTACTATTTTGTCGAGGAGCACACAATTTTTTGGACATGAGATACATATCTACCTACGTCACTAGTTTGCTCATTAGTTATTAGCGTATGATGTGATACATTGAGGAATACTAAATACATGTTATTCTTTTATCGTGGTCTTTTACATCAATTATTTACTAGTTTTATACAAATTAAACTATGTAAAAATAATGAGACAATTTGTAAAAAGAAGAAGAAACAAACTATAAGGAATACAACAAATAAAAACTATAACAAGAAAAGAGCTCTTTTACGGTAAACTAAAATCAATATAAGCTGTCTATTTTTTTGAATCTAATGGTTGAAATGACTTTAGATCTAGTTATACTACCACCTGCAGTATTAGTAGTAAAATTTATAGAGGGTTAAAAGGGTAAAAAATTATGTGATACTATTTATCCTCTACGGTAAAACATGTCTTATGATCCTGATGAATGGCGGATGAATGGATAAGAAGTCTTTAAAGATCACTAGGTATTCGGTGAATTCAAAATTGTGAACAAATTAGCAAAAGTCTAAAATACCCCTAATGAATGGATAGGAAAAGTCTAAAATACCCTTAAAGGATAGATGGTTAGATTTGATTTCTACTACCATTACTTACCACCTATGTTATCCATTGTAAAATTTCTAAAAAAAATCTATTTGTTTGTTTATGTTACGGCTCTTGAAGATCCTAATCAAATTGATTACTCCCTTATCACATATTTCACCGAAGAAAAGAATCACGAAATCAAAATTATAAAGCACATTGTGAATCACAAAGCAACACTCAATGAAAAAAAGGTTGAGTACTCACGAAAATTTCCGAGGCGAGAGGCCCGAATTCCAAGTCAAGGAACGCAATAATCAAATCTGGAACTGAAGTATTCAGCTAGCTGCACGCACATGCCGCCACATTGACTACTCTGCTACTTTATTTTTTTTACTATATACTCTCTCTGTACACTTTTATAAGTCTTATTTTTTTAATAGCCTCGTTTACAAATATAAGGCCTGTCATGTAGATTTAATAAAGCATTTCCTTTTATACCCCTATTTATTCTCTCTCAATCATATGCATTTATTCATTATAACTCATACAAAGTATATCTTTTATCTTTCAAGACAATTAATTAAGTAAGGACATCTAAGTAATTTTCTCTTATATCTTTCTCAATTTTAACGCAATCTTAATCATTATACAAAGTCATATTAAGTATGCCTTATAAAAATGAATGGAGGGAGTACTAGTGATCTGTTCGCTAATAAGCAATGTGAATCCTTGCCTCGAGATTGTCTTCCTCTCGTTCTTTCTCCTCGGTTGTCTTGGCCTGTTCAACTCGAGATAATGAAGATCCATTCAAGGTTGGGATTTGATTATCCTTGGCGTCCAAGACTGGAAATCCGTGTGAAATGAGTGTCAATCTATGGGTCTCTTTCTCAAGAAAGATTGGTCAATGGTCGCTTATACATCAAGTATTACTATTACTAGTGTGCAGCATCCATGAGCAAGAACTGGACTTCCAAATGTTCTCAGATCATGCATCATGTAGAGTAGTGCACGTCAATCTCCTTGAACTGGCAATTTTATACTTAGTAGCCATTTATCACTAAGTAGTATGTTCAATGCATGTACATAGAGAATATGAAATAAGCGGATATTTATTAAGGATATAGAGAAAACATCACATTAATTTTGTATTAGAACATGAAATGCGTCCTATACTTGTAGACAAGACCATTTAAAGAATATACCTTATAAATTTGGATGGATAGACTATTTCGCTAAAAAAATCTATTTTAACCATTTTATTCCAATGAATTTCGTGTGTATAATGCTATCGGGCCCAATTATCAGTTGTATAAGATATTCGACCCTCTCATCCTAAATTCCTGGTTTCGCCCTTTGCCTGACATGAAGTCGGTACATATAATAACCTTATGTGTTGATCATTTTCTACAACTTGAAAATGAAACGAACTCGGGTTGAATCGTGGAACCGATGGAAAAATTTTGAAATCAATTCTTCGTACATCTCATGGTTGATCTGGACTCCTTTTCTAATTTTGAACTCGTCTACGTAGTGTTGTAGGCAGACGGCAGTTGTAGTACTCTTGTATTTGTATAGCATGATGTCTTTACCCCTGGTCTATATGGGCACACACCTATCGCATCCTATTATTTTTTTTATTCCTAGTACCTATGTTCTTCTCATATTTATATATAAAACCGGATCATAATGTTTACTGCATCATGCTGACGTCACGTCAGTGCTGATTTTGAATTTAAGAATTTCTTTTATTAAAGAAAAATCTTTGAGTCATTGATGCGTGGGTCCGATCTTTGGTTGACCAAGTTACAGGGTTGCCTCTATCCACTGTGCACCCAGTGCACAAACACTAAAGCATATGGGTACTGTAGCACATAGGGAATGTAGCTCGAACAGCGTAGAGCATAGCGATGGCACGGGCACAACCAGCGGCAGTGGACCGGCTGGGCAGAGGGGAGCATCGGGGAGAGCACGGGTGTGGCGAACTCACTGGAGGCCATGCGGTGGCAGAGGGGCATGGTCGGCAGTGTAGTGGTATGATGAATGGCGTTCGGCCAACAGCAAACAATGGCAAATTCAGCCCACAACATCGTGGAAAACTCAAATTGATTGAGGGATTACCTTCGCGACGAGCGGGAACACGACGTAATGCGGACGGCGCGAAAGGTGGAGATTTGAGATGACGGGAAGGTCGTGAGGACGACTTTGGGAGTTCATGACGTTTTAGGCAAATGATAGTATGAAAGCAAGGAATGAGCGGAGTAACGGATTGAACAAGGAGAGATGGTTTCGGTGCTCACCTTAAATAGGCTTGGGGAGGCTTTGAGAGATAGAAACCAACTCAAACATGATTGCGTCTCAAATGGAAAGAGCGCAAATTCCACATGAAAAGAGGGGATTACGCTGGAAAATAGGGGGACAAGATCAGGATAGGATCACACACGAAGTTGAAACGAATTCAGAGAAGAAATCGCTTCAATTTTGAACTCCAAAAATCATCCATGGAGGAAGGGGGGAGTGAGAGAGATGCTGCTCTGGACTTCTTTTGGAGCTTGAGGATGATCCTGACAAGTGGGGTCTGGTCCCACTTGTCAGTGAAATGGGATTTTCAATTTCCAAATTAATTATTTGTAGAAAAATAAAAATGCTTTTATAAAATGGTAAATAAGGTTCAAAACTTTGAGAAACAATCTTAAAAATACCAAGGCATTTTGAATTTATGGTTGAGGCTGGTGTTGATTGAGTGCTTCAGTGTTGAGGACAATGAGAAATGGTCATGAACTCATGGTCTCATTGAGATGCCGTAAGCCTGCCTTGGCCACTTCAGTCTTCAATGTCTTCTACAACATTGTGTCAATGCTAAGTCTTGTATGTGTACGATATAATTCTAATATTGTCTATTTATCTTATTGTCTCTTTCATAGAGACATGGAGTCATAGTCATATTATCGTGATATTATTTATGTATCATTCTATGTTTCATTACTTCCCACTATGTGTACCGTTTAAATTGAATATACTTTTGTAACTTTATTGGTCTACCTGATAAAATAACTTGTTAAATTGTGATAATCTTGTTACATATTGAAAACATACTGTTGATTAATCATTGTTATATGCAGTACCTATTTTCACGTGATATCTAACCAAAATTCTGTACTGTATATATCAATTATGCTCCGTATTCACTACAAATTCATGAACGATATTATCTGCATTGTATTCGTATCTGGCACTAACCTTGTTTGATTCCGAGTCAGAGAAAAAATAGGATTTAGAATATAAAAAAGAGCGATATCAAACTGACTATGAACCGACTACACTCCTAGCTTGGATTGGCTTGGTCAGGGGGTATTGCTAATTCGTTTTGTGTTTGTTGTCTACGGGGTTCTGGATGGTTAGGGGTTTGTAGTGTTCCTGAGCATCCTACCATTTTTTGTCTTGAGCTGTGGAGGCATAACAAAAGCTGTGTAAAACTCTGTCTCTTATCTAGTTGGTTCGATTTGCATTGCTCTTGTAATGCCGCTAGATGCTACGTTGAAATCCTTTTACTTTTTTCGTTTTCGAGTCTGAACCTATTGGGACGTATGCTGCTAATTTATCAGTTTCAATATATGAAGCTGAAAGAAGCGGTTTTCTTCTTCAGAAAAAAATATTTTGTTTGCTAAAATGACACGGGATACCCGATCTTCACAATGTAGGATCAAGAGTAACTTTGAATCTGTAAACCCTGACAAACATGATGGCAATATGATATAGGGTGTCCGATCTTTACGATATAGGATCAAGCATAACTTTGTATTCATGAATCTTGACGAATATGATGTCGCCAACCACTGTCTAAATATAACAACCTGCAATAAATGAATTCATCCAAGAACACACTCGTAATCCACGTCTACCCGACTATGTAAGAAATAGACACACGTTTCATGCAATCACACGAAGAATTTTCAAGAACAACGAAGGTATTTCTAAGTAAATCATCTGATTCCCAAAAGATAGCACGTAACAGAAATCTGAGAATAAGCAATATTAGCTATCTTGAAAAATATCGTGGTCTTGGTTTACAATAGAGAACAACAGAAATATATAAAAGGGACTAAGAAGGTGTGCAACCTGACCTAGGACCAGCCAAGGTGCATCCCACCCTCCTGGACTCTATCTCTAAACGAAATTAATAATCTAATTCGGCCAATCTAGAGTTGATACTTGTCGAGCAATTTAGAGATGAAAAGAACCTAATTCTGGCTATCTTGTAATGGAGTGAAATAGAGATGGCATTGCAAGCATTCAAACAAGTACAAAAACACCGCAATCTGTGTCTGTGTGTGTGAGAATTATGGCATTTTTAAGTCTGACTGGTCTGGCATTTCGAATTACATTCTTTTCAATCTCCAAATCCAATTCAACATATATATCTCTTCCTTTGCTTTCTTGTCTTGTCCGAATTGGGTTTGGGCCTTGCATCCTTCGCACTATAGCCAAGTGAGCTTGTTTCCCACTTGGGCCATGCCTCCGAGTGTTTCTGTGTGTTTCTTAGTGCTAGCAATGCTCGTCTTGTCTCCTTTTTGTGCTTGTCCTTCCTTACTTCTCAGTGAACACACCATGTTCCAACACCTTAAAATATGATAATATACTAAGGGTGTGTTTGGCAGAAATTCAGCTTCTTCAGATTCGAGAATCTGGTGAAGCTGAAAATTCTAACTTCACCAGTTCGTGAAGTTTGAAGCGTGAGTACATTAAGAGTGTTTAGATAGTTCATCTTGTTTACATTTTAGACCAAAATATAAACTTAATTCACTTTATTTTAGCCTACAAGTTTGATTTGGTGAAGCTAGAATCTGAAGCTCTACCAAACAGGCCCTAAGTATTTATAGAATGAAATATCCAATTCTCATTGGAAGTTAGGTTATAGTCAGTTAAAAGCAAAGCAATATTTTAAGCTAGTTCCTTGGTATGTGATCGTGTTATTGGTACAGATAAACACATCCAACATGACACTTGGATCCCATGGTCTTTGTAGAGCAATTAACCCTCTTGACTGAATTGTGCCAGTTGGATTCTCGTTATCTTCGTGTTGGGACAGCATTGCTTCTACCCTGGTTAAGAAGATTTTTTTAGATAAAGAAAGCTTTTTATTAATCTCAAGAACATTACATCGAGGAGATACAAGTCCTTGAGACCACTTCAGGCCTCTGTTTAACAAGAAGCATACAGCCCAAAAAAAACCATAAACACACACACACTAGTGACTATCAATACGAAGACTAGATCGCCACCCATGCGCTTGGAAAAAGAAGTCCTTGGCCACTGAATCAATCGCGAAACATCCACCATAATACCCGCATATCCATTTGTTGCGGCCACTGGCCCAAGAACCGAAGCCAATGGGAAGTAGCATAAATAACTCCGCAAAGGAAAAGAATTTGATTTCTTTCAAAAAATAACATCATTTCTGTGTAACCAAATAGACCAACAAATTGTTGCGGCCCCTAGTAACACAATATTTTTAATACCCTTCTCAAAACAACATAGCCAACCTCCAAACATATTAGAAACACTAAAAGGTGGAGCAACACCATAAGCCAGGTACAAAACACCCCAGACCATCCGCGCAAAACGACATGTAAAAAACAAATGCCTAATTGTCTCCGTTTTGTGACAAAAGCAACATATTTTACTGCCTTGCCAATTACGTTTGGCCAGATTATCTTTAGTCAGAATAACTCCGCGTCTAAAATACCACATAAACACATACCCTGGTTAAGAAGATGAACCTGAACACAACAGGGTCCCTTGGCCGGTTGATAGACAAGCTAACTAGTGGCTCATCCTGATCATCAGCAAATTGTGTTGTTTTCTCGGACATAATGGCTTCGCTTCCAGGACTGAAACCACTGCACCTCCATGATGGCATTTCCTCAAACACGGGGTGAGCGCTCTTCGTTCCAGATTGCCAAGGACTGAAAGCACTTCTCCCCCATCGTGAAATTTCCTCAAACACTTTGCTGCACACATCACTGATTTCCCACTTCCCAGCCGATGACCAGCCATCCGTTGTCGTCGATTCTGCGAGTATCTTGGTCGCCATCGTCGAAGCGTGAGTATCTTGAGCTTGCACCGGAAGTCGCCCGTGGCCACAGCATGCAGGCTGTACGGCCGTGCGAGCAATGGTGGTCCATGCGTGCACCACCCACTCATGAGGGTTGTATTTCGCCGATATTTTACTGGAATTCAGTTCTTTTAGTGAGTTCTAAAATACACTTTCCTATTTACATTTCAGCAGGTTCATTTGAATTTTATCCAAAAATTTAAATTTCTGCCAAATTTTGTCAACCATTTCAAATTTTTGTCCAACATTTCGTCCAGAAATAATCGAATTTCAGTTGGTGCCAAAAAAATTTTTAAACGAAATTCAAAACCGTGCCAATGACCACAGTCTGCTGGCTCTAGTACCAACTGTTGTGCCTTGGTCATGGCAATGAGATTGCCAACTGAAAGCTCACCGGCGACGCGGTAGCTCCCGCGGCCAGTGCAAAAGTTCACCGACCACGCCCGCCTGCATGCTCATCGCGTTTCCTGGGCATAGTAGGGGATATGTATTATCTGTCGCGCCTTCTAAATAGAGGAGAAACCATTTTTATCAAAACCTTAGTTGGGGGCTAGATTAAAAAAAAACAATGTCGACACGGCTAAATATGAACCGTGTTCGCTCAGTTTATGCCATAGACCTTGTACATGACACCACCGTACTGAGGTGATAGCTTCCAGACAATCCAAAGCCCATTTCATTTGCAGCTCTACACCATGTCTTAGGACCTATTTGTTTTTATTTCTGATTTTGGATTCTAGTCTCAAAAGCAGAATAAAAAACAAATATCTCAATTTTAGAATCCGATTCTCACAATTTAGCCTATCCATATACACTAAAATCCACAATCTACTTCATATATGCTTTTGGAGAATCAGTTTCTCTATAACCATAATCCAAAATTAGCTTTTAAAGAATCTAAAACTGAAACAAACAGACGCTTAATCGCTTTGCGTGTCCCCATTCATTTGCAGACATATAATCGATCGACGCTTATTAGCCTCGCTCCCTATTCGCCAAATCTACGCTGCATGCAGTCACAACCCACATATTGCAGATTAAAGGGAACAAAAAAGCTAATGCAGCTACTTATGGAATGCATAAAAACAGAAACAAGCCATCCCACAATTCAGGCTTGGACTCAATCTAAACATTCTAAAAACATGCACACACAAATCACTCCTGCCGTAGTCATCGCCAAAACCGGAGCGTGGGCCATGCCAGGATTAAATCCAACAGCGGAGAGGGCGCCGCAGGAGGCGAGGCCGAGCTCCATTTAGAGATTTGCGCGGAGAGTCGTGCACGCGGCCAGGCGAGTGAAGAGACGGCGGGGAACAGAATGCATTACGATGGACCTTTCTAAGTGAAATTCTTCTACGTGAAATAAAATTCTTCTATGCAGTTGGGAACATACTACTTCTACTTGGTGTCATCGGCGAACGATTTGACAACTCTGAAAACATGTAGGCACATTTTTGCGCAGCTATTTCAGATTGTAATATGTTGCTTCACCTTAACATCTGATGATGATTTCTAGCTTACTACTGTTTGAGATTAGTTACAGTATGATGCCTTGCCTTAGCATCTAACTGCAGTTAGCTTGTATAGAATAGTGATGTGATCTGGAGATCCAGTGATGTCCAGATAACAGCACTGCCTCACGATTTTGCTTGGACAAAGTATGTGGTCAGCCTACCTGTTATAATTTAAGGATATAATTCCATTTAAGAAAGGACAATTCACACATAGAAAAAACAAAATCATCCAGTGATACATTTTTCCACCCACAAGTAACTGAGATAACTCTCTCTTTCTCTCTCTTCCCTCTCTGTCACACACACATACAGAGTACATCGTATCGTATAGACTAAAATTTGAAACAACATGTTTACAATGACTATGAAAAGTATGCGTGCAAAATAACTTTTGCGACAAATTATTCTCAGCTCTGCTAAAATTTGAACTCTTGCCTATATGGATTATCTTCAGGTCGAAGAAGAGCTTCCCAAGATAGTTTGAAGTAATCTTGGCACTGGGGGCATATAAAGCTCTACTAGACCCTCGAGAACCTGAACAACGTCACCCATTGTCGGCCTATCAAAGTCATTATCTTGAATGCACCAACATGCAACTTTGCAAGCTCTTTCAACCTCCTCCATATTGATATCATCACATAATTGGTGATCAACCAAAGTCCTCACATCTCCCATAAGAAGCTTACGCGCAGCTTGCACAGGAAAATAAACAGCATGACCACCACTGCTTGTGTATTCTTCACATGAGTTCCTCCTTCCCGAGATGATCTCTAACAGCACCATTCCATAGCTGTAAACATCAACTTTTTGGGTAATAGCCACTCCGCTAATCCATTCAGGTGCAAGGTACCCTATAGTTCCTCTCATTGTTGTCAGAACTCGACTGAAGTCCCTTCCCAGAAGTTTTGCCATCCCAAAGTCAGCAATTTTAGGAACAAACGACGCATCGAGAAGTATGTTTTCTGGCTTAATATCACAACGTATGATGCAGTCATGACAACTCTCGTGCAAGTAGGACAATCCTTTAGCAACTCCTAGGACAATCCTTTAGCAACTCCAATTCAGCATTGTGGCATTGCTTCAAAATAGATGGGTATCAAGAGAACGATTTACCATGTGTTCATAAACAAGCATCCTTCTATCACCTTGGCAACAGAAACCAATCAGTTTTACCAAGTTTACATGTTGAATCATCCCAATTGTACTGACCTCAGCCCTGAATTGCTTCTCTCCTTGACTTGCACCATCAAGCATTTTCACCGCTATGGTAGTTGAGTCACTTAGAATCCCCTTGAATACAGAACCAAAACCGCCTCCACCTAGCTTCTCTGAGAAATTTTTAGTTGCACGCTGCAAATCAACATACCTAAAAGCTAGAATTCCTCCACCGTCTTTAATGTTGTTCCCTGGATGACCACACCGCTTCCTTTTGTTACTCCGAATGATCAACAGCAGGAAGAGAGCCATGAAACCGAATGCAGAAATGCTTGCACCAAAGGCGACACCGATGATCATTCTTCTTCTGCTACTATTGTTTCCCCAACTTTGAACCTCTTCAGCAGCAAGGCGAAGGTAAAGAATCTCTCTGTCAGTATTGATAGTGCCATTATATAGCTTTACATTAGTAAGCTCGCCATTCCAAATAGAACAACCACTTTTTCTGTAGGAATATGCAGTGCATGAGCAGTTTCGTAGACAAACCTGCAGGAATTCGTGTGCACTTGCAACAGCTTCCATGCTATGGCCATCATACGGCAATCTGACACTTGGTATGGGAAAGAACTGGTCAGTTAACCCTGTTGTGCTTTTGTTGCTAATGCAATCTAGTGGAGTATTTCTTATGCATCCTTGTCTTTTGTCATCCAGCTCCCAGTCGCTCGGCGACTTCACAGAGAAGCCCTTCATGCAGTTGCATAATGGAAGTGTGTTGTCATTGCAGACTGTGAAAGGCCCGCAAACAGCAAAAACATCACATGAAGCCCTTGGTAGGGTGTAGATGGTTTCCCATTCTTGCAAGCTTTCAACCCAAAGAAGCTCCTTGAGAAGACCAGAGACATCAAGTAAGCTGAGTGCGGTCACTGCTGGATTGAATGGGGTGTAGGTGAAGTACTCCTCTTCATCGTTGTTGATGAATTTGGCACTGAAAAGAACATCGCTTGCCATCTCTGGCATCGAGTTGAAGTACTGTCCATTCCCCTGTGGAAAAGTACACCATGGATGAGTTGCAAAGCTTACCCAAGAGTTGCCTAGTGCCAGCGGGGTCTAACTCCATACAGTATAAGCCTGGAGCTGGATCTATCAAGTTCTTCTTTGAAACCACACTGTATTTCTGACCAGTGACCTTGTTCTTGCCGATCTTTGCGCCGGGGAGTACAATATCTGTTGGGTGCTCAAAGCTCTGCCACCACACATTGGATGGGTTTGAGGCATCTAGCAAGACAAGGTTTCCATTGTCCGAGAGCACAACAGTAGTATTCTTGTTGGCTTTTGTTTTGTTGACTATTTGACTGGACCAGATTGTGGACTTGGTTGCATGGTTTTGGATCACAAGATTGCCATCGCTTGAAACCGTGAGCTTCGACAGCCTAAAGCTGGGGTCAGTGATTGGCTTTTCTCTGTTAGCGATCCATACAGGAGTGAACTTTGGGATCTTGTTGAACCATATGCCTAGGTACCAGTTGGGCAAGGTGGTGTTGTCTGAGGACTTACTGCTGCCTGTTTGGAAGAAGCCTAGCGCAAACTTGCCGTTGCTGGAGATGAGCTTGTCGCTGCTGCCGATGAGCGCTTGAACTGCCGTCAGGGTACTGCCGATGAGCTTGGGCTCATCGTCCCCTGCTTGCGGCCACCTTGCTTCGGTCATCCCGTGCCATAAGCAGCCTGCTAAATCTCGAACTCCATTCTTGACTGCTACAGCTTCGTTCGTTCTCATCGCCGCGCGTCCGAACTCAGCTTCAGAGCGCGCTAAAGCTGGCCTCGGTGCAAACTCCCTTAAGCACCATTTACACCGAGAAGATAGAGCCATACTTAGTCATTCCTACTGCTCCGGCCATTAAACTCCACTGTGCCTGTCGTCAGAAGCACGCACGCCCATTTGACTACCCCCGTGTGTGCACAAACCTGTATATGCTAACCGTGGAACCCATTCGCCGGCTCCGGCAAAGCCTCGCCGCCGGCGAGCTTGGGCTCATCGTCCCCTGCTTGCGGCCACCTCCATGTGGGGCTAATCGGGCAGTCACACAACAGCCTAGCTCTCACTGCCACCCGCAACCCCTCTGTCAGCCTCCCAAACCGCCCAAAGCCACTGCCTCGGGAGCCCACACGTCAGCCGCATGTGCGCTCTGGCACTCACTGCCAATCGGGCCCGGCCTGTCAGCGCTTTGGTACCGGGCCAGCCCAAAAACGGAAAGCGCCTCGTCTGATCAAAAGCGTAAATTCCGAAAATGGCAACTTTTCCTTTTTGCAGACATTTTCAAAACCCTGGCATGTTCAAATAGGCATAACTTTTATGTTTTAAATCCAAATAAAGTGAAATAAATTTATATATTCACATAAAATATTTTAGATTCTGAATATGCAAAAATATTTTGAAAATAAACTCTGTTCAAACATAAAATTTAAATTTAAAGAAAGGGTTTGAAATATGCTATTAATAGAAAGTTTGCAAGTAAGCTCCAATTTGAATGAAACCAATTTTGCTAGAATCCTTAGGTGTTCAGAAACCTTAATATGCAAAAATATTTAGGGATAGCTATTAAAAATATCCTTGTTATGACAAGTAGTAAATGAATAGTCTAATGTTAATCCAAATAATTTTAGCCTCTTAAATTTGAAATTATAACTAAAAGAATTCATAATTTTCCCTCCTCAATTCATAAAATAAAGAAAAATAATACATGAAACAAGTGTGTATCATTGCTTGTCCAAAAACTGCTAAGTGATATATAAGTGTATATGTATATGATCAACTAAACTAAGAACACATAAAATTATAAGCAACCTAACCCTAAAACCCCACCTATTTTCTGTAATTGTTCTTATTTGATTTGTCCATCTGACTTATTTTTGCCCTTATTGAAATTTATTTGTTATGTTTTCGATGAATGATGAGTAGACTCCGATGTTTCCATGTTAGCTAACAACGATCTCGTCGATGACCCGAACTATGTTCCGAATGACGAATAGCAAGGCAAGCACCCCCTTTGGCCATGATTGATCGTAGTTTTTGAAATTGTTTTATTAAAACTTTCATGCATGCGCCATGTTTATAAACTCTGTTATTTCATGGGTTTTGGTAGATAATACCTTCATTAATGGGATCTCCTTAATCAAAATAGATATGTGAACCTTGATAACACTAGAATATGGATAATCACACAATGATAACAAAATGGGTATACTCGTTTATATATGCATCTGCTTAGTATGCCTTAGAAATAAGCACACATAGTAGTCTTTACTGTTCATGATAAACTGTGATCATGATGGTTAATGTGATCAATGGTAATTTCTTAAAAATGAAAATAAAAATATGGTTTTGACATGGGCGATTATTTTTAATAGCCGGAGGTGCAAGAGACTTGCACGTAGTACATGGGGAGATTATCGCCCGAGTCAGATTAAGGATCAAATTATGGGTTGTTTTCAAGCCAAGACAACTGTAGAACCACAAGGCTAGTATGGAACAATCTTAACCTATTAAGTTACTTAGAATTGGCTTTGCACATTGGAAGATTGTAGTAGTACGGCCTTTCAGTGACTGATTGCTCGAACGGACGCCCACACTGATGTGTTGGAAATAACTTTTGCTGATACAACAGTGTACACCATGCTATGGATATATAACCATTTACCATACAGTGCCTGTACTAGTATCTTTTACCACCATAGTATGGGTTATAAAAATCCTTAGAAATTTGGTGCAAAGCCAAGGCTAGGTATGTATGATTATGTTATGATCCCTCACCGACATAACAAAGGAAGTGTATTCTTGGCACAGTAAAGAGGTTGATCATTTCTTATGGGTAAAGCTGTACACCTCTGTAGAGAGTAAATCTAATAGATTAGTTGTGCCTGTGGTTATGGGCACTTGGTAAAGTCATCATATGGTTAGATATTTTATTTTCATGAAAATCTGGTTTATGTCATGTCATGGTAGGAAATGGTTCATTGTGGTGATCACGTTATGTTGGTACGTGGATTCAATTACTTATGCTTACATACCGTTATTTTATTTGCCAACCAAATTGCTTTCACAGAAATTTCATTTGCAATCTATTATTCAGTATTTACAATTTAAATTGGCTTTATGCAAATTAACTGTAGAAGCCTTTCTCTTGATTCAAGCCTACATATATTATAGGTGTTGCAAAAGTCTTGCGAGTACGTAAAGTACTCAACTTGCTATTGTTCTTATTTTTAGGTGAAGGATCAGAATACCTCGATGGTACTTACTTTGATGCAGAATTCGAGGATATTAATGATGAGTTTTTCTAGGGCTTTACCTTATCAGTTGCCTGTGGGAGTCAGCTCGTGCCATGAGGTGTTAGGTTAAGTCTCGCAATGATTGCAACCCTTGTGTTTAGTTGCCACTATGAGTTTTTAACCCTGAACAGACTGCCGATGTTAAGTCAGGGAAATGAGAGGATGAGGCCAAGTCATCATGCCCCTTATGCCCTGGGTGACACACGTGCTACAATGCGTGGCACAAAGGGCCACGATCTCGTGAGGGTGAGCTAACGCCAAAAACCCGTCCTCGATTAATTCTGAGTGCAAATGACTGCATGAAGCGGTGTCGGCGTACTTTGCACCAGTACCCTCTCGCCATTGTCGGAGGGGCCCTGCGCAAAGCCATGACTGGCGGGCGGTGGGCGAAACGCTGCTGCTAGGCGGCTGCGCCACATGGCGGCTTTGGCGAGCATGCCTGCTGCCCGAGCGGCCGTGCAGCGTGGCGGCTGGGGAAGCAGTGGGCGAGCACGCCCTATTCTGAGCGACCACGCCGCATGGTGGCCTGGCGAGCAGGTGGGCGAGCACGCCCTGCTGCCGGGCGACCACGCCGCATGGCGGCCTGGTGAGCAGGTGGGCAAACAAGCCCTGCTGCCAGGCTGCTGGGCTATGTGGTCGGTCGAAGGAGCCAAGGGGTACACCACCGGTCAAGCATGAAGATGTACGTCGGCGGAATAAGGAGCTTCACCCCGAAGTCTTCTCCCCCGACAACCCATGTCAGAACCATTAAATGCGCGTGGCTTCACTGACGGCATGATAGATTATCCCTCTGACGTCCTGCACCTTACCAGTCCTATATAGGTCATTTCCCGGGCGGACCGGGAAGAGTTGGACAATAGTGCAAAGATTGAGGCCAGAGGATGGGGCTACAGTGACTGATGTAATAAATGAAGTGTAGTCATTGTGATGTCATCCTTCTCACATGCCCGAGCCAACTCGGCCTATATAAGGGGGGTTCGGTGCATGGGAAAAAGGGAGGAAGAAGGGGGAACAATCAAGACAAGAGAAGGAGAGCACAGAGAGAGCTCGAGAAGAACCCAGCGTGTATGTTAAACGCTGGTAATTCCCTCAAAACACATTAACAAGAGCCGAAGCAGGATGTAGGGCTGTTACCCACATCGGGGGCCCGAACTTAGGTACATCGACGTGTTCTTTAATCTTTTTTTTGTGTGGATCCCTCGAGAGAGCCCATATGTGTCCGTCCGTGAAGATCCCCTCTATCGAACCTCGGGTCCCTTCGAGGCATAATAGCTGGCGGCGTGACGCCCGGCAATGATCTTGAGTAGGGGTAACGGTTTGCTCACCCTTTCATCTCTCTAGCGGGTCTTTGTAATCCGTTTGGAAGGATCCCGCCTCTGGAGATGGTGGGTTCGCGTTCTCAGCAAGAAGAACCAGCGGAGGCTAGTAGCGCCCGCGACTCCTCCTGTCACTCCCGTCGGGTGGGGGACCGTCTCACGCCCTCCCGGCGGCGGCTTGTCCCCGGCAGTAGCGGGCTGCGGTTCGTGGCGGTGGCCATGGAAGAGGCCACTCTGGCCCAAAATCTGCATGTCGTCCATCTCCTCTCGGACCACCCACCAGTAGAACTTGCAGGAGACACCCCAGCCACGTCGTGGCTGCGGCACATCGCCTCACTAATAGACACGGCTCAGCTTCGTGTGGGGGCACCTGAGCGGTCGGGTACCTCCGGTGCCCCTCTATCAGGGTGGCGTGCGGATCACACCTAAGCATCCAGCCACCCGAGCGAGAAGCGCTCTGGCAGAGGGCGAAGCAAAGAAAGGGCTTTTTGGATCACGGACCCGGCAGTGCGGTGAATAATTCTTAGGCGTGTCGCCTCGCGCGTCTCCGGACGCAAGAGGTTGTGAGAATTTGAGGGCGCAGTTGGAGAAGCGTCGACAGCGGTGCGCCAATGATTTGCGCGACGTATTATAGCGCCACTGCGCACAGGGCAAGGCTGCTATAGGCGGATGGTTCCTGAGGGCGACCACTCCTCCAGCGATACCTACTCGCGGGATAAGGAGGATGCCCTCTCCTCCAAATCCTTGGGGAGCCAAGATCCGCGCTCCCCGGTACGGTCTCCAGGCTAGGGTTCAGGTGGACAGCGTATCTCCCCCTACGACGTCAGGTGCCAAGCCTTCTCCAGTCGGCTGCGCTGCGTTGCATGGCGGAGAGGTTTCACGGCATCCATCGAGAAGTATGGCGGCACCACCAACCCGGAGGAGTTCTTGCGAGATATACACGGCGGTGGTGCGGGCACGCGTGGTCTCGAAAAGGCTATGGCCAACTACTTCCGGCAGCCCTAACGAGATCTTCCGTTCTTGGTGTTAAACCTCTGCGGTCGGTGCACTCGTGGGAGGAAGCTGTGTGACCTCTTCGTCACCAACTTCCAGGATCGTACACTGCAATTTGGGCTTGGAGGATGATCTCACGCCCTCGAGCAGGAGAAAGGGGAGTCGTTGCGTGACTTCGTCCGGCGGTTCGATTCTTTGCAACACGATCCCGAGATCTTTGAGCGATCCGTCGTCATCATATACGGAGGCGTCCGGGACCACAAGATGCAGGAGAAGATGGCTACTCGCAACGTCACCACCACTTCTAAGCTATTCTCCCTGGGCATAAGTGTGCGTGGGTGGTGGAAGCTCGAAAGAAGGTGCCCGGCCCGGCTGGCGGTCAGGGCGGAGATGAAGCTAGGACCTCGAAAGGTCACGGCTCCGCGAGCAGGAAGAAGAAGTGTGGGGCGACTCTACGGCGGGGTGCGAGCTGCTGTGCTTTCTGGATGTGTACTCTGGGTACCATCAGATGAGCATGGCAGCGGAGGACGAAGAAAAGACTGCTTTTGTAACCCCAATGGGTATTTATTATTATATCAGAATGGCATTTGGGTTAAAGAATGCTAGTTCTACTTATCAACGCGCTATGCATACTTTCTTCCGTCCGCAGATAGGACGGAACCTCGAGGTGTACATCGATGACCTAGTGGTGAAGTCCAAGGAGGGCGAGGGACTGGTCGAAGATCTGGAAGAAACATTCGCCAACCTCCGGAAGAATTGACTGAAGCTCAACTCCGAGAAGTGCGTGTTCGGCGTGCCCTCCGGGAAGTTGCTCAGGTTCCTTGTGTCCAGTCGAGGCATTAAGGCCAACCCCGACAAGATAGTGGCCATCGAACACATGAAGCCACCAACTCGGCTCAAGCAAGTACAGTGTCTCACTGGCCGATTGGCGTCCCTTGGGCAGTTTATTGCTCGCTTGGGAGAAAGGAGCCTGCCCTTATTCAAGTTGCTGAAGAAGACCAACCATTTCAAATGGACCCCAGAGGCCCAGCAAGCGTTTAAAGACCTGAAGAAGTATCTCTCCTCTCCACCAGTGCTAGAGCCCCCAAGCTTGGCGAGCAGTTGCTCCTGTATATCGCAACAACCCCTGCAGTGGTGAGCGCGGTACTGGTGGCGAAGAGGGAAGGCGTCAAGAAATCGGTCTACTACGTCAGCAAGGTGCTGTATGAAGCGGAGACCAGACACCCGCAGGCACAGAAGATGTTGTACGCTGTCCTAGTGGCGTCCAGGAAGTTACGGCATTAGTTCCAGGGACGGGAGATCACGGTGGTCACTACCTATCCCCTGCGGGAGATCCTCCATAATCGAGAAGCCGAGGGTCGCGTCGCCAAGTGGTCAGTAGAGTTAGGGGAGTTCTATCTCAAGTTCACCCCCCGCACTGCTATCAAGAGTCAAAGACTAGTGGAGTTCATCGATGAGAGGACTCCTGCCACCCTTGGAGCTGAAAAGATACCCGCGCCTTCTCCCTGGACTTTATTCTTCGACGGCTCCTTCAGGCTTGAGGACGCGGGGGCTGGGGTTGTCTTGGTCTCCCCGACCAGTGACATCCTCCGGTATGTGGTCGTTCTAGACTTCAAGGCCACCAACAACACTGCCGAGTATGAAGGTTTACTAGCAGGGCTACGCACCGCCTCCACGTTAGGCGTCCGGCATCTGTAAGTCAAAGGCAACTCCCTGCTAGTCATCAATCAAGCGCGGAAGGAATTTCAGTGCTCTGATCTCGCCATGGCAGCATACCTAGCGGAGGTCAGGAAGATGGAGTGTTACTTCCAAGAACTGGGATATATCCATATCCCCCGGCATGACAATCACATGGCGGACGAGCTTTCACAGCTCGCGTCGACAAAAGCCTCTGCCCCCGTTCAAGGTGGGGACGATGGTGCAGCTGTCTCGGCCTCCGACTCAGGTGGGGAAGGTGGTGTGGCTGTCGTGGCCTCGATTCGGGGAGGAAGGCGGTGCACCGCCTCGGCCCAGTTCGGGAGGAAGGCGGCGGTGCGCGATGTGGCACCCGAGAAAAAGCACAGCCAGTACCCAGGCGATCGTCGTGTGATCGCTACACTTGGCCGGGAAGGTTAGTGGATGGATCCGATCCTAGCCTTCCTGCGGGACCGAGTGATCCCCGACGATGATGCGTCAGCCAAGAAAATTGCACGTAAGGCCAAGTGCTATACTCTAGTAGGTGGGGACCTATATCGCCCGAGTAAAGCGGAATTCTTGAAGTGCATCCTTTGGGGAAGAGGGGCAGCACTGCTCTCGATATCCATGGAGGCATTGCGGAAGTCATATGTCGATCGGACGTTAGTCGGCGTTACGCCAAGGATTCTATTGGCCTCGCCCTCCGAGGATGCTTATGAGCTGGTGAGGAGATGCGAGGCATGCCAATTCTATGCGAGCGAGATCCACGACCAGCCCAAGCGCGCAAACCATCCGCTCTCTTTGCGTTCACGGTGCAGGGGCCTGGATATCCTGAGGTCTTGTTCCGCGGGCCACGAGGGCTTCACCCATTTGTTAAATGCGCCATCAACAAATTCACCAAATGGGTCGAAGCCGAGGCGGTACATGCCATTACGGCCTCCGCCGCCTCAGGTTCATGCATGGGATCTTTACCCACTTTGGAGTCGCCAACCGCATCATCACCGACAACGGCACCTAGTTCACCAGCGCGGTGTTCCTGGAGTTCTACGAAGAAATGGGCACCAAGGTGTGTTTCGCCTCGGTGGCTTACCCCAAGAGCAACGGCCAGACAGAGTATGCCAATGCGCTGGTGTTGAGGGGCCTCAAGACTAGAGCATTTGACCGGCTCCACAAGCGGGGACCATGATGGACTGACGAACTTCCGGCGGTGTTGTGGTCGCTCGAACCCGCCCAGTAGAACAGCAGAACACCTTTCTTCACGGTCTCTGAGTGAGGCATTGTTCTTCGTCAGAGCTGTCTTTAAGCTCCCGTGCGTTTGAGCATTGTGGGAGGGGCGGGAAGATCGGCGCCAAGAAGAAGTCAACCTCGGAGGTGTGTGATCAGCGACTCTGTGTTTGCTTCGATGCAACCGAAACCTCGGTACTTACCATACCGGGTCTACAAGAGAGCATTGGTAGTGGATGACCTCGTCTTGCGTAGAATTCAGGTGCTGGCCGGTCGTAAGAAGATGTCTCCCCTGTGGGAGAGCCCTTTCAAGGTGGTCTCAGTCTCTCGACCCGGGGTGGTCCGATTGGCCACTAGGGATGGCCAAGAGCTGGCGAACTCCTAGAACTTAGAGATGTTGTGGAAATTCTACCCTTGAGCTCTGTAAGTGCTCGACGATCTGCTCCGGTCAGCCAGGGAGTGGGTCTTTCCCTCCATTTAGCTGGTCAGTCGACGACCAATGATAAGTTAAGTTGTTTGCCTCACGGACCCCCTGGTCGCCTCATTTTGTGTGGTTGTCATGGGTACCGATAAGCGGTAACGCCTAGCACTTGCGTCGTGCAGGGACGGGCGACCAGGGGGTCGAGTTCGGCACGGTGTTCGATGCGGCTAGCACACCTTGGGTTGTCACCGTGAGCACCGCTGGCCCAAAAACCACCCCTTGGAACCTACTGCCTTGCTACACAACGCTATGGTCAGGTTCCGAGAGATCGCAAGGGTTTAAGATCTGAAATACAATAGGACAGTGACAATCACGCGCGCTAGGACTTATGATCTTTTCATCTGTTTCTTGCATATCTTGCGTAACTTCTGCTCGTATTTGTAGGGGTTGCGTGCAAGTGCAGGAAGAATGCCGGAGCATCGATCTAGACTAAACCCCGTCATAGCACGCAGTCGGTGCTGATGCCACGGTACTTAGGCAAACAAGCGGACAAACATACTGGCGAGCACTTCGAGGTAGCGAAGGATAACCATTTCATTAATTTTGCTAAAAGGTGTATCTACATGGTTACAACAAAAAAAAAGGAAAGGAAGGAACGAAAAAAACAAGAAGGGCTGCTCGGGCCATCATTCTTCATCGGCGACTTGGATGTGCCCGGGGTCATCTTCCGCCTCCTCCTCCGCCATTGCCTCGTCAAGGGCCAGGTCCTCCACCGTCATTAGCCCTGCCACGTACTCCGAGGCTTCATGCACACGAGCTTGCGCATGGGCCTCGTTGCCTTCGATGCCGGCCACGGTGGACATGGCGTCGAAGGAGGCGTCATGGTAGCCTGATGGAGCCGGCATGTACCTCTCGTGGCGGCAGCGACCTCCGCCCCCTCTCTAGCGGGCGAAGCGGACCATGGCGGAACAACCGGTGAGAACATCGGCGCCGCTGAGTAGCGCTAAGGCGTCTGACGCCGCCCAAGGACTCTAGCGGATCGCTCAACTCCACCCCTAGGGTCGCGGGCTCCTAACCATGCGATTATGCGCTGGGGCGAGCATAGCCGGTGAATTGTGCTGTGGCGGCCTGTGATTCATCTTTAGCCCACTACATCCAGCCTCGGCCTCCTCCGTCCCGAACAAGTGAAGGCCGCATTACGCCTTCTCTGAGGCGGCGGGCCGCCCTCTTTCCCTCTCTGCACGGCTCTTGGCGTGCCCATCTCTTGGCAGCCAAGTGCCTCTTGCTGGGTGAGTCGCCGTCAAGAGGTGCCCATTAAACATAAACGCTACCAAGCTTCGATGGCAAGCCTTTGCGATTGAAGCGGGCGGAGAAGCGCTTCGATGAAGAAGTGGCGGGAGTCTTGGCGCGGCGGCGTCCCCATGAGCGCCTCCGGCGCCGGATGGACCCGCAGGTAGGATCTCCGGTCACTTAGGCGGGTGTCGGCTATGCGTAACGTTGTTGGGGCCGCCCATGGGGCGCGCCGAAGCGGAAGGAGGGCGAGGAAGGTTAAGTCCTCCTGCGGAGGCGATGGGGAAGACTCTCGGCACCGATGGAAGCGAGGAAGCGAGCAATCGATGCGAAGCGGTGAAGACGTGTTGCGGCGAAGACCCGTTCGGCCGCGCTCAAAGCGCGATGGAGCTGGAAGAAGCGGCGTCCGGTCATCGGTCTGCGGGCCTCTTGAGTCTGCACTGAGGCGTCAGGAGGGCGGCCGCTTGCCGCGCTCGATCGTCCAGCAGGCGATCCCGATCGTTAGGGGCGGGTGGCGTCGTCGTGGGCGGTGGAGTCCATCGGTGGAGCCACTTGCGATCCGGAGGCGTTCCGCGAACTCCGGATCGCCGCGATGGCTCGATTCAACAAAATCTGAATCGCTTTGGCGTTGAGACCCGGCACCCTGACCACTTGATGATGGAAGGCGTCCAAATTCCTGCGCTGAAAAAGAGAAGGGGTTCTGGGCGGTGATGGTGACCATGTGAAATCAGAAGAAAAAGAAGCGAAACTTACGGCGGGTAGAGTACGGGTTATGTCGTCATCACCCGTATCCTGCCACGCCAATCAAGCGCGTCGGTCGCGGTGATCCTCCGGGTCACGAAGTCCTGGACCACTAGTGCCTCGGTTAGCCCGAGTCCGTGTGCCGGTCAATGAGGGGCCACCGTTATGCGGAGCTCCGCCATCTCGTCGGCCAAGCGAGCTCGGTTCTCATAGCCTCGGCCGTGTGGAGGTATCCCCAAGGCATCAAGGCGGCTGTGCGTCACTGAGCATAAAAGTCGATCGCTCGCCACACCTTCGATTGGTCTTAAATGCGGAAGGATGTAGTGAGGCGAGATCGTCGCGAACAGATATGGCAGCTCCCACGACCCACCATCGGTGGAAGTGGAGAAGTGTGAAATCTGCAGGAAGAGGGAGATTCGGCATCACCCCATGAACATTTAGCGAGAATGCGAAGGTGGAAGGGCGAGGGCGGCGTCGGGGTGAGGTGAAGATGGTGGATTCGTGAGGTGGAGGGCGGTGAGAAAGAATTTGGAGAAAGGCGGGACCGAGGCCCACCAATGGCGCCCGGGAGAAGGCGGCGATCTCCACAGCCGCATCATGGCGATGGAGAGTGCCTTGATGTGGTCGAAGAGAGCCTTCGGGGTGATCCGGGAGAGCCTCGTTTGCCTCTCCCCGTCGACAGTCAAAGCAAGGAAAGTCTGCGCCATTAGAACAAAGCAAGGGCGATGACAAGGAAGTTGAGGCGGCAAAGGAAGAAGGCGAAGCGAGTCCAAGGCGTGAGCTATCGAGCCACAGGCACGCGTGGCGAAAGTGGGCGTCCTTTGACCGGTGGCGCTTGAGGTCAGCGGACCGCCAGGCTCGGGAAGACCCGGCCTCGACACGAGTGCGTCTTTGGGGCGCTTCGACCTAGAAACAGCGCTAGTCCCGAGCATGGCCTCGCTTCGACCTCGAGCTCGGCGGACCCTTCTTCAGACTCGATCCGCCCTTGTTTTCGGATCGGCGTTTGGCGGCGGTTGCTCAGCGAGTCGTGGGGGCGAGGAGTGAGCGAGGCGGCAAGTCCGGAAGCCGTTACCACCGGTCCTCAAGGCGCATGAAGGCCACCACCCGGGAATGTCTCCCGGCCGTTACGAGCGGGGAAGATATAAGGCTAAGTATGCACAAGCTCTGAGGAGGGAAAAAAGAAGGCAGCAACGCCAAGAAATACGCACCGCAACTCGAGCTAGGAACTACCATTACAGTCTTGAGTTATACGCGTCCTCTTATACCTGTCTGATAAGAATCACCGCCGCAAAAGCGCTGAGCCAGAATAGATTTATTACCTTGAGGCTCGAACGATATAAATCGATCTCCTTCGTTGCCGTCTGGCTCCGACCTCAATCGCGTAGAAGTTCTTTCTCCGACTAAGTAAAGCGCTGCTCGGGTCCCTTATGCACTAACACCCCTCTCACTTCTTGCGGTCAGGCGATCCCGATCGTCGGCAATTTGGCGCCTTGTGGGAGCCCGATTGCTTCTTATTCGCGAGGAACAACCTCGAGAACCGAGGCATGCGCCCTTCGCCGACGGATTTTCCTCGAGCACGGACTCCGACTCCGTGTCCTGTTTCACGCCCTCGCCGCCGCCGCTTTCGGCGGCGCGTTCACGGTAGCCAGGCGGTCGAGAACCTTTGGGAAGATGCGGATGGCCGTGATCCACAGACTCGGAAGGCGCTCACCGGATGGTGCGAGTTGCCATCAACCAAGCCATAGCGGCTCTCGGTGAGGAGGCCGAGAGAAGGCAGCACATCTTGAGCCACAGGCTCCCCTGGGGGCGCCTCATGCGCTCGCCGGGTCGCCAGCCTTGACAGGCGGTCGGAGCTCTTGGCGAGCCACGGCGAAAGCAGTCGGCTGCAAAGGCCGTGCCTCCGCGGCCCGAAATAACACTCGAGACCCGCTCCCGAAGTGATGATGCGCGCCGCGCGCCGTCGGCCAGCGCCGCGCGCCCTTGCGAAATTAACCCCAGCGAGCTGGGGCGAAATTTTAGCGAACCACGCCGGCGCCCAGCGAACACCGCATGTCGAGACGGACACTGAGCCAATCGCTCGGGTCGGCCAGCAGTCTGCGGACCTCTCCGGGGCGTTCCGCCTGGCGCCGCGAAGGTCGGGATCGCTGTGTTACCCACTAAGCGATTCTGCGTGCTTCGGCATCATAGTCGTTCCGTCGAGGCGGGCGCCCGAGCCAGCCTTGATTCGAAACGGCGGCGGCGATCTTGTCGGTGATGACCATGACCGGCGCTTTGTCCCGCCTACGGTGCGGGCGTACTCGGCGGCAACCGGCGTGTGCGGTGGCCGGCAGTTCAAGCCAGCGTTGATCGGTAACCGGCGGGACCAAGAATCTGGCGAGTTCCTTTCCATCTATTCGACGCCATCACGCGGCCGGAGAAGACGAACTTCGTGATGGCAAACTACCTTCCAACCGTCACAGGCGGGGCCGCTAGGACTGGCTTTTTAACGAGCTTTGGCTCCCCGGCTCATGGCGCCGGATCGAGCACCCGCCGCTCCAACTTCTAGAGGCATTACGGCGCGGGCGAGAAGGACTGGATCGTGTCATCGAGGAAGAAGCGAGCCTCTGCTTAGGCGACTTTGTCTGACGATTCATCCGCTGGGAATCGATCGAGCATTTCGTGAGGCCGTCATCAAGGCCTTCAAGTTAAAGTCCGTGATCGGCGTCTAACAGGACACGGGAGATCACCTCGAGGCTCAGCGTCAACAAACTTTTCCGCATGAGCCAGGCCAGTGCCTTGAGCGTGGGCGATGCCGTCCATTGGAAGCGCGACTCACGACCAAAGTATAAGCTTGATGCGAACCCATCGAGCCGGCGTCCAACTCCTTGGCTGATCAAACCACACGCCACCAAAGCCCGAAGCGCGATCGCGAAGGTGGCGGGGGCTACATGGTGATCGTCTCGGCGGATGGCGTATGAAGTCCTCGAGTCAAGGCCAAGCTCGGGAGGCTCTAAGCCTCGCCGAGGGGCAGCCACGACCACACGAGCGAAGACCGGCCCAGTGGGGATGGCGTGCGGCCCTCCCGGCGAAGCTTCGATCACGGTCGAGGGCGTCGAGGATATGGCGATTCAAAGTTCTGCCTATTCCTGGCGGTCGGCCACGACTGCAGAACTGCGAGGCTGGCGAGAATAAATTGGGCGCTTTCTATGATGGGCGAGGTGAGATGCGGTGCTCGAAGGATGTGACCAGCCCGGCCAAGTGAATCTGGCCGCGAACCACGGCGACCTCGACTTGGAGTTCCGGCGAGGCGGCGCGGATTGATGTCATCTTGGTGGCTCGTCGGCCTGTCGATCGGTAGCGAGTCAAGGCGGCTGCTCGAACCATCTACAGTCATACCGGAAAGCGCGTCGAGCGGCCACCTGCAAGTGGGCCGGGGCCTCCATCAATTTCTCCCCGGAGGATGCCCTCCCAGGTATGGCTCGAGACCTAAAGACCGCCTTGAGTCGTGACCCGACCATCGGCAATACCACGGTCGGTCAGCGTCATAGTGCGATGGCGGCGGCTCTCTTAACTGCTGCGGGCGGGCTCGGCCGGATCTGATTCCTCGGTCGAAGGTCAAGAACATCACCATACCTTTCTTCGGGATAGTTCCCGGGAGCTCGACCATCCCCTTGGGGCAGGTTGTCTTGCCCGTCACCTTTGGCGGCTCTGATAACTTTCGTACCGAGTTGGTCACCTTCGAGGTGGTCGAGGGTGACCTTCCGTACAATGCCATCCTCGGGCGGCCAGCCTTGGTTAAGTTCATGGCGGCCAACCATTATAGCCACCGGTGCATGAAACTGCTGGTCCCAGCGGTATCATCACCGTCAAAGGCGACACCTGGCGGCACATAGGCTGCAGACCAAGGCCTTGGCTCTCGTGGTATCTTACTTGGTGTGGTCGAGGCGGCAGCGAGCGCCGCGAAGCGGCAATTCAGCCATGGGGACAACCGAAGGCGTGCCACTCGATGAGGAAGTGACCCGACCGAGTGCATCACGTCTCGGCGAGATTGAGTTCAAATAGGAACTCGAGCTCGTCACTTTCTGTAGCGCCAACAAAGGCATATTCACTTGGGAACCGCGGACATGCTGGCGTCGAGAATGTCGAGCACAAATTACAGTGGGATCCGGCTCCCGACACATGCGCCCGAAGTTGCGTTGCTTCTCCGGAGAAGATGCATGATCATCAAGAGAACCTTGACAAGCTCTTGAAGCGAGGTTTCATTATTGAGATTAACTACTCCAGTGGTGGCCAACCCGGTCATCGTGCAAAAGAAGGGAGGAAAGTGGAGAATGTTAAATGCGACCATACTGAGGTTGAACTCGGCTTGTCAGGACAACTTCCGCTTCAGCGCATCGATCGGATCGTGGACTCCACCCTGAATGCCAAGATCTTGAGCTTCTTGGATGCTTACTCGGGTTACCACGAGATCAAGCTAGCGGTCGGCGGCGAAAGCAAGACTTCCTTCATCACGCCGTTTGGCACCTATTGCTATCGACCATGTCATTTGAGTGCTGCGCAATCACGAGGGCCACCTTTCAACGGCCCGATGACCCGGGACTTTCGAGCCTCGGTCCGGGCGGAACCTTGAGGTCTCGTGGGCGACATCATTGTAAAAAGCCCGCGCGGACAACCCGTCGCGACCTCGAGACGCCGCCAGCTTTGAGCGAGCGAGGATCAAGCTCACCCCGAAATCGTGTTGGTAGCGGCGTCCCTGGTAAGGTCCTCGGCTATATGATCGGGGCTCGGGGTTGGACCAAACTGGAGAAGATCGAGTGATCGAAAATGGCGCCCGATCTCGATCAAGCGGTGCAAAGCCTCACGGCGCATGCCAGCGCCTCAGCCGAGTTCATCTCGAGACTTCGGCCTTGGCTCCCATTCTTCCAAACCTTGCGCAAGCCGAGGAGGCTTAGTGGACTCTGGAGGCTCGGCGATCCTTCCGGCGACACTGAAGGCGTGCTTGTCGTCCCCCACCCCTCCTTACTAGCGCCACAACTTTGGTGAGAAGTTATTGTTATATCTACTTAAGCCTCCCCATCTTTGTTAGCGCTGTCTGAGTGGCCGGCGGGGGTCAGACAACACCCCATCTATTATGTCGTGAGGTCTTGCCGCGGCCGAAGGGCGCTACCCGCATGATCTGGTGTTATATGCTCTCCTCATGGCTTCTACGCAAGCTCAGGCACTACTTCGGGCGCACTCAAGTAGTGCGTCGAGCAACTTCCTTCTCGGGGACATCCTAGGAACCGGAGGCGGCGGGCGAATCGCCAAGTGGGCCATGGAACTAGCGGCGTTCGACATCCGGTCGTATACGCGCCGCGACCGTGAAATCGCAAGTGCTCGGCTGATTTCGTGGTCGGCGGACGTCGCATCCGCTCCGGCGTCGGTCGAAAGGAAAAGCCTTGGATCATGTTCTTGACGGCTCGCGGTCCTTCAAGCTTCGAAGTGAGGTCATATCCTCACCTGTGGCGAAATTGAAGTATGTAATTCGTTTTTGCTTCCAGCGACCAACAACGTGGCGATCTGAAAGCCCTCTTGGCGATCTCTGAGCTTGCAAGGCCTTAGGCGTCGCCCGTGCAGTGCGTGAAGGTGACTCGGCTCGTCATCAACCCGGTTCAACAAGGACTACCAATGCTCGGGAGACTCAATGGCAAAATACCTCGCCGGAAGCGCAAGATGGAGAAGTGGTTCGAGGATTTGGAGCTCAAGCACATTCCCGGGGAAGGACAACTCCGGTAGCGGATTACCTCTCCAAGCTCGGCTCCTCCGATGACGACATCACAGAAGCGTCATCACAGGCGGCTGGCGACCGTCAATTTCGACCAAGAGGTTGCTTCGCCATGGTAGAAGAGTACCCCTCTTGGTCAGAGACCATCCACAATTTCCTTGCGGGCGACACTGCCAGACCACTGCGAGAGGCGGATCAAGCGGCGAGTATGTACAAGCTTGTCGAGGAAGGCTTCTGAGCCTAGCGTCTCGGCATCTGGCGAGTGCGTCTCCACGGAGGAGTAAAGTACACTCGTGACATTCACTCGAGCCTCTGTAGAGCGCACTCATCGTCTGAGGACAATGGTGGAAAGGCTTTCCGCATGGGGTACTATTGGCCCTCGGCACTTCAAGGCTCGTGATATTGTCGCGCTGCCAGCACGCCAATTCCACGCCGGAAATCGCATCGGCCGCCCTCGGCGCTCCGGACCATCCGCTTGCGTGGCCTTTCTCGACACAGGAAATTGGACATCCTTGGTCCATTTCCTCAGCGGTCGGGGAAAGAAGTTCTGTTCATGGCCGCCGACACCTTCACCAAGTGGATTGAAGCCGAACCGGTCTCGAATCCGTCATGCTTTCGGGCGGATTCGTTTTCTTCCGCTTCGTTAAATGTAGTCACCAGTGCGAGGTTCCATGCAAGATTATCGCGACAAGCGGTACCCGGTTTACGGTGAGGTTGTTCCGGAGATTCTGCGAGAACTTCGGCATCAAAATATCGCCGCCTCGGTGGCCCACGAACAGCGGAGGCGTTGGAAGCGGCATAGCGAGCACCGTCGTCGAGGCGTCAGAAGCGCGTTGCGGATGAGCTCGAATGTTGCGGCAAGACACGGGTGGGCGAACTCCCCAGCATCTTATGGTCTGTCGTACCCACGACAAGCGAGACCCACAGGTCCACACCCTTCGGCTTCGTGTTTGATGCAGGCTTCATCTGCCTCCCGAGGAATTCTGTTGGAGCTCTGCGAAATCGACTTAGTGCGACCAAGTCGACTTGAGCAAACGGTCTCTCGACCTTACCCTCGCCCGAAGAAGTAAGGTGCGTGCCTTTATTACGATCAACGCATTACTGTGAACTCTTCGCGGACATGCGTCTCGGTCGGTACAACCTAGGAAGCTCCTTGTTGGGGACCCTAGCCACGAGGCGGATTGAGCTCGTCCAACACCAACAAGCTATCCCCACGGTGGGAGGCCCTATAGAGTCGTTTCAGCGGATGCACGAGAGCTTACCGGCTAGCGATGCCCGATGGCGAGAGAGCTCTCTAGCTTCGTGGAACATAGATCAGCTCAGGAAGTTTTATGTGTAAATTTCTATACCTAGCATTTCAATAAAAGTGATTGCTCTTTTCTCACTCTTTTATACTGCTTCTCCTTATGTAGCTACCATGTTATGTCGAGCTCTTTTATTCGATCGCACCCTTCGCGTCACGACCGCGTTTGCTCTTGATATGCGTTATGCATGGTTTGGCGCTCACCCCGATGAAAAGAGCTAGCGTAAGCGAATCGCCAGCGATCTAGCTCTTCCACCGTGTCGGGTCGGTGAGGCCCGCCGCCTTGTCTGTCGATCAAACGCGTACGATCGTGATGGTTGCCCGAGTACTAAGCTAAGCATGGCAATCGTTTAATGCGAATTGGATTCTGCGTCGAATCCCCAGCGGAGCTCTTTTCTCCTTCACTCTGCTGCGTGGTGGCGGCTCAAATAAAGGTGTCTCGTCTTGTGCAGTGCGGCGTCGCTATACCTCGAATTGCAGAGAAGTGGGTAAGAGCGCTATCTTATAGGCGCATGACCAAGAAAGCATGAGCGTGGCAAACGGACAAAGTCGGGGGGACAAGCATTCGCGACCACGAATTCAAATCAGGGACAAGGTTTCCTCGTTCCCCTAAGCAAAAATATTCGTTTTCTGGTTAACGTTACTTGTTTTACAGGCAATCTTCATAACTCGGCCATCTCACGAGCAAGCTTTTCTTGCTCGAGCTCGCTTGACCCAGGCCCTCGAGGATGAAACTTCACTCGATTACGGAGGGCCGTCGAGGCATCGCATGACTCGGCGCCCGTTCTTCTTGAAGTTGAGCCATTAAGCTCATTGCTTGGAAATCTTCTTAGCGCGCTTCGAGTCTCCTTGAGCTCAGGACTTTAGCCTCGAGCTTCGGAAGCGTCCTCACCAAGGAAGGCAGCCGATGTGCAGCGGCCTTCTCGGCAGCCTCGGCCTTGGCCCGTTAAGTCCTCCAGCCTTGTTGGTAGCCAAGCTTCTCTTCAAGCTCCTTGACCTTGGCCGAGAGCTCGGGGGCGCCTCACGGCGAGAGGAGCACCCGCTCGCGGCAACTTTGCGAGGCTTCTACCTTAGCCTTTCGACCTCAAGCGCCTTGGCGGTGCTACGCAGCGCTCTTGCTCCTGGCCGCCAAAACCGTGGTGGTCGCTCGGAGGCCACTGATGCCTTTCGAGCTCTGCTGCGCGCATGGGTGACTTCTTGCGCCTGTAAATGCAGCGCAGTGGTGAAAAACTCGAGGCCTTTTGCTCGAGCTCCTCTGATGCGACCTCGATAGTGCAGAATAAGCACAGGCGCTCAACTTCTCGGCGCCTCGACCGCATTCGGGAGGCCCCACGAGCACGTCGGCATGCTCACGGGGCCCTTGGAGCCCTTGAGAAGCGGCGAGGGGCCTTCACGGAAGAAGAAAACCCAAAATGAGAGGGACGCGAGCTCCGGACCTTGAGTCACGGAATCAGCGAGAGGGTCCTTACCTCGCGAGCGTGCAAGCGTGCAGGTAAATTCTCGCGATGCGTCAATACGATCGCGGGAATCTCCTCTCTCTCGTCGGCCTTGTTGATGCTGCCAGCCAGGTCTTGAGCTCACGCGGCGGCACTGTCGCCGTCGCCTCCTACAGGGCAGTCCGACCCACTCGGCAACGGAAGGCGCGGCGCGATGTTAGCCCGACCTCGCGACAGAGCCCCGCCCGTCTCGGCGCTAAGGGATGGCGGCGGCGGATCGCCAGCAGGGATCCTCGACCTTCAGCGGCCCGGCGCCCGCGTCGAGCCGATGCCAGCGGCCGGGGCATGGCTGACGAAATTTGCGATGGTTTAGCCACCGCCGGTGGCGGCGGAACTCCTAACCTCGGCGCTTAGGTGGCGAGGTCGGGAACAGAGATCGCCCTAAACTGCTGGCGAGCTCTCAGGCGTCTTCCCTGCCCAGCAGCTAGGAAGGTCGGCGATGGCGGCCCCATCTGAGCCTCGCCGGTCTTGAAGTCCTCATGATAGAGTATGGTCTCATCGGCGTCCCTGCAGCCGAGGCCTTGAGTCGAACTACGCCCGGCGGAACCAAGCAGCGATCCGGCGGTGTTCGCGATGAGTGGCGAAGGCGTGAGACCAACTCAAATGTATCCTCACCCTCCGGACTCGGACTGCATACTGGATACTTGACCATCGTCAAATCGGGCAAACTTCGAGCTTGGGTGCTCAAGGTCTGCGATCAAGATCATACACTAAGCCAGAAAGATGAGGGGAGCGTTGCGGTCTAAAGATCTTTGAGGGGCTTACAGGTCACTGACCTCGCCTCGTCGAAGGTCGGTGGGAGATCTTGTGGCCTCGGGCGCGTGGGGCGCGCCGTTTCAGCGCCCGCCATCTCGGGACCTTGGGGCTCGGGCCGTCTCCGCATCGCCTGCGGCGGCGACCCCAGGCCTTGATCGGCGTCTGGTAGGCTGGGCGCTTCGAAGCCCGAGCAGCCGGGCTGCTTCTCTGTTCTTTGCACAAATAAAAAAGTCGTCGATTAGCGGTCATGCGCGCGCCGATTCGGAGGACTCGGCCGGTGGGATCATACCATAGCAGCGGTCCCCCACTCGGCGTGGGGTTTCTTCCCGGCGCTGAAGGCCGCTCGGCGGCGAGAACCTCTTCTTCCCTTTCTTGCCCTTACCCCCCCTCACGGCGTGGGAGCATCACATAGGCGACGTGTCGAACAACTCTGATGGTCTAGCGCTCACGAGAGGGTCAAAGAAAGGTTAAGGACTACTAAAGTCGGGCCTTTGATGCAGGCGGTTTACCTCGGGTTTTGGTGAGAACACGTTCCTCGGGGCCAGAGTCGTCCATGGAAGTAGTTGTCGCCAACTTCCGAACATCGTATTATCGGTCAGCGACAAAGACTCCTTTGGAGCTGCAAAAGGGCACCTTCGGGGAATTGTTGAAGGGCGGACTTCGAGCAAGACCCGCAGCGAGGAAAAGCTTACGGACATGCTCTCAGTGTTGGAGTCGATCGCCTGGATCTGGAAGCAGGTGCGCTTCGCATCCATGAAGCCCACCGG